>JAFBJS010002157.1:120196-188513 GCA_016785265.1 Paraplagusia blochii | reverse complement strand
GAGAAAACGCTAGAGAAGACAGATTGAGATGGTTTGGACATGTCCAGAGGAGGGACAGTGGATACATTGGTAGAAGAATGATCCTAGAGATGGAGCTACCAGGTAGGACAGGGGGAAATGGAAATTGTTGAATCGCTGTGACAACCTCTGAAAAAAGGGACAAGTCGAAAGGAGGAGAAGAACAAAAAATGTGTCAAAATAATAATAATGTAAAATAAAGAGTGTTTTTAGAGAATAAAGCAGTGGCTCCTGGTGTTTTTTTTCTTTCTCCTGTGACCAAATGTGATCGTGTCACTAAGATGTTCCTTTTAAACTTTCCAGAAAGTTTCTAAAAACTTTTTTGGGTTTGCACTTTACTCTCCTTTCCACGTGTCAAAAAATATCATACAAAAAGAATGTAAAGGGAAGTGATGTCTGTCCGTCAGCCTGCTGTTCTGACTCATCTGGTCACATGGTGACCTGGACTATCACAACAACAGGATTAAGTCCATTCAATCACTGCTGCGCCTGTAAACACTGACATACCAGGTGTACGTACCAGTGAGGACGAGTCCAATGACTGTAGTGATGGATTCACACTGAAGGAGGACACAGGAGGTTTCACTCTTTCACGTGCGTCACTCATCGCTAAAAACCAGGAGGTTGTTAATCAATGACAGCAGCGAAAGTTACAAAATAAATGAAAACTAATCGGCATCTCAATACATTTCTTATTAAAATCTTTGTAAACTTGAATATTCAGACAGACAAAGGTCAGAGAAGTGAGGTTGACATGATTTGGACATTTGATGAGGACGTAAGAAAAGATATTCCGTGATATTTATTCTGCAGCAGCAGCGGTGGCCCAGCGGCCGGGGAAGTGTGTCCACAAGGGTTCAGGTTGGATTCCAACAGCTGACCATAGCACTGTCCCGACCCAGGTAACTTCCACTGGGCTCCACGGAAGGGCTACAGCAGACCTGGGCAAACTAAGGCCCGGGGGCCGAATGCGGCCCGTTTGGTGTTATAATCCGGCCCGCCAGACTTGTCCAATTTATACTTTTGATTTATATCATCATTATCTTTCTACCCTTTCTCTGCAAAGCCAGCATTTCCCCAATAGATAGTCTAAAGAGGCATAAAGTATTTCGCCTTTATTTAATACTTTACTCATCATTTATCTTAGTTCAAGGAAATACTCAGTCTTTCTGATCCTGACCTGGCCCGTAACTAAAATTTTTGTACCACCTGTGGCCCGCGAGTCAAAAATAATTGCCCAGGCCTGGGCTACAGTATGGGGCAGTGTGATTTGGGTGGCAGTTGTGGAGATAAATAGATGAATGAATGGGTACCAGAGTTCTGGATCAAGAAGGAAGGAAGTCAATCTAAATAATTGCCCCACGGGGATAAATAAAGTTTCTGAATCTGAATCTGAATAAATATAGTATCTGAGAACTGTGTGTTCTCAACTGGTCTGTCTTCAGGTTCCACCATCATCCCTTAGAGACCAGCTGCAACCCAAGAAAAAAAATTCAGCTTCACAAATGTATTTAACACAACATTCAGTAACACTTTAGTATTTTTAATAATATTTTGTGCAGAATTGGGTCTGCGACCCACATGTTGAGAATCACAGCTTCGTTTTTTACAGTCAGTCAGTGCAGGGATAAAAATGTATGTGTGATTGTGAAAAAGAATTATGATAAAAAAGGTTTTTTGCCTGTCTGTCTCCCTCTATGTCCCCCCTCCCTGTCTCCTTCTCCGTCTCTTACACTGTTATCAAGGTAACCTGAGTTTATGACAGGACGAAAATCTCTCTGTGTTCTTAGGAATCTTGTTAGACAAGCCGATCGAAACACACACACACACACACACACACACCACCTCACCCAGCTGGCATATCACAGCAGACAACACCCCAACATCTAACACACCTTCACTACTGTGCAGCGTCCTAAAAAGATCCATTGACAGTCCAGTACGGACGGATCCTGGATCCCGGTCCCACTTTTCAATCAGATTCTAAAGAAGAACAAACCAATAAATTCAGTGACAGGAACGAGGAGAGTCTACAAAGATCCCTGAGGGGGGAATGACGCTGATGAAGATCAGAGCAACATTCCATTTTTCCCCGTTCCAATAATGTGCAGTCACTCTGCCATTCTCACTCAGTGATCCAGTGACCAGCAGCAGAAGAATGTGGTCCAACTGGCCTGATCCCAGCTGAGAAACCTCACCAGACGGCTTCCACTCTGAGAGTCTGCAGGGGAAATAATCTGACCTGAGAACAGATCTCATGTCCTAAGGTCAGGCTGAAGGAGCCACGCTGTGACTCACCCGCAGTAATTTGTCCAATGAAAGTCACAGCTACGGAGACACCAACCACACAGACAAGTCATCCGTCCAACGCAGGATGGGAACCAGTGACCTTACTGTTGGGAGGCCATGACGTCAAACACTGCAGCACAGGGCGGTTTTGGGATTGTCTTTACTTCATTCATCATAATGGCAACTAATCAATGGCAATGGCAACCAACTATGATGATTATTATTATTTATAATAATAATATAATCCATGACAACCACCCAAATAACACTGCACCATCACCTCACGAACCTTCCTGCAGGTGGAGAGCCCACTGGATTTTATTATTATTATTATTATTATTTATAATAATATAAAATCAATATATATATACACACTATTTTGTACTATTTTTTAAAAATTCAGAGGAGAAATTAAAGTTCAGAAGAGGGACAGTGGATACATTGGTAGAAGAATGATCCTAGAGATGGAGGTACCAGGTAGGAGACAAAGAGGAGATTGATGGATGCAGTGAGGGAGGACATGGAGGTAGTTGGAGTTAGGGTGGAGGATACAGAGGACAGGGGGAGATGGAAAATGTTGACTGACGCTGTGGCAACCCCTGAAAAAAGGTGATTATTATTATTACTACTAATATTACTATTAATATTAATAATAATATTCCATTGGGCTATTAGCCATTAGCAGGGAGGCTCACAGTGTGGTGCAGTGTGATTTGGGTGGTTGTTGTGGAGACCGTTGCCACTGAGATGCCGTATCAGATAAGAGGATGAAGAATGATGTGTATTTTTGAGTATTTTTTTCCCTAATCCTTAACATTCATTCATTCATTCATCTCCATCTGCTTATCTGTTACTGAGTTATTCGGCTCCACCCAAATCACACTGCTCCACTGGAACTTATGTGGGGTCGGGATCAGAGCAGCTCAGTGGCAACCTGGCAGCTAGTGGATTCGAACCTTAGACCTTGTGGACCCAAGTCTGCTTCCTTAACCACTTGACCATCCAACCAGTTACCTATTCTCCATCCTACCTCAACTTTAACTTTTATTGTCACTAATTTCTCTTTCAACATCAGTTGAATTACCACCTGAGCCCAGAGCTATTCTTAGGATTACTGAGAGGTTTGTAATCCCAGATTACTACCCAGAATTCTTCTCATATTCTTTCAAGGGTGGATGATAGACTCGGTGGCAAGTGTTTCAAGATATGAAGGTGTTAAACACACACCACCCGAAACCTCCAATCTAAACCAAATGACCAGGAACCCAGAAGAACTAACTCCTAAATTCTTCTCCGCTCCCTGATGCGACAGGACGACAACATCATCCCTCAGCTCTTTAATCTGTTCCACCTAAACTGCTGAGTGACTCACTTCTTCACTGTCTTCGTCACTGAGGGCGGGGCCGTGGGCGTGACCAGGGAGAGGCCGGTGTCGGTACAGGTGACACGGGTGGATGCAGCCGCTCCAACCTGTTTGGACTCTACATCATCATCAGTATCAGTAGCAGCAGCAGCAGCAGCAGGAGAGACATTCAGGCGCTCAACTCTGCACTCTGACAACAAGGCACCAAGGTAAGGAGACCCTGAACGCACCACAGGCTGGACAGTTGACACAACTTAGTTGAGGTTTAGTTGAGGTTTTGTTACAGTTTAGTTGAAGTTTTAGTTGAGGTTTAGTTGAAGTTAAGTTGAGGTTTAATTTAAGTTAAGTTGACGTTTTAGTTGAGGTTGAGGTTTAGGTAAAAAGTTTTAGTTGGGGTTCACTGAAGTTTTAGTTGAGGTTTAATTGAAGTTAATTAAAAGTTAAGTTGACGTTTTAGTTGAGGTTAAGTTGAGGTTGAGGTTTAGGTAAAAAGTTTTAGTTGAGGTTTGGTGAAGTTTTAGTTGAGGTTTCGTTGAAGTTAAGTTGAAGTTTAGATGCCGTTTTAATTGAGGTTAAGTTGAGGTTGAGGTAAGTTCAAGTTTTAGTTGAAGTTAAGTTGAGGTTTAGTTGAGGTTTAGTTAACGTTTTAGTTGAGGTTTATTTCAGTCATTTCCATTAATGTAAAGAGACGACAGAGGCCAGAGAGGTCGACTGTAGTCGCCAGGTCTGTCTCTCACTTCCTGTCTCACATCTGACCTCGCACGTGTTCAGCGACCTTAACGACACACACGCAAAGACGTGAATTTTCATGAAATAACATTAGAAATGTTAGAGTTTTATGAATTTTTCCTAAGTTCTGAGCTGAAGTCTGGAAACTTTGATAAAAAATAATTCATAAATCGGAGGCTGTATCGTCAGCAAAAATCTTCTGAGGGTGAGGATGAATCCTCGGAACAGATTCTGAGTCGTGGAATTTTTTTTGTGGACGAAACTGGAAAAATTACCATCTAAGGATGAACTCGTTTACAGTGAAGGGTGTGTGAGACTTGATGATGATAATGATGGATTATGACCTCTCTCTCTCTCTCCATCTCTTTGTCTCTCGCTCTCAGTTCCATTGCTAGGCATTATTCATGTGCAATGAAGCATTAATTACAAAAAAAAGGGGTTTATTTTGGAAACAAAGCTGCGGCAAATACATTCCACAAGATATGAGTGACTACAGTCAATGGAATTCCCAGATACAGTTAAAAAAGTAAAGTAATAATTTAAGTTAAGACTTGTGTACAAGTGAATACATTGAAGGGCAGGAAAATGTCTTGTTTAAATTAGTTAATGCTTGTTTGGTCGAGTTAAGGTAAAAATAAATTAAAAAAAAAGGTAAAAAAAATAGTCAAATAATATAAAGCCTAGGTGTTAAGTTAGGTTGAGGTGTGTAAAAGTTTGTTGAGTTAGAAAAAGTTTGGAAAAATTAGGTTCAGTTCTATAAGGATGACGTACAGACAATTTTTTTTCTCAATTTCAAGCAGCAGTGAAGCAAAAACAAAGCAGGAAAATAAAATAACTTTTATGTCATTATCTCATTCCATCTAAAATATATATTTAGAACTTCTAAAGAGCTGGTGATAAGTCAAGAATGTAACCTTCCTGAACTTCCTGCTCTGTGTTTTGGGTTTTTTTTCTTTTCTGTTTTTTTTGGTTCTCGTTCAAATCATCTGATCAAATCACAGCGACTTAGTTACTTGTGTCTTGATTAAGTCCCTCCTTAATGAAGCCACGTGACACTGTCAGCGAGTTCCTTCCTCCATCCTCACCTCCGTCACCTCCGTGTCAGGTTGGACCAGCGCTGATGCTGTGACAGGAAGTGACACACCTACGTCTGTTGAGGTGTTGAGGTGTAGCTGCGTCAAAAGTGATAAATTCTCATGGTGGATGACAGATCAGACCGCAGTTTGCTCCAACCTCACACACATCAAGTGCCTGGAGACACACACACACACACACACACACACACAGCACTCCTCACATACAGAGGCCTTTGTTCTGACAGTAGCCTGAAACTTTCCCTGTATGTCCTTTAAAAGTATCTCTGCAATGTGACAGAGATACATTTTCGCAGGCCGCACCCAGCGACGGCCTCCGCTGCAGCATCACGCCCTCGCGTCCCCGATGACAGACTTGCAGCGGCTGCAAGTGTGCCACGAAAAAAAAAAAAGATTTGATTTTTTTATTTCTTTTTATTCTCATCAATCTATTTCCCCAGTGTCCTGGTTCCACGGCAGCTCCACCCGTATTAACTCTCAATGGTTTTTATCACTGGGTGAAATTCAGACGCAAAAAGAGAAAGCCAGAATCATCAGTTTTCCATACAAACACCGAGCTAACACGCCCAGGACGTCCAGCTTCAGTTACAGCAGCTGTTTAATACACAGTGGAGCCGAGACTCAGTGGAAACACCCAGACCATCTGACCTCAGATCAGTGATTCTGTTCTCCACTGGGCCAGGACTGAAAGAATCAACAAACCAATCGTACGTGTGTCCTGTCGTCAGTAGAGGGCAGAGAGTCTCTCGCTCTGTAATTTAATAGACAGATGACTGACACACACACACACACACACACACACACACACACACACACACACACACACACACACACACACATATGCTAGTTTGTTGCTGGAATGCAACCCGCCTGCATGTTTCTGTCGGTGTCAGCGCAGGTGTGTCGACCAAACGCAGATAGACCTGTCGTCTCTCTCTCACACACACAAACACACACACACCTGAAAGCCCTGACAGATGACGTTGTCGTAGCAACAAACACTTGTTCACACTAACGACCACATCTACAGTCAGAGTAAAAACCCTTCACGGATCGGGGTTGTTGGTTGAAACCCAGGTTCTGAACCACCCAGGTCCAACTGTACGGCACTTTGTGATGCGATTGTTGTATAAAAACAAAGATTAAAAAACAGTGGGTGGCAGTGGTGGCCTAGTGGTTAAGGGAGCAGACTCGGCTCAGCAGGGCTTCAGGTTCGAATCCACCAGCCATCGAGCATAGCACCGCCCTGCTGCACATAACTTCAAGTGCCTGACTGTCCATTTGACCCGGTAACGGAATCGAACCCAGGACTCTCTCCTAAAGAGGCAAGCGCGTCAATCGCAACTGTACAGAACCCAAAATCTAATTTAGAAAATTTCTTTTGTTGTTGTTTGTAAGTCCATCCATCCATACATTGTCATCCATTATGGGGTGGACAGTTGTGGTCTCCACAACTGTCACCCAAATCACATTTCATTGTACCGTACCTTCCTGCTGGTGGTGCTCTCACTAAAAGTCAACCGCCCTAACCGGGATCTCAACCTGGTTCACACCAAAGACTGAGACTTTGCCCCTGGGCCAAATTGAAGTCCCTCTGCTGCCCGCCCTCGGGGTCGCTACTACGCCCCGTGTGGTGGAGCAGGGTGAAACAGGCCTGGGTTGTTTGTAAGTCGTGTTGGTGGATTCTTAGCTGCTGTTATATCTCTGCTAACTTTGTGTTTCGATGATTTAATTTAGCTTTGAAGCTTCCAGGAATTTTGTTAACGTATATTTTTAGTTCGCGTTCGGCATTTTTGTCATTTCTGTTATTAGTTTTTTATTTTTTTTAAATCAAGTTTTTGAGTTACGTCAACAAAGATTACACGTTTCTACCTGACTCTCCTGCCCTCCTGTTCACGTAGGATTTGCTTGTCAAACTCGTTGGGAAACTTTTCACTACTTTGTGTCAGGAGTTAGAATTAGAACATGAGTCAGATTAAAGTTTAGGTTAGGATTATAGGTCAGATTAGTCATCCATTTTCAATAGGTTATGGAAATAGCTGGTGAACATAGTATTGACAATGGACTATAAAAATACGAGCGGTATTTTTTTGAGCGGCTTTGTTAACTCTCCAGGAAATGACTCTCGGTCGGTACGGCTTGTTCTTTGTTTGTTTATACCAGGTGACAATTAGACAACCATCGTCTGGTTCCTAAGTGGTCCAATGTTTTCTACACAGACGTCTGTCTGATCATCAGACCACAGCTTTATGGTCCTCAGTGACAGTCTGTCTCCGTGTTGGTGTCACAGCTGAATAACATGCAATACACAGCAGCATTTTTGATGGACTATCGATATCAACTATCTTGTCCAAACAGCTTTAAGTGAAAGCTATAAGTGGACATCCTTACTATTTTCATTCCGTTTCATGAGATTTTTAACTGTAAATTCAAGCAGGTTTGTCGATGACACTGCACTTCATATGGACTAAACAACATTTATTGTCATTTCCTATAAAAATCAAGTAAAGTTATATTAAATATGTACATTTTTTTTCCATTACAACCTTCAAGGAAGTTTAGGGAAATATTTATCGTCAATTTCTACGGCTTCTCCGTGGGTGAGGTCACCATAAACATGTCAGCTAATCACAGATAAGACGCACAGTCGTGAAGAGGAATGTCCCTGCAGGATGTTGATGACAGGAAACATCCCCACAATGCAGCAGGGCTGAGGTATAACAGGGAATGTCTGTCAAAGGCGTTTTATTGCTTTTTTCTGAGTCGAACTTTGTCTCCATCTAGTGGCGGCTGCATCACATTGCGTGTCTCCTCCAAAAAAAAAAAGTGCTCACTCTTTGCACCTACTGCAAAACATCTCTTTGTGATATTGCTGTAAAACATGACTTTTTTTATGTGTTAGTTTCTTCCCGGTCTTTACGAAGAATTTGAAAGAAATCAAGAAAACACTGTCTTCTGTCTTTTTATAGCAAAATGAGCGCGGACGGGACAAAAGAACCTCCTCCCTACATGATACCAGGTGCGTCTAAACCCAAACATGAAGATGCCGTTCATCTTCATCAGTCCAATCAAACAAACTCCTCTTCTTTCTTTTCTGTTGCTCCAGTAGAAGCTAAATCAGACGGAGTGAAGATCTACCATCTTCACACACCCTTCACTCCTTCATCCCCACAACAAGAAGCATCCAGCAGCAATGTTGCACCAGGTAAGACCATGGGCTTCTTCTGGTTTATGACAGTTTATGCTTCCACATCCTCTACAACTTCCTCACATCTCTGTCTTAACCACCCGGTCTTTTTCTCCCTAGTGTACACAGGTGGAGGAGGGCTGGACGATGGCAAACACAAGTTCGTGAGCTACGACTCAGAGCTGGGACGGAATCCAGGCATGACGACCTGCACGTCCTGCCAGCAACAGGTTCTGACCAATGTCACCTACAAAGCAGGGACGTACGCCTGGCTGATGTGTCTACTCTTCATTTGCTGCGGGTGAGTTTTGGTAGGACTTTAATAAAATTAGCTGTAATGCTGCCATCTAGTGACTTTCACTTGAATATACAGCCACGTATTTTCAAAACTATTGTTAGCGTGCAGACCAGGAATTTTCTCTCATCGTGTTTTCATCAGTGGAGTATAACACGATACTAACATTACATTCAGCTAAGATGTAATGGGACAGACTTAAATATTTCAAAACTATGATAAAATAGAGAGCCCAAAACAAAACTAAAAAGTCTCTCTATACGTGTCTCTTTGTCTTTGCGTCCTCAGGTTGGTGTTGTGCTGCTGCCTGATTCCATTTTTCCTGAAAAACTTCAAGGACGCCTACCACACCTGCCCCCGCTGCAACAGAGTGCTGCACGTGGACAAGAAGAAGTGCTGTAAATGACCTGCATGAGGACGGAGGTGGAGTCATGGAAATGAGCAGTAACGGCTTGTGTCCACGCTCTGCCGTCTGACGGAGGAAAGGCCGACAGGGCAAAAAACAAATCGCAGGACAAATGCAACTTATTTCTATGGACATCCGTCCCAGTCAGGACTAAATTAGGCACCAGGGATTTTCACAATAAATTATTCACATCCAAAGCAGGAAAGATTGCACTGTCAGCGCTGCGTTGTCTCTCCTTCAGCCCAGCCTGGCAGAGACAGTTTTCTTTTCTTAGAAAACACACATTTAATTCTCCTGACCTGCAGGGAAACTCTCCTGACCCATGAGGTCACAGCGTTTACATCTAAAATGTTTAAATGAAGGCTTGGACTTTGATTATTTTTTTTAATATATCAAAAGACAAGTCAGAAAACAAACGTTGCACCAAAACTAAAAATGCAAATCAAACACACACACACTTCCTCATCTAGTAAATGTTAGTTCCATTGTTTTTTTTTTGTTTTTTTGTTTTGTTTTTTTCCTCCGTCAACTTCAAAACCAGTTCATGGAGGGAAAAAAAAAGGTTGTCATTTCTAAATCTACTCTTTCAACTCTAACTATATGAAGGGAAGACGGGCAATATTTCAGAGCATGAAGTTTAATTCTTGTATCATAAATGACAAAACAGCAGCCAGCTGTAAATATAACTTTGACTTTTTGTTGAGATCATTTGAAGCTGTACCTCCAATAAAGACTTCTGTCTCTGTCTTTATGTTGCAATGCAAAATAAAAGCAGCAGTACGCCACCGAGTGACGTGTGGACTGTGACTCCTTTGTTTGGAAAAAAGGTTCAGTAACAAATAAAATGTCCATCTCTGTGTGATTTAACACATCCATTAATGAATTGTCTTTCAGTTCTAAAAAAGACGATTTGGTTAATTCAAAGAAATGTATCTCTGCTCAAAACTTTGATTAAACTTGGACAAACTGTTGGAGACATCTGTCTTGGACCTTTTTGACCCACCTTTGTTTGTAGTATTAGTCAACTGTTAAACTTATGCATCACTGATCATTCTCAAAATTCTCTCACGTGACAATGGCGTGGAAAAAACAAAAAACAAAAACCTCACACCTGTAGGTGGCGCTACAACAAATCACCATATACAGCCTCGTGTGTCCCCCGATATCACGTACTGGTTGTTGATTATCTGATCCAGTTACTCTGTACGATGACTGTGTGGTTAAGAGAATTATTGTCCAAACATTCACGCTCACATTCACACCACCGATTAAGTCACTTAATTCACAAGCTGTTTGAGTCAGGACTAAAATAATGACTCCAACGTAACACACAGACAGAGGTGAACCAGAAATGCACAGTAAAAACTGCCGAGTTACTGATAAAGTCAAGTAGAGACAGGATCAAACTTGTGATCAGGGAGTTGTTAGTTTGAATTCCCTGATCAGGAGGACAGTAAAGTGTTAAAGATGGAGAGACAAGGATGGACAGGATCAGGACTGAGGTGATTAGAGGGACAACACAGACAGGAAGGTTTGGAGGAAAAGCTAGAGAAGACAGATTGAGATGGTTTGGACATGTTCAGAGTACAGTTTGGTAGAAGAATGATCCTAGAGATGGAGCTACCAGGTAGGAGACAAAGAGATTGTTGTATGCAATGAGGGAGGACATGGAGGTAGTTGGAGTCAGAGGAGAAGATACAGAGGACAGGAGGAGATGGAAATTGTTGACTCGCTGTGGCAACACGTGAAAAAGGGACAAGCTGAAAGGACAATTTCTGGACAATCGGCCAAACTAAAGGCCTCAGCTTCTTCACCGTTGTGGACAATCAGCCAGGATAGATGTGTTTGTTTTTATAGAAAATTTTATTCAACATACATTTTTCCAGCAAAAAGGCAATATACAGGAATAGTTGTCATATGCTGCTGCTACACTGAGGATTTTTAAACTGGAAACCATCAAATTAAGGTGTGATTCTGCAGGTTATCTTCGTACTGCACTTTTTTTTTTTTTTTCATCAAGACAAAACCAATGCAGTTAGTTTTTTAAAAAGAAAAATATCGTAACAGAAAAAAGAAATCATTATCATCATCATCCATGGTACATCAGGAACGCAAAGTAAAGAAAAAAACAAAAAAAAAACCTACACACAAGAAGTATGAACACCTGGCTCCTTCTGTACCCAACAAAGGCGTGTTTCTCTTTAATTTTACACGTTCATATTTTTAAATATACAATTCTTAAATGTTGTCTTTACAGAGCCAGCGATAGCAATGAGGAGAGCGATCCGTCGCCGCTTCCAGAGGAAAACAAAATAAAATTCATAGGGCTTAAAGTGTTTCTTACAATGCTGGTTTTGTCTCTACACAATCCTCACAGGTGTGGGCTCTAAGTGTCTGCAGCTCCCTACCAAGCACAACGCAGCAGTTACCGCTTCCAACCACATGGGGACGAAAGACTCAACCGGGGGATGGAGATTGTGTGTTCAGAGGAATGACTGAGGAAAAACAAGTCCCACAAATAAAAACAAAGGGTCAAGTGAGTTAATGTTTGACGTCAAAATCCACAGCCACCGTGTTTCTCTGCCAGTCCTGAGGAACGTAAGTGCCGACGTGCAGGATGAAATACAGACAAATTTCCTTAGTTTTCCCGTTTTATTTTTAGACAGATTGTTCAAACTTTTACTTTACAGAAAAAAAAAAAAAGTTTTGCACTAAGAAAGTAACAAAATACCTTGTGTAAACTTTTTAAAACCCTCGTTTCTGTAGCTAAAGGATGGGAGCAGAAAGAGCAGAGAACCAAATCAGGGTTGCAGAAGCGTCAGAGGGGGGGGCGTCAGTTTGCAGAATCACAACCAGCTTTTCCCAATCAATTTTTTTTTTTTGTTTCCAGCACCCTTCCATCAGACTCTGCACACAGCAGCACCGCTCTAAAAACCAACGTGATGACAGGGAAGAAGACGACAACGGAGGAGACGACAGGCGGGGGGACAAAGAAAGTTCATCGTATTCGTGCGGAATTCTCTCCCGTCCGTCATCGTCTATTAAAACCCAATCATTTCTCCTACTTCCAGACGGACAAGGACAACGGAAAAAAAAGAAATCTATACGCCAATCGACACGTAGAAAAGCCAGAAAACCACCCGAACGAGGGGAGGGGTCTCAAGTCAAGAATTAAATAAACAACAAACTAAACAGTCAGGAGGTGGTGGTTGGTGCAGTTTATTTTTGTGGTTGAAGAATAATCCATCAGTTGCAGCAAGATCCATAATCGCTGAAGACAGTGCCGGTGTAGAGCTGTAGGTGTCCAGGCAGGGTGTTAAAAGTGATGAGCACACAAACACGCGCACGCACGCAAACCCGGGCACACGCACATACACACATTCACGCACACATACACATGAACGCACGCGCGCGCACACACGACCGGTGTCTCTCGCACATGGTTGGTTACAGTCTGTGGTTATCGTGTGTTACAGAGGGCAAGGAGGAAGGCGGAGCAACAGGAGCAGGAGGAGGAGGAGGAGGAGACGAAGGACGAGGTGGAGGAGGTCACAGAGGAAGGGCGCGCTGCTTTAGTTGTGGATCTTGATTGCTTTCTCCAGGTAGGTGTAGCGACCTCTCTTTGGAGCTTTGTTGAAATGATCCAACCCAAGCCAGGGGCGCGGGTGGGACATGTTACCTGGAGAGGGCAGAAGTGGTCAGCAACGGTCACCGCATTTCCCCGCCCTTAATTAATAGTAAGTATTTTGCATAATATCGTCCGACCGATATAAGAATTGCATAATACTTGAGAGAATTGTTATCAGTTTTTCCTGCGATAAGACATTGCTTTCATTGGTTTCCCCAAATGTGCGCTGAATGTAGTTTTATGGATACACAGAAGTATATTTAAGTGAAGGTCACTAGATGGCAGCATTGCAGCTCAGCCATACTCATACAGTGGGTTTTACGAATAAAGATTACTACAGCTATAACAGTAAATATCCCATTTGGAAATTAACTATTTCAGCAACATTCAACATCACTAAGAAAAGATTCTGTTAATTACATCCCACATTTGTAACCATAGAAGGAGAGACATTCATCTGGTCTCCTCTTCCACCAAACACTTCTCTAACACACAAAATAAAAAGATTTTCGCAAGTTTTCTTTTCTGTTTACATCTGTTTACGTAGCAGTTGTCAGTAAGTGGGTAAAAAAATCTTTCTGTAAGCCACAGAGTTTGGACATGTTATTTTTTCCCTCAAAGAGGATCATTTTGATAAATTACTGTATTTTTACCATGCAAAAAACGTGGGAATTAGTAAATTGGCAGAACCGTTGACATTTTTCTTTAGTCACAAGTCGATCAATAAGTGCTCTTTAGTCTAAGGTTGACTGTAGTGTTGAAATTTCAGATGTTCATTAAGGACAAACAGCTCAGATCCAACCACCAACGTCATGAAACCACAGAGACAAATACATTGGAAGTCAAATGACAAACTGAGGATTCCAGAGTGAACAACATTAGTTTGTGACTTGGATCCCGAACCAATGAGACTGGATTTAGTATCAATCTTTTCAGAAACTTTGTCAAGTTAAAGTTTAAGAAAACATATTGACAGTCTAGGCAGAAGACAACATTGGACTCATGGAACACACTGAGTGTTTTACTATTTTACCAATATATTTATCTTCTGTCTACTAACTGTTGTCCTGACGCCCAGCAGAGGGAGCAGTGGTTGTTAGGGTGTTAAATACCTGGCTGTGGTTCAAAGTCCTTCAGGTTGACCTCGTACTCGTCTTCAGTGATGTACTGATGTCGGCCCATCATTACAATCGCAAACTTAAACTGAGGGAAGAGCAGAACTTAACGTCAATACATGAAAAATAAAAATAGGTGAAATGTTACACTAGAAAACACTGCAAGAAAACATTTAAGAAATAACTGATAATATTTGAACGTTGCACAGCCTTAACACAAACAAGTACCTTTTCAAATTCCTTCTCCTGAATGTCCAGCATTGTCTGGATCCTCCTCATCACCTCCCGAAAAGATTCACCCTGCAGGGGGAGCAGAGGAGTCAAATAAGGAAAACAGAATTCTGTGACGTTATAAGACAAAAATATTGCTGAATCAAACAGATTTAAGGATGGAATAAAGCCCAGATGAACTGAGACTGTAACTGGAGTTTCATGCAAACATTTTTTTCCACACACCTGTCTAATCTTTAGCAAAAAGGGAATCCCAAAGGTTCCAAATACTTCTTTGTGGAAGTGAGCGACCGGGATGAGCATTTCACTGTCCTTATCCAAGTCCACCTGGTCCAACGGAATCTCCTGAGACACACAAGTGAACGGGACCAGAACAATAACAAAGGTCAGTCACTGAGTCACAGAGCAGAAGAAGCAGGTTTAACCCCACAGTCTTATTCACTGTGAGCAGAATGAACTGAGACAGTTTGGATTTGGAAAAAAAAAAACGGACCGGACGACAGCCGTGATAGGGGTCATGTGACTTACAGCAAAGCCACAGCCTGGTCAGCAGCCTGAAGAGCAGCTGCAGGCTGTCCTGGTTGTCTGACATCTGTCTCTTATACACATCTAGATGTGTATAAGAGACAGGTCCAACGGAATCTCCTGAGACACACAAGTGAACGGGACCAGAACAATAACAAAGGTCAGTCACTGAGTCACAGAGCAGAAGAAGCAGGTTTAACTCCACAGTCTTATTCACTGTGAGCAGAATGAACTGAGACAGGTTGGATTTGAAAAAAAAAAAAAAAAAACGATGTCAAGTTAAAAAAAAAAGGTTCAACTACGATTAAATTATTTTGAGGAATTCCAACTTGCAACAATTAAGTTGTGATGTGTTAAGGTGTTAAATGTCTGCGACTGAGCCTCAAAGTCATGAAGGCTTCACAAACACACACACACACACACACACACACACTTGCCTCTATTCTGAAGGTGCGGCTGGCAGCCGGAGATAAACATTCTAGCAGCTCGTCCTCCTGGTGAACCCCGATGATTTTATAGCTTACTATCTCTAACAGCCTGAAAAAACAGAGAGAGTGAAGCCGGTGAGTCAGGGAGAAAAACATACGAACTGAACTGATAGAGATGTTAATCCTTGAAATACAATGATTTACGTGATAACTGATAAGAATCATAAAAGTAACCTGTGAAGAAATAAGCTACAGGTATCAGAAAGTGCATTCTACATTCCCACCACACGAGGGCAGTGTGAGATGAGATCAATCAATGGATTTTTGATGCCATCAAACATGAACGACGTGAATCTTTACCATGAAAATTAAACATGCTGATACCTGAGTTTCTCAGAGCCTTTTTCAGACAGCTCTACTGCCTTTTTACATTCTTCCAACAGGTCTCGCACACAGCCGTGTTTGTCAGGGTAGAGGGTGATTTCCTGCAGCGCAGACACAAACGGTTAGATTACAAACGCCAGGTTTGTACGATGATTCACAAAGTTGGCCGGGGGAGCAGTGTGAAGCTCACCTCCTCTCTGAACTGGCTGTTGAGCCATATGGATTTGAAGCTCCTCCTGTTCTCAAAGTCGGTTATTTTCATCTTCAACTGCAGAGGAAGAAGACGGAGAATTGGATGAAAGGAGTGTGAAACAGATGAGATTTTAGAGATTTTAATCTGTTCCCCCAGTCATGCTGCTGAACTCTATTTCTGTCACTTGTCTCACAGAGATGAGACAGACAGAGTGAGACAATAAAACACGGAGACAGAAGAGTGAGAGACACTGACCACACCTTCATCACCAAAATAAAGCCAACTTCAGCAGCGAGCTCTTGAGCTGAACACTTTTACCTTATGAAGTGTTGGTCTATGTCAACCTCCAACAATTTTCATTATCAACAAAATTACACACAGAGCAAAAAATGTCTTTCTGTCCCAAACCTTGATAAAAAGTATTCTGAAAGGAAGGACAAACCTGTTGGTAGTAGAGTTTCTTGGGTTGTCTGGGCTTGAAGAACTGCAGGAGGTCCCTCAGTGTCCCCTCATAGTTGTGTCTGAGAGGATTCCCTGGACCATCCCTGTACCTGGCCACCACACCACAAGGCAGGGGGGAGGAAGTCAGAAGGCATAAGGAGAGCAGGGGGAAAAGGAGATTCACAGGAGACAAGGAGGAGGAGGAGGGAGAAGGAGCCAGAGATGGAGAAGTAAAGGAAAACAACAAACAGAGGTGGGGGGGACATGTTACTCAACATTTTTACTCACAACTGCGGATATTTTAATATTAATGATGCAGAAAATGGGCAAAAACAACCGTGTGTGTCTGTGTTGATGAGACAAGCTTCCTACCCCTGTGACTTGAAGAACTGCAGCAGCATTGGATCCGTGTTCAACCTCTGTGCTACCGTCTTGGCCACCTGTTCCACAGAAGTGACGATGTTTGGAAAGACGTCAGATCGGACTCTGAGAAGCTGTCAAACATAGTCATTTATGCAACGGCCTCTACCTGGAAGTAGTTCATGCGGTTGGACAGTGTGACCACGAAGCCAGGGTCGTTGTGGATGGTCTTGTCACAGAATATGACGTCCACTCTGTGGTACAGATCGCGGAAATAGTCCTTCGCTGTGGGCAGCTCACTGCTGTCGTTCTCTGGGTCGTCCCTGTGAGACGGGAAGAAAAAAAAAAACATTTGGAAATACTCAAAACATCTCAAACAACATGTTCATAGCTGAGAAGATGTCTTCTGAAGTACATATATTTATATATTGTTTTTTGTCATCATTTGTTGTTTGTGTACATTTTTGTATACATTGTGTCAATGTATTATTTTTAAATCACTCATTTCTTTCGCTAACACAAGGTGAAACGTACTTCTGGAAGACAATGATGTCCCCATCCATGAGCTCATCCAGGGCCTTGTCCAGAGAGACATCATAGTCCTGTATGCGCTCTGTTAGATTGGGCTTTACTTCCTGTATTACATAGAGAAACAAAAAAAAAAGATATTCTGTGATGATCCATTTGCAGACACACAAGAGTTTCTCAAAAAAGAGCCGTGTGTGAGATACAAGAGCCTGGGAATACGAAGGTGTGGGAGGCAAATGGAGAGTTTGAAGGGGTGAGAATCAGATGTGTCAGAGTGAGTGGGACTGTAAATAGATCACCTCATAGAGGATAAGGCTAGTTTCCTGCTGAAAACCTGCTCTCTCACACATTACGGGCAGTAGGTCTCCTGGTGACAAAGACGGAACACAAATTCAGAAATGTGCAAAAAAAAAAAAAAAAACATTGAAAGAAATTGTCGCTGCAAAATTGCTTTGCTGTTACTTACTTATTTTGCAGGATATAGGTGTGTAGATATGTCCACAATAATTTAAGCTTCTGGTTTTGGGGTCATACATCTTCAAGAACAACATGACATCATCTAGAAATACAAAGAGAAAACATTAGGTACGGAAGTGAAAACGGCAATTTCTCTCTCCAGGGGAACTGCATTAAAGAGCTGGCCTTAGTACAGTGGTCCCCAACCTCTGGGCCAGGGACCAGTAGCAGTCCTGGCCAAAAGACGCAAAGAAATAATGTTTCTTTTTGGCCCCATCTGGCTATAACTATATATCAACTATATTTGATTAGGAAATATTTTCTCAACAACAATAAACTCAAAATGAGTCATTGATACGAGACTCTAACTTTCTATACTGGTCTGGTAGGAGAAAATTATGGGCTGGGTGCACTTGAGAAATCCTAATTTGGGTAGGAAAATTTTATAGGTAGGAAAATATTTCAGAACACTGGGTATTTAATTTAATGAAGGGGTATTTATCTGCCCCAACTTAATGACTGGTCCGTGAAGTAAAAAAAGGGTTGGGGGACACTGCCATAGTAAACTAAGGAGGATGAGAACGTCATATCTGACTTACGATCTTTGTCAAACTTGGGTAACGTGGCACCACTGGCTGCCAACTCTGGATCCACCGTCTCCAGAAATATTGTCCAGGGGTTTTCGTTGTCACTCAAGTCGATCATCTGAAACATTGACAGGGAAACGTGTTCAACTGACGAGACTAAGATCACATTAATAACTGCAGCTTTTAAAGCATCTGTAACCAATCACAGTGTGTGACACTCACAGACTTGCTGCAGTCTGCCTCGTAGTCCAGCATTGCAGGACGCTTGGTACCGTTGCTTCGGGCTTGCATGGGCCACAGTCTCATCTGGTCCTGTGGGAAACCCTGCGGCAAATCACTCAATGAGTTTCTGTCCAAAAGTTACTTCAGGAGTTGTTTTCTAAAGTCATCATGACACAGTGTCAACTCGAATTCAGTTCACAACAGCAGATTATTTCAGCGGAGAAAAACCAGATTGTGTTCAGTTTCTCAGCTCATCTCTACATCACTGTGTCATTTATGACATCACACAATCTGTAGCAACGCAGAAATGTTTCTCACCATTGTCTGGGAGAGGTTTTGCACAAACTCCTGCAGCGTGGAGCTCTTGAGAACTTTGAAGACGGTGTACTTGACTTTCTCTTCGTCGTACATGTCGTTGCCCTGATGACCACAGAACTGGTCTTCTGTTACCATCTGCAAACAGGACGACAGTTAGTCACAGAGCCTCAGCACTAAACCAAAGATCAGGACATAAAAATAAAGTGTTTTCTCAGAAGAAATTACGGTTTAGAAGATGGTTTTGGAAAACAAAATAAAAATATGATGTAACAAGAAGGTAACAAACTCTTCCAGATGTTCCTACATGTACTGACTAAAACCCATTGTTCTCACCTGGACCTGCATGTAGAGATGAGCCTCCTGACGTTCCTTCCTCTTCTGGGCTTCCACCCGTTTCTCCTCCTGCAGACGCTCCACCAGCTGCTGAGGGATGTCCATGTCCGTCATGGGCTGCAGCACCTCACCTATGGTACAACAAACAAAAACCAAACGTCAAGCATTTCTTCCAAATAAATCAAGGATATAATAATGACACTAAGAGATGAACATGTCACATACTGAGCTTGGACTCCCGGATGTAGACCAACATGTAGGCGTTGGTGCAGTGGCGTACGGAGAGGTCGTCGTCATGGCCACCGTAGTTGTGTTCTATGGCCTCCTCTTTGGTGCATCGAGACACCACGTCATCGTCGAACTTGCACCACTGTGAGACAGGAGGAGGGTGAGATTGTGATTAAAAAAAGAGGAAGCGAGAAGAACGGGGTAAAAGTAGAGCAGATGTAGAGACCAGGGTGGACATAACACAAAGACAGCATCAATGAAGAAGACAGACAGACAGACATCTGGAACTGCTTCCACTCAGCCACTTCATGTCTACACTCAGTATTTATCCTTTATATAATGAGTCCACAGTTGACCTTGTTGATACATTAATGCATGGTCACTGCTCCAGTAATTCAATAGACAAACAGAGGTCGGTTGTTTTATTAGTGCTCTGACAGACTGGGTCTTTAATAATTGAGAAATCCAAAGGCGGAAGCAGTTTTTTTTAAGTTTTATTTCTTAAAGAGAAAATGTTTTAACTGCAAAGTTTATTTAACTGGTTTTGTAAACCCGTTTCAGTAAACTCTACAGCTGTTTTCTGATCTCAACAAGGTAAAACATTAAGTTCTTTTATTATTATCATACATTTTACCTAAAATCTTAATGAAAAGAAAAGCAACCTGACAATATAAAACACAACCAACTACAATATCAAGACTTTTTTTGTAATAAAGAATAAAAAAAATTGTTCTCACTATTGGTTCCTTGACACTCACTTTGCCGTCTCCTTTGGGGTTAAGATAGACGACGTAGTGACCGCCATGGTTGTCGCCGCTGTGGACCAGCACTGCGTGCAGGATGTAGTTGGCCGGGTCCTTGGAGTCGGGCTTCTGGAGGAACTCATCCAGAGGTAACTGATCTGGAAACTCAAATCTAACGAAGACGAGACAGCAGGTGGGGGCGGAAGGGGGAGGAGAGAGAGGAAAAAAAAAAAAGACATGAAGATCAGAAGACTGCAGCGGTGGCATTAAAAGTAAATTATCTTCATTATGCATTCTGCGTGTGTGTGTTCTGAAAATGTCACCGTCTCCGTGGAGTGTAAAAACGCTATTTAACTCCTGTTAAGATGATAGAGCCTGAGGGAAATTCCCAGTGACCCACATTCTGGGTAAGAAGTACCAAAGTACTGGATGACTGAGGTTCTGTTTCCCAAAATAGACATGTTGATCTATATCATTAGTAACCACTTTTTTTTAACACTGCAGTTGATACAGTATGTCATAGGTTGTTTAAAGACATTATCATGTTTGGACACCATGTCAAATCAAAAAGATTTAATATATTTATTCGAAATATAAGGGTGGAAACATTTTACCTGTCATTAATCTTGATGTTTTGGTCTGTCTGAGGGTCATACATGAACCTCATCAACTGCAGGTGAAGGATGGGAGGAAAAGTGAGGAATTTCACTCCTTTTTCAGCCTCCTGCGATGCAAACAACAATGGGTCAATATATCAGGCATATAGAAATGTAACTCACTAACATATAAAACTTGAGAAATACTCCCGGACCTGCAGGCCGTGCTCTCCTGCGTCATATTTGTTGTCTCCGTCTAACTGTTCGGTTGCAACATAATCTTTAAATGATTCAAAAACTGGGAGTGGAAAAAAAGAAAAGAACACA
This sequence comes from Paraplagusia blochii, assembly GCA_016785265.1. Taxonomy (NCBI): domain Eukaryota; kingdom Metazoa; phylum Chordata; class Actinopteri; order Pleuronectiformes; family Cynoglossidae; genus Paraplagusia; species Paraplagusia blochii. The sequence goes on along the minus strand of JAFBJS010002157.1, from coordinate 167,489 downwards.
AATTTGAAAGATACAGATAAGTTACATTACATTACAGTCAATGTGAGAGTGTTGCTACTTACTGTTCTTCTTTCCTTTTATGCTAAGCTGGATGTCGTAGTAGTCCTCTATCCGCTCTGACCGGTAGTCCACATGTTTACACTGAATATATGACTGCAAAGTGACAACACACACACACGTCAGATAAAATTAAGAATTATTTCCTTAGTCTTCAAACGGTATCTTAGTCTGGACAACGTACCACCATCTTCCCCCTGAAGAGCTTAGGTATGGTTCCTTCTACACAAGTGCCTTTCATTTTATTTTCCACATTGTCCAGGAGCTAAACGGCACAGACACATAGACTGTCAGTTTACCCAGAGTCTGTATATGTTGGTAACCACAAACATTGACAGTCGCAGTGTTGCCCCCACTCACCACTCTGCACAGCTCCTGTACATCATGTTGCATGAAGCTGTCTAGTGTTTCCCACCTTCACAAGGAACAAATGTTGGAAGCGTAAGAAAAATGTTGCTCCATTGCCATTTCACAATATCTAACCGTACCAGCGCTAAAATTCACAACTTACCCAAAAGACTTAGTTAATTTCTTGGTGCCGACAGGTTTGTCGCTGTGTTGCAGCTCATAGAAAACCCTCTGCAGTGCAAGAGGAACACTTTTGGACGAGTCATCTCCCTCCGTGGGCATCATGTACACCGCCTGCGTAGATCGCCACAAAGACATAAAATACTGAGATGACAAACTGAGGTAGCTTCACTGGTGTTTCATTCCCATTTTTAAGGTGTTAAAAGAAGACAGAATATGGTATTCTGACAAAATATACTGACATCAATGACGTACAAACGCATGGAAATAATATAATGAAAGTGTTAAAAAAAAGACGTGAAACATCTTTCTGAAAAACTGCCAACTAGGTTTCTAATAACCTGGTCTTTGGTAGGAAAAGTAATATTTTCACACATTTAACATGTTCAAATGTGGACAAAGAAAACAGCAGCAGGATAGAAGTACAGGAATAACTCCATCATCTTCTCCTTTCAGCTTGTCCCTTTCATTCTGGGGTTGTCACAAAAATCAACAATTTCCAACGCCCACTGTCCTCTGCATTTTCTACTCTAACTCCAACTACCTCCATGTCCTCCCTCACTGCATCCATCAATGTCCTCTTCGTCTCCTACCTGGTAGCTCCATCTCTAGGATCATTCTTCTACCAATGAATCCACTGTCCCTCCTCTGAACATGTCCAAACCATCTCAATCTGTCTTCTCTAGCCTTTTCTCCAAAGGAATAATTCCATCAACTTTTAAAATCTGAGGTGAAAATTTGAGTTTTTAAGACGCTTTATAAGATGAATCCAAACTTTTATCCAGTACCACACAAAGGTTTAAACATAAAAAATATTTCTGACACACAAAGACAGAATCTTACCCGCCGTAGCTGGTTGGTGAAGAAGAGTGTCTGCAGCAGGCTGTTCATGTAACATGTCGCCCCCTGGTTCTTCAGACCAACATAACCGGTGTGTTTCTTAGAGTCCCAGCTGTTTATAAAAAAAAGAGTCATGGATTTAGGGGGGAAAAAAGAAGAGAAGTACAAAAACGAGGACAAACAAATTGAACTCAATTTGAAAAAAATAACTTACGCGACTCCATGCGGGGCGTCGGCCTGGACATAGACTTCAAAAATGACTTTGTCATCATCGATGAAGCCTCTCTCTGGATCAGTCACATCCTGGAAGATGCACCAAAATGGTCAACGTGAAGAGGAAACATTTATTTAATTTAAAAATAAAAAACAACTTGTGTTTAATACTTACAGTCCAGGACATGAAGTTGGAGAAACCCCAGTCATTCTCTTTGTGAAAGAACAGGTGACTGATCCTGCGGCTGAAGGATTTTTCATCATCTTTGTAGTTGATGATCTTCAGCATGGCCTGAGCATGGCAAGACCATGACCTGTCGTGGGAAGATCGTTTGATCAGACTTGCTGTAGAGATTATTTCAACATCTTTTTTACTAAAGAGATTGTGAAAACTGTAGCCACTGCATCAGCGACACCTTTATAACGTCACTGCCTCTTGCATTTTAAGCAAATACAGAAAATATTTATTTATCCTACAGTTGGGAAAATTGCTTTATAGCAGTAGTGGATAATTCATTATGGATCAAGCTGAAAAACCTAAAATGACATTGTTCTTATCAGTCTGCTTTTCAGTTGTGAATAGAGAACATAATCCAGGGCTCAGTGTCAGTGTATTGACTCAGTGTCTGGCTTTAACAATTGTATTTCATTAGTAAATTATCATTTGTTGGAAATGTTATAGATACCTGACCTTTTACAAACAGTGAATGCCTTTTGCTTTACGGTCTGACACAGGGAAATTAGCATTTTTAAAATGCATGATTTTATCCAGGTTCTGTTGGTTCTATTTATGTCAAATGCAAAATTATTTAAACCACATACTGGAAAACAAGATCAGGGCTCTCCCTATAGATGTAGGGCCTGCATTTCCTAGTTGAGAGCCCTACAGATGATGAGAGGACTTTTTACATAAAACACTGCATGTGGCTTATGGCACAATCTCGGTAAAAATTAAAAAGTGATTTCCCAAAAGCCACAACAGAAAGAAACTCACAGCAGGTTGAAGTCTTAATGACGGTTTAATGTTCTGCTAATGACACTTTAGATGATGTTTGAAACCTAAACACTGAGGAATGAACCGTCCGCTGAACTGAATTCAACCACATACACATCATTTTCTTATCAAACTTTAGCAGTCAGAAGTTAAAGTCTAGATGGAAATGTGTTTCGATATACTTAGAATCACATATTCTGAGTATTTATTAGCTCTCCTGCCTGAATTTAAATTTCAGACTCTCTTGGGTCTCTGTGATTTTCTGGTCTTATTCTTTTTAAAGTTGTACTCTCCGCTTTCTCTTTAAAATTTAATGCAAATATTTAGGGCATGTCTGTGCTGTTTTTAGAGGTGTCAGTAACTTCAATGTTTATGGAGCCCAACAACCGAAGCAACACTTACGTGGAGTCTGATTCTGCGTTACACTGTAGGAAGAAGCCAACGCTCTTCTGATGCGGTCGGTCTGGATAGAAACGTGGCATCACCATGATCTTCCATGGAAGGTTCCGGACGAAGCAAGACGGGCTTAGCACGGACTCGCTCAGGCGGCTGAAACGTTCCACAACAAACCGGAAGGTTGCCTCTGACCGCCAGCTCGTGTCTGTAGACAGATGACAGAATTCAACTTTTGCAGCAATTGAAAAGTCTAAATGCATGATTAGTTCATGTTCAGTACAAGATTTAAAGTAAGCAAAGATGATGTGTCACTTTGTGTGCGTCCTACACACCATCCTCCATGTCCTCCTCTGTGTTGTTGTGTCCATCTGCGATGGCCATGTTACCATTGATCACTGGGTTGGCTGGAATTCTTGGAGGATCGTCTGTGTCCCCAGCTAAAACAGAAGGACGACAAAGTGATAAGATGGATGATTTTAGTGCAGATAACAGGACGGAGCGATTTTATGGTTAATGTAGTACCGACCAAAGTCTCTGCTTAGATATATGCACGGTACAGTTACTGGGAAATGAATAACAAACAAAAAAGCTATAGCTCAGAAAAGAATTACAACAAAAAAATGTAAATAACCTAAGCGTGTTTGCATCCATATTTCTTCATGCTAAATTGATTCATTTTGTGTTTCCCAACGTTTTGCTGAGAAAGGGAGACTACAAGATGTGATAACTCAGGTTGTCTTACTTCTGTGGTATTATACTGTTAAACTATAACAGTCATCTTGGCAAATCAACTGAAATAAAGACTGGATTTCTGCTCTATAACTGCTGCATCCATTTTTCTCTTCTTTATTGTTTCTGGGGAAACCCTGCTGAGACAGCATGAAAACTCTTCTGCCCAAATCTGTGTGTCAGATTAAGGGCATCACTGCAGTCAGCTAGATAGTTATGGACACATTACAGGATTGAGCTGCAAGTCATCAGAGAACAACAACAGCCCAACAGGGCACATCTGAAAACAATGAAAAAAATCCTGACAAGTTGTATTAAACATTTGTTATCATAAAATCACAATAGGATGATGTGATTTTGGCTGTGATGCTCATACTGCACTGGTAGGAAATGTATTTGATGTTTGTGTGTCATCACTGCGCTGATGCTAAGTGACTTTGCTGTCCAGTGCCCTGGAACACTGCCCTCGATTCCCAAAGTAGATTACATCCCGTTAATATGCCCTGCCTGTCAATTCTATAATAACTTGTTATCCCACACAATTCATTGGCCTGATAATAAGTCATTCACAGGAAACCGGATAAGCTGTTATGTCAAATATGAAGTTGTTTACCATAGAAAACAGTGCTCAAAATGTAACCTTGTCATTTCAATAAGGCTGTTGCTCCTAATGTGTGTGACTACAACCACATTTTTCATCAAACTTCTCACATTAATGTCCCAAAAATGAACACCTTACAGCAGTTTAACCTATATGGATCTACGTGAGATAGACAATTAAGCTAATTCTGAACAAAAATAAGGTCAAAAAGGGAAAGGGTTGCTCATTACAGTAAACAGTTTCCTGCTATCCTCACTAGACAGATATACACGTGACACAGCAACTAGAAACCGACTAATTTGGCAAACACTGTCATTAACAAGTTAAGCTCTGACAGTGTCAGCCAAACACTGTGCAAAATATCGCACCCTATTTAATAAAAGAATGTGTTCTGTTTCTTTTTTTTTTGGTCTGCGTGCTTCTTTATTCAATCAGAAAAAAGGGGTTTGTTGTGTCAACTCGTATTCACTGTCCTTTCGTGTCTGCAGTACAGTGGGAGAGAACCCAAGAGCGATGAGCTTGCAAATCGAGTGACTCTGCTGAGCACACCTGCTACTACTGAGACACGAGTATAAAAATGGTTTATGGAAACTTCAAAACACCATCTAGAGGTGTTTTCGGTCTGTGTTTCACTAATAAATATGAATAAATATATGAAATGACGACGAATAGCAAGGATAGATGTTCATGTGGACAGATAATAAAACCACCAGGGCTGAATGACGCAGTGATGCTGAGGGACCCCACACGCCTCTGCTCACTCTAAAGTTGATTATAGCATAAACTCTCTTTAAAAGTCTACTCGGTTGTTGTTATGGTTGTTTTCAGAACGTCAACGGGAGTGGCCCGGACTCACAAATCGGGCGAACAAAAACACAGATCATTAAAAATGGCGAGCCCCATGCCGTTTGGTTTTCCATACAATGAAGCAGCAAATCCCCGCGCTGTTGCCGTTGCTGCCCGGGCCCTTGCTTTTACCGCAGCGGCCACTACCGTTACACGGCAGCAATTGCCAAACTGTTCCTGATATACGCGGCAAACTGTCAGTATGTAAACGATGATTAATAAACCAGTTATCCTCCGTGTGGTTTAAGGAATCGTCACATTTTGCATTTCAATGACTTGTATGGTTATAGCGGAGTGAGCCGAGCAAAACTGCACTGACGCAGCTAGCCACTCATAGGTAGGCCGTCACTAGCAGCCTTAGCTAGCGCCGCCAACCCGTTAACAAAACAGAATTACACTCGGACGTAAACCTGATATTGAGACACAAATTTCGCTGATCTAGCAATAAAAGGTAATAACACGTTGTATATTACACATTTAAACCCCTGGTCTTTTCGAAGTAGGGTGATAGAAGGTTGCAAAATACAAGCCACCATTTTGATAAGCCACACACCCCCTCTGTTAGCATTGGCCTGGCGCTACCGTGCAATGGAACGTAGCCACGATAGTCAAGGTAAAACTAGTTTAGGAACGATACAGCACAGGCAGTTACAATGTACTGTCCTTCAGATGTAACAAATATTAACTAGTAACTCATTTTGAGGCCTTTAAAGTATCTGACTTAATGTGCTTTTTGTAGGCCCACGATAAATATAGAAGAACAGAGACGGCTGGAAACAATCCGAAGAGACTCCCGTGAAGTCACTACCATTCATCTACATTTTAGATTTGGTATTGATCATTGTAGGTTACCACGAACATCGCTGGTTATTTATTGTTTTCCCACACTTAACTGTCGTTGATGACATTCGCTAAAACCTACCCAAGGCTTACAGTTTTATCAACATGGTAAGATTTATTTACCTAGCGATGGATCCAATATATCCATGTATGTCAAAAAACAGCGCCACTTGAAAACCTATGGCTTCGATCCGTGGTCCTGTTGCACCGAGGGGACACTAGGCTGTGATTTGGCAAACTGCATTTGAGAACTTGTTACAGCAGACGCACCATAACAATGTGTATGCAGACACAATCAGCGGCCGATGGAAGTGAGCGTGCCAGTAGCACATCCCCTCAAAGCCTGGATAAAGGAATCGCTTTTGGGATCAAATACACGCACCAATCACACAATGGGGGGAATGCGAAATATGTGCATATATGATGCAAAATGGGGTCAGCGCCACACAAATGTACTGCAACGGCGCACATTCAGCAAAAGGGAGCCGGCTATATTGGGTAGCTTGGGGCCTTGATGTTTACTTCATTAGCGCGACTCAACTTACACAATCTTACACAACTGTATTTTACCCACAGAAGAAAATAGTGACATCAAAGTAAAACATGACATGGCCTTTGTTGTCACCATAACTTACCTTCCATCTCCATATCCTCTGGTTCGCTGAGCTGCTGCTCACCGGCTTTCTGCTGCTGCTGCTGTTGTTGCTGCGTGTGGTGATGGTGGTGGTTCATGTTGGCAGCTGTCGTCGTGGTTGTGATGCGCTGCTCCTTGCTATCTCTGTCACCCTCGACCTGGTCCAGGGTCGGCTCTGTGGGGAACCGGGTTCTGGACTGCTGGTGAGGTGTGGTGGGATGCGGAGGAGGGGTAGACAGGTCGAGCCTCGGCGGCCGGGCCTGCTCTGTCGCGACCTCGGCCTTGTCCGCTGTCAGCGCCGGGGAGTGAGGAGGGGAGGTCGGCGGGGGAGCGGGTAGAGAAACGCGGACGTATTTGCTCGCTATTCGCCCAATCTCGGCGCCTTTGGTGGGTGCGAGTCGCTGGCTGACGGCGGAGGTGGGGTGGACAGAACGGGGCTCCGGAGGGAGGCCCAACTAAATTAGCCAAATCAATCCGGCTTTACCCCGGGAAATGTGGGGCAATAAGACGAGCCTCGGCGCAACCTGCACCGCTACGATCAAATGCTCTGTTTATAGTTAGCGTTTGGCTACCTGACACTGGGCAGCCAGCGGGTTATAAAGGTACAACAACAATGAAAACAAAGGCTCATTTGCGATAGACACGCTCAACAACTTTCTCTGCGATATCCCCAGTCCGTGTGCTCCTCCGATTGTCCCTCGTCTGGGGGAGAGCGGAGGAAAAACCTATCCATTCAAACCAGGTTCCAATACGGAATAGCACTAGTGTTAATTTGGAAGTTAGCGGAGACTGAGTTGCCACGGCCAGACATGAAACAGCGTCCCTTTAAAGCGTCCCTAAAACGGTAAACGACTATACGTGGTACCTCGCTGCATTTCCAGCTGCGCCTCCGTGTTTCTTGTGAGGAATGTGCCCGGTCATACAGTGTTAGCCTGAGCCGTGTAGCTCTCAGCCCGCTCCTCCCGTGCGCCGTGATGTGTTGAGTCTGAAGTAAATCTCAAAATGGCGGTCGCGCTCTTCTCTGAAATGTCACATCCGCATGGTGATCCAAACACTGGCCCATCCCCGGCCAGGTTCACATCTCTGCTAATGCGCTACGATCAGACCTGCGCTTCTAAAACTTGGTATAATATATAATATAAAATAGAATAATATGATTATTATATGACACAGGAAAACATATAATTCAACTGCATATAACATTTGATGATTCACAACCATATGGTAACACCGTTTTCAGTGTCAGATGACAATGCATGTAAAGTAAACAAGTAAAAATATTATTAACGTTTCCTTAGAGTAGTGAAATAAAACTACATCGACATTAATAACCACAAAAAAAATCACAAAAATTGACATTTTTATTCACAAACGATTAGCTGTGAAAGACGTGGCTACACATTTTGACTCAAATACAGCCATAATAAAGACTTTTCAGCTAGAGATTTTCTTTTTTTCCTTAAAAAAGGTAGTCCTTTTTATCTTATTAATGACTGTACTGCATGCATTCTATTGACTAGTGGCTGCTAACAATTTCCTTTAAGACGATTCATGTAAATGTTAACTGTCCCTTTCGTTTCCCAAGGTTTTGTTTAGATAATGAAGACCTCACAAAGTTCTATGTTAGGCCATAGGGGAAAAAACCTTAATACTCCTTGTTTGCGTGACATCTGAGTACTTTTCATTGTAACATTGGGATCACACTGTACAATAACAGCTAAAACTTTATAACTGGTTATAATTTTGGTCTCCTTTACACACATTTTATATATAACATGTGCAGTTTGTGCCGTTTCTTTTTGCTTATTTTTTTGTTTTTTCTAAATGTAATTTTTTATAAAAAAAAAGTTGTTTATTTCTACGTTTATTTTTTGTAAAAATAAATTTAATTTGTCATAACACTATTTGCTTTTCTTTTTTCCAATTGTCCAACTTCTTTTACTGTTCTTTTCTATTACTCCAAAAAAGATCATAAATAACAAGGCAACGTATTTCATTGCTAACATAGCCTGAATATAATGTTATAAACGTTATCACATTTTCTATCATAAATTTGATAATCGCTGCAGTCTCTTGCAAGCTTTATTTGTCCGGAATATACCATGATTCTTTTGTGTCAGTGCTGCGACGGGCATGTCTGTTACCCAATTACTTTAAGGATATCATCTCCAGCCAGCCCAGTCGCCAAATATAGCCAATAGTCATCGAGATTTGGACTATAGGGCGGGCGCAAAGGCACAGCAGGGAAGGATGTGTTGTATATAAACGGACGTCGGCGTATGGGAAAAACAGTGAGCGAAGCTAGCTCTAACAGATGGGGATTGTAGTCAGACTTGAGTTCACAGTTTAGTACGATATAATAAAACCATATAGAAATTAATGATTTTTGATACATAAACAGTTTTATAGTGTCAGATTACTCTGACTTGTAAAGGTAAAGGCGTAGTTGACAGAGTTGGGGTGCATTAAATGGAGGAGAAGAAGGAAGACGGAGACCCGGAGATACAGGAACACGGACCCGAACACTGGTTCTCCAAATGGGAGCGGCAATGTTTGGCCGAGGCGGAGCAGAGGGAACTGGGCGAGGAGGAGGCCGACAACGACCAAGAAAAACTATGGCATCTCTTTCAAAACTCCGCTACAGCTGTAGCCCAGTTATATAAAGGTCCACAAGTGTTTTTTCTCGTCTGCCTGTTTGCACATATATTTTGACAAAGCCTTTAGCGAAGCCTCTGGGTCGTTGCTGAACATCCTGGTAGTTTGCTAACTAGCACCCGAGCTAACTCGCTAGCGAGCACATTTACATTTACAGCTGATTTTGCAATACTAAATATAGCTAGCTTGGCTTTTGTCACTCTTAAAACGTACATTAACCCAAAGTACATGGATTCAACTAGTTGGAATTCCTAGCCAGTTACGTACAAAGTGAGTGGCAGTCATTTGGGTTACCATACTTGTAAATAAACACCCTTGTTGACATCAAGTTAACGGCAGCTAACCCAGGTTAGCAATGCTAGTTACAAAATGGCGACGGCAACAACAACCGTAGCTACGCGACATTCCCAGATGACGGCAACATGTAAACTGTCAGTAGAACCATCTGTAACTCCGGCGGTGATTCGCTCACAAAATAGCCTTGTAACCTTGTATAACATGTGTTCGGTTCAACAGTTAGTTGCCAGTTCATCTCGGTCATACCGTCGCTGCTGAGTGAGCAGTTTGTTCCTCGGCGTTATAATCACAAAATGGCGAGGATATTATTGGTTTTATGTTGATAATTAGTCTCTTTACTTCACCGCTTTAATCGGGGCCACAATACATATTTGTCAATACATTTCGCTCGACCTTAGCTACTGTGTCTTAACTGCTGAGAAGGCAGTAAAGTTGTCATTTTTTTTGCATTAAGGCATAACTGCTGAGTTGGCAGCAGTTAACGCTGTCTTTGATATTTTTGACAAAACTCGTATTTCTACATGCACGACAAAATGGCGATTGTTAGCAATTTTCACCATCACTAGGCTACTATTCCTCGCAAGTTTAGCCATGGGACAGGACGACGTGTCAACCTTGTCGTTGTTTATAAATGTATTTTATTTTCTTCACAGACAGAGTATGTCATCAGCAGGGTCTGTCATTGTGGGTGCCATTTCAGAATGCTGCTACAGCAGTCACCAACCTTTACAAAGGTATTTAACAACATTCTTCTTTTATGGGTCTGTCATTCTTTAGTTTGCAAGCAGGAATTATTGATTTGTCTATGACCAGACAGCTTATGTTTTTGTGAAAGGTTGCACACTTTTGACCTTGTATGGGGACCAGCACCACACCTCCATAATTTCCTGAAGAATACTCCTGAGGGATTAATAAAGTTCTATCTATTAGAGATGTGTTGTTAGAAAAATACTTATTGGGGTAGTGAATTACAGTGTCACTTTACAGATCTGTCCATCTTTCAAAAGGTGGGATTATAATAGTGCAGAGCAGTGTTAACAGATGAGAAGTTTAAAGTGATACTGGTCTCTATTGTCATCTACAATTGTGTGATTGGAGTAATGATTTAAGGATTTCTTATAAAGTACTTTACCTGTGTATTTCTTCAGAGAGTGTGGATGCTCACCAGAGAAGTTTTGATCGGGGCATTCAGATAGGCCATCAACGCCGTAATAAGGTGAGTCCGCTGTTGGCTTTGGTTGACACCTGAGTGACCTTGTTTCTGGACACAATACATATACTGTCTATTTTAGTATCATTAGGTAACATCAAAAAGCGCATACCTTTACTTAGTTGATGGTTGATCACAGTCATACACAACACTTGATTGCAGGACATGTTGGCCTGGGTGAAAAAGCGCAGGAGAACCATACGCAGGGAGGACCTGATCAGCTTCCTGTGCGGCAAAGCACCGCCACACAGGAGTAGCAGGGCCAACACTCGCCTGGCCATGGTGGCCCCCAGTCGGGCAAACTCGCCAGCTGAGACGGGCTCATCTGTGGAGGCAGATCTTCAGCCCTTCAGGGAGGCTATAGCACTTCATGGTAAGAGGGATTGACAGAGAACTGATGACGATAATCAATGAAGCCGGGGTTGTGATATTGCTCGTCTTGTCTCAGCTACGGGCCACAGGATGTTTGCGAGAACATTTGTCCTTAACTTGTCAGCCTGCCATGTGTGGTTCAGAGATAAGTGTCCAAGTGTTGGCCAATGGTGAGAAAAGAACCTGCTGAGCTTGAAGTGACTGTGCGCATGTCTGTGTGGACAACAAACGCTGAACTGGATTTAGTTGTTGACAGTTGTTGACATATGGTTGTTAATGTTACCGTGTTAGGATTTTAGTTTAATTCAAAACATTGGCCGTGTTTTCAGAGGCTGTTCAGAGGTGTAGCTGGGGTTTAGGGTTGGCTTATGTGAGGCATTTGTTGGTTAAGGTTACAGAAACACAAGTTCCTTCTGTGTCAGGACATTTCTCCCGGTCTTAGTCAGAGGATATATTTTGCTTTTCACTTGTGTGTTGTTTGGGTAAGTGTGGAGCTCGAAAGGAATTTGAGGAAGCATCACATATCATTCAGCTGAACTCTTGGTAGAAATTTAGGTTCTTTTTTTCAGACTCTATAGAAATTTGATTGACTATCGAATCGAGTATTTTTACCCGACTTAAACACAGCAGCCAATGTTCCTTTTAAAGTGTTATTATTGCTGATCTTTACAACAAAGTTCTTAATCAATTCTACTTAAACTGAATGTTTCATGGCTCCACCCACCCCCATGCCATTGCATGGAGCCTTTGTTGGAATAAGTACAACTAGAATTTTTTTGAGGATCCCAATTAGACTCTTTGTATTTCTGCTTGGCTTTGTCTTATCTGATTCTCTTGTCTGTTGCTCCTCTCGCTGCTCCATCCCATTTCTTCACTCCCTTCCCTCCAGGCCTAAGTGGAGCTATGGCCAGCATCAGTGTGCGCTCCGGCGCTCCAGGTTCTCCCACGCATGTGAGCAGTGGTAGCAGCAACGGAGGTGGTGCTGCCGGAGGCGGTTCTTCTGGCGTGGGTCCCGTGTGCCGCAGCAGGCGCAACGGGCTCCAAGACGTCGACCTGAACACTTTCATCTCAGAGGAGATGGCGCTGCATCTGGACTCTACAGGCGCTGCCTCCGCAGGTGTCGGAGGGAACAGGAAACGAAACTCCACCCAGTGTAGTGATGTCATCACAGACTCCCCAACGCACAAACGCAACAGGATGATCTGATCCGAAGCCTGGTTGTGTCCATGAGAGGGAGGGGGGAGCCTTTGAAGCCAAGGCTGGGGAAGAGGGGATGGGGTCACGTTGAACAGATGCAGAGGGACAAATGGACAGACAGACAGATTGGCGGATGGAGCTTCGCCTGGATGTGCTGAAAAACCCAGGCTGGAAAAAAAAAAAGGAAGAAACTGGACTGGATTGTTAGGTTGCTTCAGATGTTGGACGATGTTTTCCTTGTCTCCTTCCGACACTAATTCCACAAATCACTGCTCTGCAATCGCAACATCTCCTGAGTTCTTGAGAGAGTCTGGTCTGGTCAACATCACGTTCTCTGCAGACAATTCTAACCTGGGAAGGAGACGACAGAGGAAACCATGGCATTGTGGGATGCAGACTGTTCTGGAAGGGTTGACTACGCACTGTGCTGCTTTACAAGTTAAAAGCCACTTGATCCTTGACACACTTGTGCACTTCACTCCTTTTAACCTCGCTCATCGTCACCCGCCACCTTAACAAGGAAGTGAGGGCCATGACCGAGTCGACGCGCTCTCTGTCGAGTCGACTCGCTCGCCAAATGTTGGACCCAGTTCTGTCAAAGAAAGCAGAATAGAGTTATTCTGTGATGTCATCACTGCTCCAGGTCGATGTCGCCTGTCTATTGGAGGGGGGGGGAGTTTCTCATTATCAGTCCACCGGGTGGCAGCACTGGCCTCATGTGCTGCCCTGTAACCACTCACACTTATCTGGTTACAAGACTTGACATCACATGTATCTACCAATAGCAGGCTATTGATAATTGGACATAAAGATCCTATTCTCTGCAAACTATTCCGCGTCATTCATTGCTTGAGTTACTTAAGCCATTTGCCATTTTGTTTTTTTTTGTTTTTTTTTTTGCATTTCCTTAAACCACCAGTGTTAAAGTCTTGGTTTGCCACTATTTGTATTCATCTCCACCATGTATTTTATTTTCTTTTGAGGATAATGAAAAGGAATAATCATCTTTGTCATGTTCTCAGACAGTGACACCCTCGTACCTCTCCACCCTAGACATTTTTTTATTATTATTTTAAAGCAGCTCGTGTTTTGTGTGATTGTGTGATTTATTCTGATTGAGTTGCAATAAGATTTTTTTTTTTTTTTTTGCACTTAGCTTTCACGTGTTACACATGCAAAACAAAATCGGCTCTTCCGTAGTTTCTCAGTTGTAGCCTTGTCCAGCCCTACACAGGCCGTGCTTATGGCCCGTTTGCACATTATCTGTTGGTGCTCAGAAATAAAAAAAAATAAATAAAAAAAAAGTATACTTGGAAACAGACCAGAAAGGAGATGTTCTGCACACCTGCTTCTCCTTCACAGGTTTCAGTTCAGGTCTGAGGGATGTTTTCTTTTGCATGTGGACTGGGAGTTTAGTTCCCGTCTGAATAATTTGATTTACTGGTCGATAATCTGTGCTGCAGAGGAAGCACAAATCACAGAAAAATAAAAGATCTTGTGAAGGCAGTGTTCCTCTACAGACACTCATCCAGTGAACGTTGGACACTGGATCACTGATTGGCTGTTGAGAAAAACTGCTTTTTGTATAAGGGGCGTGTGCATTAATAAGATGTGAAAGGTATTTGTTTTGTTTGTTTTAACTTGGTACAGGATGATGCAACTCCACTTGTTTCATTATTGAAATAGTTGTTGCCTTCCATCCATCTTTAAGAGCTGGAGACACTGATGTCACACAAGCTGCAAATAATCTAAAAAAAAGGATTTACCTGTGTATGTGTATATATTGAAAAAAAAAAAAGATTTTTGGAATTCAATCACATGTTGATTAGGAGTGACAAAGCCTGACTGTTTAATTTACTGTTCTTGGTATTGTTGAAATTAACAACTCAAAAGTGTAGAAACTGCAAATTATTGGCATTATCCAAGTTACTAACTAATAATTGTATATATTTGCAACAATGCCATGTCAGTGGTGATGCAGATATGGACGTGTGTACATACTCAAAGCAGACGTCAGTGTTTCCTGCTCCTTTTAGTTTTTTTTTTTTGTTCTTTTGCTTCTTCCACACTGCTTTAATTTTTTTTTTTAACCTGGAGAGTAGTTTTGTTTAGTTGTATAAAGCATGCCAGATTTTGTTTTCTTTCATTTCTGTTACATATTGGTCACAGATTTCTGTTCTTCTGCTTGAATGCTTAGCTGTTATTTTCACACACACTTGTATATTAAAATGCATACTTGCTGATCAGAGAAGGAAAAACTATTTAAAATTGAATTTAAATTGAAATTTTCAGATTCCGTTTGACATAAAGGGTGAGTTTTTGACATTTTGGCAGAAGGGAGATTTCAGTTTGATTGAATGGTAGAAAAATATATCATTTTCCATGGTTCTTAAGTACAAATATTTTTGTTAATGGTAGAGGGGGGGAAAGTTTATGCTCACACAGTGTAGAATTGGAAGAATGTGAAAATCCATGTGAGTTTTATTCATTTTTGGTTGTCTTAAGCAATTTGTTTATCATCCAGGGTTTTTTCGTAGCCTATAAACTCACTTTTTCTCCATCTTTTTAAGCACTAACAGTTGGAGATGTCCAGAGAACCGACTGCAGATGGAGTTAAATCCCTTCTCGGTTTCTCTGGCGACTTCAACTGAACTGTGCATTGAGCCACAAATTAGCAGTTCTAACCCCGCCAGTGCTCCTGTTCTAGACGTGTCACTTCAGAGTGAAAATGAGAAGCTGCCACTAAACCTGAACTTCTGACCACCAACAGAACAATTCTCCAAAAGTTGAGGAGAGTTTGGCCATGGACAGCACAGGTCTGTTTACCTTTCCCATGTTAATCGTTCCAGGTGCAGCCCCTCACCCTTATTTTTGTTCATCAAGAAAGGGATTTTCTTTTTTTTTTTTTTGGTGTGTTTCTTTCCTCCTTTTTAAGCCAATCGCTGGTCTTCATTTACAATGTTTCCAAAAAGGCTGAGTCATGCCATACGTCTCTGGAGCCAACACTATTATTATTATTATTATTAGCTGTTTCTTGCTACTTATTTGTTTTAAAAGGAAATAAATGGCTAATCTATATACTAAACATTTAATTGTTGGTATGATATGTGGTTCACATTGTTAAAGAAATAAAACCATTGAGTTTCGATCGGATGGACTGTGGTTCATTAAAAAGGTTCAAATATAACACGTGACTGTTGTGTTTTGTTTTTTTTCTTGAAAGGTTTGGGGACGTGGGTCTTAAAAAAAATTCCATACAAACGGAAGGAAATGCTTAATTTAAGTGTAGGTTCTTTTTAAAACCACTGGGTGGTGCTAAAGGGTAAACAGCCGAGACCGATCATTTGGTGTTTTTTTTTTTTTTAACATGTACAGGCTTTAATTGGACTAACTAAAACGATAAAGTTATGTAGTTATACACACACACACACACACACAAAATTAAACTTATCTACTCACTGCATTTGTCCATGATGATTCTGTTGGTCAGACTCTGCAGCAAAAACTGTTCAGAAATGGCTGGAATAAAATAAAATCTTTAAATCATTCCACTCAAACAATGAGAAGTGGTTCACAAAAAGAATTCCTTTATCTATTATTATTAATCGACTCTAATTATGATTTAATTGTACCATAGATGGATCAATTAACAACAGGTGGAGGAAAAGTTTAACTAACAGCGATTTATAAATTGCAAAATGTAAAACATAACAAAAAGGCCAGCTCACTGTGTTCATTTAACATTTTTATATTTATTATTTTGCTTCCCTAATTGAGATTAAGCCACTGAATACTGCAATATTTTCACAATATTAACAAGTGTTGTAACTGTAAAGCATACTTGATTGGAAACATAACAAAAATGTGACTAAAGAAAGTTACATTACATCTGATAAGTGAATAAGAAGCTCAGCATTTAAATTAAAAAAAAAAAACATGAGGAAAAAAAAGTGTCTTCATCTACTCAACTTTGACGTCGTAAAGTTGGGACTTGTGGACAGGAACAAAACTCTGATGCAGTTTTACTGTTGTGTTTGGTCCACCGGTGTCTTCAAAGGCTTGTATTACATGTTCTTCAACCTTCTGTTCCATCACTGTTTCACCACCTCCTCATTTTCACCTGCCGCTCCCACAAGAACCACGACTGCCCACACAGGGCCTTGGGTTGTTGAACAGTTTGGAAAATAAATCATTTTTCAGGTGTGAAACAGAAAAAAAATAAATATCCAAAAATGAGCTCCAACCCAGAGCAACTGTTCCCATGTGCAGATAAAGTTGAGAATTTGGTGAAGAGTAGAACAAAAGGAAGGAACACCACGCAGAGTCCATTTCAGTCTTAGTGTCAGAAACCAACCCTGACCTGACATCAGGAGGACAGGGTTGAGACCCTGCTGAGGGTTCCTTCAAGTGCAGGACTCAGATCTGACTGAGGGGCAGGAACTTCTGGTAGTAGCTCTTGGTCACGTCAATCATCAGATCCTGTGTGCATTCTGGGAGTTCTCCTGAAAACAGACCTAAGAGGAAAAGACAAGAACAATTGAGGAAGTTGTGACAGATGAGGAGTACGACGGGTCAGATGATGGTTCCACGGAGCTGACCTGGACATCCAGAGAAGACGGTGAACGGCGGAACCACTGTTTCAGGAGGAAGCACAGTGTTGTCTAAGATCTTACAGCAGTCCTTCAGCACGCAACGACGACCCTGAGTGGACAGCAGGCAAGGAAAAAAAGATTCTTTCACAAAGTTTTATATTTCAATGCATTCTGAATTAACTTTGTAAAACTAATGCACACCAGAATAGGGATGGACAGCTTATCTATTACATCAACCAACATTAGCATATCATCATATATCTGTAAAAATCATCATTGTTTTTTTTCCCTCTTTTAATATCAATCTGACAACCATATGCCTGGGTTTCATCAAATGATCTGTGAAGAAATTGTGGAGGGGATAAATGGCTGTATGTTCAAGTTAAAGTCACTAGATGGCAGCAGTCCAACTTATTCAATAATCTTATATCACACTAATATTTACTGGACAATCCAATACCTGGGTTTCATCAAATGATCTGTGGCCCCAAAAATTGTGCACGGGATAAAATGTCTGTATATTCAAGTCACTAGATGGCAGCATTACAGCTGATTTAAAAATCCCTGCATTGGGAATTTGTAAGCACAATATCAGCCTATTGGATAATGGCAAAAAACGTAATATGTGACATCCCTACAGTAGTTTCAAAAACTAATTCCTTAATTTGCCATAGGGCCAGATGGGTAAATAAAGTTCTACCAATCCTCTATCTATCCTTATCTTAAAAAAATGTTATTGTTGTTGAGCATAAAAACGTTAATATAAGTATATAAGTACATTATCAGGTCGAGACACCATCATCTGCTCATCCATATTCACTTTATATATGAATATGGTCTCTTTTCAATGCTTCAACATGGATGGAAAATATCTTGCTTATCAGAAAAAAACAAAAACATTTTTAAGAGACATTTGACAATCATGAAAATAAACTTCACCTCCATCGTCAGCAGTAGCAGTAAGTGGTGACCTCACCACAGTCTGACTGATTCACCCCAGGCCAATGTAGACACTGACTTCATTCAGTACGGCTTGTATTAGTTAAGAGTGATCTGATCACATGTGCAGTTTCCCTTCACCTCGGAGTGAAATGATGTTTCTGAACAGAACCTTTATTTTCTGCTCATGAGGTGTGTGTGTGTGGGGGGTGAAATGTACTTACGATGACACAGTTCTTGCCGATGTGGACATAAGATCCGATCTGTGCCGCGTTGACCACACAGTCCTCCTCGATGAAGACGTGGTCTCCAATGTGCAGAGGGAAGAAGGCCACACTGAGAAGTCAGAGAATGGTGTCAGTGCTAATGTAGATAATGATATCAGTAATCTTCCAAACCTAAATAAACACGAAACATTTTGACAATATCTTTAAGACAGGCCACTATCGAGGATTTGTATATTTAGCGCCAAGGACCAGTTAAATGTCTTGTACTATTTTCACGGACTGGTCGTTAAGTTGTGCGTTAAATAACCCTTATTAAAAGTAAATTTCTGGTGTTCTGTAATATTTTCCTTCGTATAAAATCTTCCTACCCAAAGTAACCGCACATGCACACAAAGATTTACTAAGTGCACACAGCCTATAATTTTTTCCTACCATACAGGTATACAAGAATAAAATAATGTTTCTTTGACTCTGAGTCATTTTGAGTTTATTGTTGTTGTCTTCACTGAGAAAATATTTCCTAATCAAATATAGTTGCATTATTATTGGAATCCTAGCCATTCTATTGGTCAGTTCTTTTGTTGATATGGGTATGGATCAAGTGCCAGATGGGGCCAAAAGGAAACATTATTACTCTACGACCCGGCATCAAATTCACCCATGGACCGGTAATGGTCCCCGGCCCAGTGGTTGGGAACCACTGGTTTTATGTCACACACTGAGGAACAGACTTTACCCTTTGCTGAATTTCTTAAAAGGTGGTCGAATGACACTGCGACTTTTCACTACACAGTGTCTCCCCACTCTGACGTTTGCCAGGTCTCCTCTGATGATGCAGTCATTCATGACAATGGTCTGAAGGACAAAAACAACACAATAAGATATTTACACAATAAACTAAAGAGCTAATCATGACATCTCGTTTCTTACCTTTCCATTGAGGACGATATTTTGACTCCCACACAACACCGACTGTCTGCTTACTTTGTTGCCAGAAGCCTGACGGAAAAAAGTATGAAAATGGTTATTATCGTTGTTGCCTTAAGTGTTTTAATAAATGAACGCCCAACGCCCTATTTAGCGTTAGCCACATGCTAACAAAATAGCCACCTGTCTTTTAGCTAAAATCTTCCCGGTTCTGCCTTCTTACCGTCTCAATGTACTCCGCCTTGTTGTACAGTAGTTCAGACAACTCCATGGCTGTGCCACGGTTTAATCTTGGTCGTTAATATACTAAATAAAACAGTATGAAATGTATCTGTTTACGCGTTCTCCTCCGCTGTCAGCCGATTGCGATGAATGGCTGCTCAGACATTGTGAGCTGAGAATCGAATTATCGATATTGATCCACAAAAAGTAGTGGTTGTAATTTTCAACACCATGATAAATGTATTAAAACATCGCAACGTATTTGATGGGATCACTCCAACAAAGCGCTATACTCTAAAAACTAAACCAACTTGATTTGCCAACTTTTGTACACTTGATTACTCTTCCCTGGCCGAACAGACGTCATCCAAATACTTAAAAAACTCTAATAAACATACATTTCAGGATTCATATTGGTATAACATTTTGAAATATTTAATTATATGTTAAAAACAGAACGTTTTACAGAAATAACGATATAAATTTTGTAAAGCGCATGCGTAAAAGCCACCGCTTTCTTGCCCGGGTTTCTTCTTCGCTTTGCATGCTGGGAGGTAGTGTTACCCAAATGAGGCTGGAAAATTGGTTCATTCCTCAACGCTTCATTCATCAAGAACGTGGGGGTCATCTGCTGGCACATTGGTTGTACTGCACCCAGGCGAAAGGTTAATGCGCCAACATTTGCCAAAATGATTTAGAAAGAGCTCGAATCTCCCAATTCGGGATTCGATCTGGCGATCTCTTTATTATTATTTTTTATCATCATCATGCGCGATGTGCTGGGAACACAGCAAATATTCTATCTACAAATTATAAATGATGATGATGTGTATCATGTGTGTCCAAGGCTTCCTTTATCCTTTATTACGGTATGAATAACAAATGAAAAATAGCTTGTGAAAAATAAACCTGCTCGGCACCATTTTCAAATGCTTCCAGACGTGTTTTGAGCAATACGACCGTTACTAAAATCCAATCAGGATTGACCATACAGACTAGTCTTTAAAGTCCCGCCCATTGAACCAAACCAGTCTGTCGAGCCAGACCAAATGGAACAGTAGATTTAAAACAAGTTCCGGAGCAGGTACGTCACAGAAGAATCACTTCCGAGCTAGGGGGCGGGGTTTGAAGCTTGTGTCAAAGGGAGCATCACTACCGCGAAGCAGTCACTCTCCCCGTCATGGCGACCCGTTTGCTGTTGCAGTGTGCCCGTACTCTCTCCGGACCCTCGCTGAGGCTCGGTTCTGGAAGCTTGGCAACCAGAGCCGTCGCCGCAGTACCGACGGCCCTTCACCGGCCCGTGTCCTTCGCCGCAGACAGCCGGAGGACGCGGTGGCTCGTCCAGACTCCGGTGAGCTACTCGCATGCCGTGGCCTTGCGCTTAAAGCTGTGACCTAGAGACGTCATTCAAGAAGCTTTTGTCTCACGTTTGACAGTTTCGGCTCATTGTTACACCTTCGTTGTGCATTGTTACGGTGGTGAAAACCACCTACGTGCAACTCCCCCAAAAATCCCACCAATAGTGTCTTATATTCCTAAAGAAACAGGCGTGTTTTGCAGAAGGCTAGGCTAGGCTAAGCTAACATAACATAGTTGATCTTATAATAATAATAATTACTTGGTTTTATTTAGTGCCTTTTAAGTAACCAAAGGTCGTTTTACAAAATGGACACCTGGTGTCTTAACTTAATTACACTTAATGTTTTTATGTGTATTTTCATGTGCAGTCAGACGTTTTTGTTTATCATATTTTTGTAATCTTGTAATGTATGGTCAAAATAAATTAAACACAGTAACGTTTTTCGACTAATTTGGTGCGATCTCGATTTTTACTACGAGCTGTTAATCACATTTAGGATTGAAATTTTATTTTAAAAAAGAATTGTTAGCATGCCTTGTTTCCCTAGTGGTTAAGGAAACGAACTGGGGTCCTGGGGGTTCCAGGTTCGAATCCTCCAACTGAAGTAATCAGAGCATGGCACCATGCTGAAAGCTGAGTTAAATGCAGAGATCCAATTTCCTTTTGTGCAGTGGTGTGGATCACAATAACAAACTGTTTGCTTCTCTGCCTTAATAATCAAGCTAATATTCTAATATAGTGGTATTCCGTTCTTGTTTACATGCAAGTGTTCATTTATTATTAGCTGCAAAGCAAACCTAAAGTGGAAAAGTCGCTTCTAGAAATTCCAAAAATGGCAGATTTCTTTGTCAACATTGTAACAGTTTAGCAGCTTTGAGGCGAAGCTTTGCCCTTAACTCATTGCCCCTCCTTCTCCTCCATCAGGTCTCGCCGGTGGGTGTTTTGTGCCGACAGTATGGAGACCTCCCCCCGCTCACCATCGACGGCATTAGAGATCGTGTTTTATATGTTCTCAAACTCTACAGCAAGATCAATGTAGATATGGTGAGAAAAATGAGGCCCCAGGTCCGTTAACGTGCATCATTTTAAACAGTTAATAACGGAACCATCTCCGCAGCTTACGCCAGACGCCCACTTCAAAAACAACCTGGGCTTAGACAGCTTGGACCAGGTGGAGATTATCATGGCTATGGAGGACGAGTTTGGTGAGTCAGAAATTGAATCTAAATTTCTCATTCTCAGCCTTTTATCCAGGTCAATAGTCTCCAGGACTGCAACACAAATCACACTGCACCATAGTTTGAGCCTTCCCTGCAGAGGGCGGCCTTTCTTCAGACATTGTCTGAAGATTCTCATTCATTCAGGTCATGATATCCAAAAAGGACAGCACAAACTGAAGAAGTTCCTCAGTTGAGGAATGAAACATCTTTCAACTCCAAGAAGAAGTCCAGTTGCTGGCAATTAAACCCTTTTTGGAGATGTAGACATTAAAAAAAATGAAGAAAGGGTTAGGTAATGATGTATTGAAATTAAAATCCTATAAAATCTGATGTTTCGAAAATGTCCCTGAAGGGACAGTTGTACCTGGAATGTCACTCCAAAAATTTGGACTAATGTTTATCAGGTTAGGGGAAAAAATCCAGGGTTTGATCATAAAGCCAACAACAGGGCCATTCAAAAGGACATGGTGGGGCCTCAGGCCTTATGTTTGACACATGTGACTTTTTGTCGTTGTTAGGTTTTGAGATCCCAGATAATGAAGCAGAGAAGCTGATGACTCCCGAGGAAATAGTACAATACATCGCAAACAAGCAGGACGTGTATGAATAACCTGTCGTCAGGTTCACTTCACATGTGAGTCGCTCAGCGTCTGAACCACTGAACTTCACAGCTTTTCCTTTAATGTTTAAGTTGTTTAATCCTTATTTCACAGAGATCCAGACCCTGGAGTGACACCACAGGAAGTGAAGCAGACGAACGCCAATCAGAATCCTACTTCCTCCACATCAGCTCCTGTGTCTGTTGCAGCACTGTTGCTGCGTCATTTTATGTTGGTCTGTCTTTACGTGACCGTGTCCTCTGGGAGATGGAAGATCCAGAAATATTCCTGAAAGGATAACTTTTTTTTCCCCTGCTTCAGCTCTGTACCGGTTCAGTTCCGATGTATAATTTCTTGTGAGTAATACAATAAAAACAATATGTATAGACAAGTGTGACGTTGAAGTTTTTTGCAATCATTACTGTCCTTATGGTTCTTCGAAGTTGGATTTATTTATTTTAAAACAAGAAAATAAAACGCCCTCCCACGATAAAGTTTCACATTCCAGTGGGCTCACCACCTACAACATGCATGTCCAAATTGGTCCGCTAGAGGTCACTGTGGCTGCTGGTTTTTGTTCCAACCAAGAGCACATGGCTTGACCAGTGTGCTGCTGTTTGGGAGAAACAAAAAACATGCAGCCACAGTGACCTCTAGTGGAACAGCTTGTACATGCCTGACATAACAAGGTATGCTACGGTGCAATCATGGAGTGTGCTGCCCCCATGACCAATTATCAGACAAGCAGATGTAAATAAATGGCTGCATCCTCAAGAAAGCCACCAAAGGGGGGCCACGGCCCCTATTTTTGCAAAAGTTGTGTTAAGGGATGGAAAGGCCTTCGAGTAGAGAATACTGTCTGAGCTTTGAACACTGGTGTAAAGTGACAACAGCCCTTAATAATAAATGACTGCATCCTCAAGAAATTGCAGCCACCAAGGGGCCCTGCCCCCTATTTTTGCAACTTAAAAAAATGCCTTAGAGTAGAGACTGCCTTTTGAGCTTTGACCATTGAGGTGTAATGTGACAAAAACCATTAAAAATACAGATTTTCTTTCAAATTAATTTTATTTTCAGAACTTTTTTAATCCCTCGGGATGCGATGTGATTTGGGTGTCAGTTGTGGAGTTATCTTCATTTAACCAATCGCTGAAGTGAGCAGGGTTGAGCTGGTTGAGCCAACTTCAGGGGAGAAGTGTGCAGGGATGATAACATGTTCAGGGCATCTCAGCGGTAACTTGGCGCTAAGGGGATTAAAACCGACATTGACGGTAGAAAGAAGGAGTCGAGAACGCGACCACACAGTCATTGTTAGTCTTTTATTGAGGGTTGTACCCAAGTTATACAGCTTTGTATGTTGGCTGCAGGAGCCAGAGGGTTACAAACAGTAATCAGTTTACGAGTACAGCCAACAGAAGACCTACTACCTACTACTCTACACCTTAGTACAGACTCTCATAAGAGCACTAAAATCCAGAAAAATAAGGAGAAAAAAAATACAGAACAAACCAAGCAACAAAAGGAAGGAGAATAAAGAAGTAAATGAAACCAAAGAGACAGACAGAGACAGACAGCATCAGAGGAGACATTCATTATTAGAGCACACTGGAGTTGGTTTCTCTATACCTTGTAAATATCAGGCGACTTCATTTTTTGTCAAATTTTCTTTTTATACCCATACAAATAAAGATTGTCCTTCAAAAAGTGCAGTTTCCCCCGAAGTTTAAGATAAAGTTCTTTGATGACCCGAGGAAGACGTTTGAAAATAAAAAGTTACTTCCTGTTTTGTTTTTTTTTTTGTTTGTTTGCCAGAGGAAGACTGGTCTCCCTCCTCAGCTATAGACACTGTACGATTTTTTTTTTTCTGTTTTGTTGATATTGTCATATATTCTATAGTTTTCAACAGTCTCCCGAAGCGATGTGCATAATAGGTTTTACAGGTGATCCGACTACACGCTGTGGATTGATAGAATCTCTCTATATATATATAAAAAAAAATTGTAGTTGTGTAAAATTTGCACTTTCACCAACCTCGCCGCCCTCGCCTCGTGGCGGCGTAGACGAGCGGTGACGAGAAACAAATGGACTTTGCAAATCTTGACCTCTCCTGCTACAACTGGCCCGGCCGACGTTGCCGACCCGGGCAATAAAGGTAATCATTATTATTTGTACTAGCCGTACGATTTAACAATGGCACAACACGTTTGAGGGATATTATTGGGAATCCCCGTCAGCTACGCCCGCCCCCACCCCCATTTTTGGGATTTTCCTTTTTTTTTTTTTAAATTCAAAGAAAGCAAAAATAAAATTAAAACCCAAGGTGGACATGGAAGCCTGGGTTCAACACTCCACTGCATAGTCTCTCTGAGCAACACCCGCCCCATCCCCGGTCCCCGCCCCTGTACTTGACCCACCCGCCCCGCCCTCCCGCCCCCGCCCACATCTTTGTGCTGGTTAGACTAAAGCTTTTCAGGGTTTGTTTGTGTGTGTATTCATATTAAATGTAGAACGACAAACGACAGCAGGTTCTCACAGTTTTTGTGTAGTTTTTTTTTTTGTCTTTTTTTTATAGTTTTGTTTGTTGTGTTTACAAAAAAAAAAGCCTTTGCGTTTTTTTGATCCTACAGTAGGAAGGAGCCGCTGGATGTGTGTTACGATGTGATATAGCATTTGCTCAAAGGACAGTTAAGTCAAGAGAAGAGGAAAAAAAAAAAACAACAAAAATCACATTTTTTTTTCTTAAATATTAAAAAAAAATAGTTGAGTATAACCAGCCAGCCTCCCTCCTAACTCCTCCCCTCTTTCCTTCCTTCCTTCCTTCCTCTCTTTTCTCAGGCTCTGTTGGGAAGCTGCTTGGCAGCCCTGGGGATTGTACATTGCTCGTGGTGGTTTTCACTTACTGAAAATAGTATTTTTCCTCACATCATCCTTTTGCAAATGACATTTTTCTTCAAGCATTATAACATTGTCCAGCTATTTTCGTATTTTTTTTTTTAAATACACACAGACACACGGCAATAATCAAGAAAATAAGAAGAAAAAAAAAGGAGGAAAAAAAAAAAAAAAAAAAGAAGAAGAAAACAATATAAATTATCGATCCCTTTCCTTCCCTCTCGCCCTCCCTCAATTTTGGCATGATACTGTGTTTGAACATACAGTTTTGTGTACAAGACTGGGGGGTTTCGCTCTTCCCACAACACACACTCAGTCACAGACACACACACACACACACCGACATCTAGCAGTAGATTAAACAAGACAAGAAAAAGTCCGATCAAAAACTGGGAACCAATGAAAAAGTGAACGTCAGTAAAAGGCGTTTTTTTTTTTTTAACAGACACTCCTCGTCCCTTCTCTAACGGCGGAATAACACCCGAACGCCTCGGGGTCTTTGGACCAAAACCTGACCCCAGATCAGGCGGTATCGCCTGATCTGGGGTCAGGTTTTGGTCCAAAGACTCTGACAGACTGAGTTCTTCCACCATCAGAAAGTGTAAAGTGATTTCAAGGAAAAAAAAAAAAAGGAAATATATAAAAGTATTTTAGAGTTCAACTGTCTCCAGCCCTGTCAGTTTGGTTTCTCCTCTCCTCTAGTTAAGTGTAGGAGCAGGCGAAGGGAGCAGCGCTGACCAGGAGGACACCGTGTCCAAGAGGAGAGGGGACAGATCGCAGGACACCTCTCCTGATCCCTAACCACGGCGGCAAAAAAAAAAAAAAAAAAAAGCAACCAAGAAAGCTTTGCTTTGTTCAGTCATCCTCACGGCGCTATCGTCCATCACCATGACGACCAGACGCAGAATACTTCAAATCTAATACAACATTGTGCAGTGGCCGCTGGGTTTTTTTTTTTTTTTTTTTTGACTGGCTTCACCTTTTTTTTTTAACCGTTTCAGCAGCGACCTTCACGCGGACTGACTGACCCACAAAGTTATTACTGAGTAAAAGCACCATCTTCACTGATCACAGTCTTACAACCAGCAACGAGCAACAAGCAACACACTCCCCGACAGGACTCACTGTTCACACCTGGTACTGACTCTGGTTGTTACGACGACGAGTTATCCTTCGTTTTTGCGTTGCACAAAAATCGCAATCGCTGAAAATGAGTAAAAATATCATTTTTTCCCAACAAATTTGAAACGAACACTTCTGTATTATAGATTTTTTTTTTTTTTTTTAGACAATATTGCTATAGTTACACGTTACGAAAATGTCAGATTAGTTGAAATGTATACGAAAAAAAAAATAGATTTTACGAACTCTGGCTCAAAACCGTTGGTCAGTTACACAAATTTAATTGTCAATATATAGAGATGATGTTATTGTTTAATTAACAGTTTAAGACGGAAAAAACAAGGGACATCGAGGGGTTTGGTCCATGTCTTGGCCGGCGTGACGGCAGATTTGTGGTCAGTACCTTGTATTTCAACATTTCTCAGATAAATTTTTTTTTGTGCCCTGCAGCATGGACCAGTTCTTGAGAAGAAACCATCGTGTTCCTCAACCCAATATTAGCCTAGTTTGTTGTGCGTGAAACACTTTTCTTCGTAACAGTGGTAAACTCACACAATGGCCTCTTGTTGTGTAGCATTTCATGTTACGTGACACTCGCACTGATATGTTGGAACATGTGTTTAACAGTCTGTTCTTTAAGATTTGGCTTTTAAATATCCAAACACCACAAGATTTTTTTCCGACACAGCACCACCTGGTGGCAGATCGGGCATTTACACCTGCTCTACCTGGGTCGTCAACAGTTTCTGGCCATAACTCCCGAGGTGATGCTACCACAATTTTGGAAATGAAGGAAAACTCCATTTGGAGTCAGTTTCTTTAATGGTGTTGGATCTGCTGTATTTACGCATCTCTTAAAAAAAATACTTCGCTGACACAGCACCACCTGGTGGCAAGTCGGGCATTCTACACCTGTTCCATTCCACACTACTTTATCTCCATCATGTGTTAAACAGTTTATTCCGAGCCGATAACACCCGCGGTGATGCAATTAGTGCGTCAATATTTTTTGTATGTTTTTTTTATAGTCACATGACCAATTAAAGCCACAAAACCGACCAGGTATGAACAGCGACCACTTTCCTAAATTTCAAACACTATTGTGATCCATTACATAAAACGCCAATCACAGCCATTCTCTGCTCCATCACGGCGTGAAGAGCGGCCAAAATGTCCACACGACCACAACTTAAAAACAACAACAAAAAAAAAAACCCATGAGAGACGTGTACACATGTACGCACGCACACACTACCCTGTCACGACGCTCTGACAGATGCACCTCCTCGCCACAAAGACACAGCTGAAAACTCCAAACTGCACCTTCAGCCTCTCCTCAGTCCACTCAAGTGCAAAACTCCAAGGCTCCTCAGCTCAAATTATGTCAAATTAAAATAACTCGAAATACAATTGACAGACACGGTTCAGGTGTTCCACTTGAAAACATATGATAAACAAGACAAAAAAAAAAAAAAAAAAAAAAAAAAAAAAAAGTTCCCAATAACCCAAAAAAAAAAAAAAAAAAAAAAAAAAAAAAAAAAAACAAGTTCAAATAAGATACTCATATATATATGTATGTATATAGTTTAAGCAAAGAATTGTGGAATTAAGTAAACTAATTTTTTGTATAGTTGAATTATTTGGTAGAGAGCAGTTCAATACTGGCACACACCACTGTCAAGTCTGACTAATACTCAAGGTTCTCACTACATCTGCTTCCAAGTTGTTAAATAGTCACGGCTAAACTTAAAAGCACAACTTAAGCAAACATTTTTTTTTTAGTATTACTGAAATAAAAACCAAAGCTGAAGAGGAAAATCAGGCACGCCGACACACCGACTCAACACAATAGCATTAACACACACTTGTTACGTTAATTAAAAATAAAGGAAA
Organism: Paraplagusia blochii; assembly: GCA_016785265.1. Classification (NCBI taxonomy): domain Eukaryota; kingdom Metazoa; phylum Chordata; class Actinopteri; order Pleuronectiformes; family Cynoglossidae; genus Paraplagusia; species Paraplagusia blochii. The sequence continues at coordinate 139,087 of JAFBJS010002157.1, read as the reverse complement.
TTAAGGTCCATGGCTTCGCTGATGCTGACTTCCAATTCACACACACTGTCTGAAGCGGTTTGTTTTATCTCCGAAAAAAAAGTGCATCGTAGAGACGGAACAATGAATGGTAGAGAAATCTGGTTTTCACACGTGTCATTTTGTAGACCAACATCACTGGTGGGTTTTTACATTCATGTGCACACAACAACAAAGACGACGACGACAACTCCCTCCGACCACTTTGCTCAAGCATAGGAACTCACATCTGACGGTACAGGACGGACTCACACACACACACACACACACACAAATACACACACCTCAGGTCAGGAACCTCAAATCAACAGACCCCTCCCCTACCAAAAAAAAACAAACAAAAAAAACAAACAAATAAAACAGTACAATACAATCATATTCTATTTGTAAACAGGTAGAAGCCACTTGACTTGTTGCATCTTCGGACACAATTATGATCAAGGCAATGAAATGTGGACGACTTTTGCACTGTTAAAATATTATCTTCAACCAAAACTATATTTTTCTGTACTTTTTTTCTTAAAAACACCATTTGTGGCAATCAGCGAGATAAAATAAAAAAAAAAAAAGTTGTAATTTTTCAATTTTGTTGTAATAGACCCAACATTCAAACATTTTGGGACACGGGGAACGAGAAAGGAAGAAAAAAAAAAAAAAAGGAACAACAAACGCCTCTCGTTAGGCCATGTCAGAGGCTACAGTATGCATAGATACAGATTCACCTTTCTCTTGGTTTTTAAGTCTGACAAAGACAAAGTTTTTCCACTAACAATCACAGACTCGCACAACAGACACCCCCCCACTTTTGATTTGTTTCATCAGTGGAGTGGAGGAGCGGCAGAAGAGGAGGTGAGGGTGGGAGGAGTGGAGTTTTCTTACAGCCCGTCTACCTCCGCACCCCCAATGTCAAGACCCCCCCCCTTCACCAAAAAGACAGCATATCAAAAGCAGTGTGTTGAGCTTCTCCAGCTTAAAGCAGTTATTTGGCAGAGAAAAAAAAAATTACAGACCTATACATGGTTTTCAGTGCTAGAAGTTGGATTTTCCTTACCTACAAGGAGTAGTAGTAGTTCTTTTTTTAATTCAACTACAAGGAGGGGGAAACTGGCTTGATTTCCTGAGAACCATTGCTGGTTATTTAGCAGACAAAGAGGAATAGTTCAAATAACCAACACCATGGCCAAAAACACTGATCCGAATTCCCAGAGTTACAAAGCATCATCTTCATCCTCAGTGAGAGTGTATTTTTTTTTAAGGTTTTTTTTTTTTACATTTTATATTTTTTTAAAAACATTTTTTTATTTTTATGATTTTTTTTTATATTTTATCTTCTTTTTAAAATGAAAGATGAACACACATTTCGCCTCCTAAGTCTTGTAAACAAGAGGTTGCAGTGTGGCACCTCCAAAACATTGAAAGCCTATTCTGAAAGTGCTGTTCCCCCCCACGCCCTCCAGGGGGCGAATGGGAGGGCTTGCTAGTTAGCCTCGCCCCTATATTAAGACGGGCGTGGCTTGCTAGTCCCAGCTGCGGCTACAGTCCTTTGCACTGCAGAGCTCGACGTTCTTTAGTTTTAAAACAAAAATTGGTGCAATACTTTATTTTTTTTTTTCTCGTTAATGTCACTTTTTTAAACTATCACCAGATAATCCTCCTAAGTCAGCTTTTTACTCTTTAACTATCTGTTGATCTTGAACTCCACGACAACGCAGTAAGGTAGGCGTGCCAAGGCAGAGAGGAGCACACGCACACACACACAATCATTCTCACACAAAGTACTTCCACACACGTGCGTGTGCACACGTATTCACACACATACGGTAAGGACCTCAATGAGTAAACAGCTACACTGGAAAAAACTGGCTGCTCCCTCTATATTGCAGATTATATATAATATATATACTGAGAAAAACCACATTCAGTGCAAAGTTAAAAAGCTCATACTCCAACATTGTCAGCAAACAAATGCAAAAAAAAAAAAAAAAAAAATCAGGATTGGAATCCAAAAAAAAAAAAAAAAAAACAAATAAAAAGAATTGGAATTCAAAATAAACACAATGAATGAAACAAAAAAAATATATTTATATATAATAACGAGCTTGATTGAAGCTTTTTTTTCGGTCTGAAAGAGCACTACCTGGAAGCAAATATCCATCTGTTCACATTATAGAATTGGCCTGCATGATTCAAGTATTCCGACTGATATGTTTTTGGGCTAAAACAAAGTGGACATATATGTGCAGAGAAACGTAACTTGTTTTCCACAGGGGAGTTGAACCCCGTTTGTTGAATATATTGTAAGTGAGAAAGAGTCCAACTAGTGCCATTGTGTTTTTTTTAAGCTTTTTTTTTTTTTTTTTTTCTCTCTTTTTCTATCGCTGATTAATGAGAATTCTCTACTGACCCTTTACCCCCAGCCAGTTTGATTGGCAGGCGGTTCACATGGAGTCCCCACCTCCTGTCAGGTGATCCACCGGGAGGAAGGAGCTGATTGGAGAAGGGCTGCTGATCCTTCCTGCCTCGGTGCCACTGGCGCTCCCCCACAGGCTACTGGAATAGTTGGGTCCGCCCCAGAGGGAAGAGCTGTGGAGATCGCTGCTGTTCCACTGGTTGGGTTCGGGAGCGCGGCTGGGAAACGAGTGAGACTGATCCATCCGGCTCTGAGAGGAGCCAATGGTCTGCCAGCTGGAGGAAGGAGTGGCCAATGACTGCCCTTGTGCAAAGAAACGGTTGATTTCCTCCTCACTGGCAAATTCAGCCAGAATAGTAGTGTTCCCCAAAACACACCTGCGGAGAGAGACACCAGATGAAGAGAGTGTGTGGGCACGCACAACTGCAGCAAAGCAAATCACTTAGCTCAGTGGTGCCCAACCACTGGGCCGGGGACCAGTACCGGTCCATGGGTGAATTGTGGCCGAGTTTTGGCTCCATCTGGCTATTACTTCCACTTGATCCATACCAACAAAAGAACTAAACAATAAAATGGCTAGGATGCAACTATATTTGATTAGGAAATATTTTCTCAGTGAAGACAACAATAAACTCAAAATGACGCAGAGTCACTGATAAGATTTTAACTTTTTATACCGGTCTGGTATAAAAGAAAATTATAGGCTGAGTGCACTTGAGGAACCCTTGTGCCCATGCACAGTTAATCTGGGTAGGAAGAATTTATAGGTAGGAAAATATTTCAGAACCCTGGAAATTACATTTTTTAAGGGTTATTTATCTGCCACAACTTAACGACCGGTCTGTGAAAATCGTACAATTCATTTAACTGGTCCTTGGTGCAAAAAGGTTGGGGGACACTGACTTAGCTCATTCACAGCTCTGTCCTCAAGTCAGTGGACAACGATAATCCTTGAGCACTGACTGTGCGGGAATGAGAGGGAATGCGTGCGGCGTTCTTACATGTGCAGGCTCTTCTGGGCTTTGGCGGCCTCGTCTTTTGAACTGTAGCAGACCACGGCATTTCCATGCGGCAGGTTGAGGTGGAATGTGATCAGAGGGCCGTGCTGCATGCACAGGGTCCTCAGGGTAGAGCCGTCGATCTGGACGACAAACGGTCCCCACAAATGAGCCCAGTGAAACATTACATCGAATTAGAAAGAGGTCAAATTAGAATGTCACGCACGAGTACCTGAGGGGTGAGATTTTTCAGAACAAGCCATTGGGTTCTCCCTGAGCTGCTGCTGTCACCCCAACTGGATCCTGCCACAAAAGAAGAGCCAAACATTTCTAATCAAACGATTGCAATAAATAAATATAATTTTCTGTTAATTTCTTCTTTGTACAGCACATGTAAACCAAAACTAAGACAATAATGAAGTTGCCAGGAATTCTGTTTTTGAACAACTTTTTACCAGGTGTGTATCTGGATTCAGGTGAGCTCCAACCCCCCAACCTCAGTGAAGAGGGGTCCCAGCCAGTAGAGGCAGAACTGGGCTTCTGGCTGTTGAGGCCAGGCGGAGGTCTGGAGGGGGCTGCCACAGGCAACGCCTTTGGAGGCAGGGGGACCTTCCACAGCTCATGGGCCAGGGAGGAGTTAGACACAGAACCGCCACCGGGAGACCACTTTGATTCACTGGGTCTGGCTGCAGGTGGAGATGTTGATGATTAAAGACATTAAATGGCGTCATTTCTTGGTCAAATTATTACATAGAGAGGTTAAAAATAACAACAGTGCGTACCTGAAGTGCTTTGTGCTGTACTGGTGAGGGAACCGCTGTGGCTGGAGGCACGAATGGATGACCAGGCACTGTTAGAAGGCATCGTGGTGTTCAGTGATGAGGATGGCCCTGAAATCAAGAAACACCCAGATTGAGAACCTTTGATTAATTCACATATCGATTTAGAATAGAGTGAAGTAGTTTTATCAGAAGAATGCAGATACATGAAGTTACTTATTGTGCAACTCAATATTTATTGCTCCCCCTAGTGGCCGGAGCCTCAAGCTACTGCCTGGCTTCCCTGTCTTCAAGTGTCGTTGCTAAATGTTAACTTTTGGGGCCTAACACTACCAACATGAAAAATGTAATCAAGAATAAAACACACATCAGTGGTATTTGCCTTTATCTGTGGTCTTTCCAGTGTTTTTTTTTAATACTGCAACCAAAAAAAAAACCCCAAAATGTATGTACTATAACATAGACTATGCACTAATACTACAAATTCTGCCAGAATATAAGGTCTATATATTGCTAGGCCAATTCTAGTGCATTTTGATATGATTTTGCAGGCCAAATATAATTAAGCTGCGGGCCAACTTTGGCCCCCGGGCCTCAGTTTGACACCGGTGTTCTCTACAGTTTCAATAGTAAGGTCTTAATAGATTCTGATTGGGTTTTATCTGTCCCACCGTTGTTCCTGTCCCTGAGGTGGTCTGTGTCTCGGACGGTGTTGATGGAGAGGTTGTTGATGACACTACCGGGGGTCACAAAAGGATCAGTCTCAGGGTCAATGTTGGGGTAACCTTTCCAAGGTTCTCCCGGGCGGAACTCTGTACAGACACAAAGGAAGCGATGACTTAGAAAATGAAGCTTTCTTTATTTTTTTTTAATTCCGTCCTACGTTTCCATTGTCGGTGCTGGTTGTACCTGGGGGCCAGGTGACAGTGTTTCCATGGGGTGGAGGGGAGTTGGCACGGGGCGGCCAGCCATCACCCACCGAGCCCATTGATTGGCCAGGACTCAGGGGAGATGGGCCAGGAGACAGGAACTCATAGAAGGGAGAGTCCTCCAGACGCAGCCCAGACGACATAGCACCTGGAAGACAAACACACTGGCTGTTAAAATCTCTACAATCAACCAAAAAAAAAAGTAGAAACTTTTGATCTGATGTTATGTCACTCAAATGAACGAACCAGGTTTGCTGTTCTGCTCCAGAGGGTCAGTAGCCCAAATTTTCTTCAGTCTGGACTGAGGTGGTTCCTTGTAGCTCAAAGATCCGCCACTATTACTACCGCCCACACCCATGTCCAGGGATACATTCAGGTTAGAATTCAAGCCTAGTGAGGTATAAACAGAAGAAAACTGAAATCAATAAAGTGTGTTTATGTAACGACATATGAAATAAATGTAGCAGAAGATCCAGATAAGCTTAGATAAAAAACAAGTATCAATTTTGTCCACATACTTAAAGGGAAGTTGCTGAAGGATCCAAGAGTAGGAGAATCCTTCTGCATCTCATGTGTATTGTGGGACAAATAGTTGTCCAGGTATGGTTTGTGAGACGGTGCCTGTTTCAGCAAAGACGGGTCCAGGTGACGCGAGGGCTGCATCATTGATGGAGAAGAGCCAATAGGACGAGTCTAGAGACCAGAACAACACGTCAACACCATAGTGACGCAGTGTTTTTACTGAATAACAATGGGATTAAACAGACAAACACACACCTGTTCAGTCTGTCGTCCTACAGGCATAGTTCTCTGATTTTGAACCTTTTGCTGTTGAAGTAGAAGACGCTGCAGGAAAACAAAAAAGGTGTGAGACTTCTTGGACGGAATGATGTCAACCCTTAATGTCACGGAGGCAGATGAAGTCAGTTTCTCAAGATAATTGATTAAGAATATTCTACCTGCAACTGGTTAATCTGATTCAGCTGGTTGAGCTGGTTGAGCTGGGAGAGTTGATTGAGCACAGCCACCTGCTGAGGACCAAACAGCGAGTTCAGACCTCCATTACCTCCTGGGTACTTCAACAGGGATGGAGTGACCTGAAGACAAGACAGAGTTGCTTTAGAAACAGTCAGTAATTTCACATTCTCGTGATGAAACAAAATTCTTAACTCTGTTTATGATATTTTGGGATATCTACAGAGTATTTTAGGAACGTAAACCCATTCAAGAACAAACTATGGCCACTCAAAGACATGTTTTGTCTTGAAACACTAACAACTTGTCCACAACAGAGTTGTACATATTTAGACTTCAACAGAGACAGGACCAGACTCGTAGAAGAATTCCACAGTCGAAAAACCCTAATGAGCGCTGAAGGTTTTTACATGTGTGCATTACCTGAGAGGGCAGGATGGGTGGAGGCACTTGGTTACGAAGGTTGGATTGTGGGGGAACATGGGACTGGGGGCCACCTCGGCCCTGTGCTATGCTGCTGCCACCCATCATGGGGTTTACATTCTGAGAAGACATAAGACAAAAAAAAAAGATATAATTTGATATTTGACTATATTTTGATGACAAGTTTGTTTAATTGTGCATGTTTGCTAATACACTACAGTAGTGTTCCACACCTTTTTTGCGCCACGGACCGGTCATTAAGTTGTAGCAGATAAATATTTTATAAAAATATTTTCCTACCTATAAAATCTTCCTACCCAAATTAACTGTGGATGCACACAAGAAGACTTTCCCAAGTGCATCCAGTCTATATTTTTCTTCTAGTTTTTTTTTTTTTTTTTGCAGCCAATTCACCCACAGACCGTTACCCGGTCCACGGCCCAGTGGTTGGGGCCAACTGCACGACATAACTGTTTAAAAAAAAAAATCAGACCAGAGAATCAAACTGGAGAAATTGTCCTGTTTTTCTATCCACACTCACCTGCCGAGCTGCCCCAGAACGGGGCGAGGGCTCAGAGTCGAGACAGGGGAAAGGCTGAGCAGAATTGGAAGCAGAAAAGCTCATGCTCTGATTGGAGGACAGATCGTCAGAAGCCGGGCTATCATAAGCAGAAGGAGAAGCAGACAGCTGCAGAAGCAAAGGCCAAGCGAACGGCAGTCGGCAAGCGCAGAGAGACAGGAAGCGCATCAGCAGCCAGTGAGATACAGATAGAGCGAGAGAAAAAGAGGGAGACAGCAAGAGAGAGAGAAACGGACAAAAAAGACAGAAGAGACCATAAAGGTTAGAGGAGAAAAAGCAAAATCAGGAAGGAAAATATGCAGAGTAGCGTAATGGATAATTGGAAGCAAAAAGATGCAATAAATAAAAAGTCGAAAATACAGACAGCTATCGGTGCGAAAAGGAAAGCAACCAACCCAATAAAAAAAGATGATTAAAAATAAATTGGATCTGATTTTTGCAAGAATATAACAACTAACAGCAACATCAAGGAATGATAAGTTGCTTGGTTTTTAAAACCATCCCATAGCGGAATAGGACATTTCAGTTCTCAAAAACACCAAATGCAATGTGCTAGAGCAACCATTGGGGGGCAGTGCTGAGATGAAATAACACAAGGAACGAACTACTCGGTCTGCAACAGTTTAACTGTACCTACAGGTGTGGGAACAGTGACTTTTCTCTGCTCACCTTTTCAAAGTAAGGGTTGCGGTCCATAGCAGACTCCTTATGGAGCTGGTGACGAGACCCAGGGTTCTTTCCCATCACTCCATTAAAGTCTCCCATGTTGCCCATGTCCATGCGCTTGTCTTGCACCATCCCTGCTCCTGTCTTCAGGGATTCATCAGGAGAGTCTCTCTGAGAGGGCAGGAAGAGAAAACCATTAGAGTCAAAGGTGGGAAATGAAGTCTTCAATATCTACTGGGCACTTTACATATACTAACGTATTTATATACACCATTAAATGAATAATACAATAAAAAAAATAGCACTTACTGTAAAGTTCATGTTGCTGAACTGGTTGACGAATGGTTTCATCCAGGGTTCGTCCTGTTTGTTAACTGGTTTGTTCATCTGACCACAAAAATGATTCAATGATTAATTCAATGACAATACAATAATGTTTATTTTAGTTGGTTACACTACAAAAAGTAGTGGATTTTACCTTGTTGCCTTTTTGGTTGTAGGGCCAGGTGTTTTGCTCGTGGGACCTGTTGTCCTGTTGGCTGTTGCTCCACATGCCAATCTCCACCTCCTCTTCTTGGCCCCAAGTGTTGCCCATGGATGACTCATCACTGCACCACGTCTCCATAGGCTTGGGAGCTGTCGTTATCAGGACGGAACAAAGAGAGATACGTCTGAGAAATCAACCAATGACTGTATTTTGTCTTTAAACTGAAGTAAATGTGCAATGTTCTTACCAGGCTTGTGCTGGCCACCCCAGGTAGAGCCAGACTCTCTGCTGTCCCGGTTGGGCTCAGCCCAGCCAGAGGTGCTATCCATTGGCTTGCCCCAGGCAGACGTTCCATTGTCCACTGTAACAGGTGGAGCAGCGGAAGGCTCCCCCCATGAAGATGAGGAGGACTCCTTCTGCTGAGGGTATGGATCGCCCCAACCTGAGGAGGAAAACAGCACAGAGTTGGACGATGTTACCGCAGCATTTTTTTCCTCTGCAGGAAATGAAGGTCTTGAACACCTGGTCCAACTGCTTCAGCTGGCTTATGTAATTGGTTGGAAAGTGTTACATTAACACTTGCAGGTGTTTACATGTTTACAGACTCCCACAATATCCTCAAATGTGCTGGTGTGTATTTGCTCAAAAGGCTCTGGTTACTGACGCCCGACCCCAGTCACACACATTCTCCCAGTGAAGGTGGTGTTTGAGGGGATGCCAAGGATTCCTCATGGCAAAAATAGGACAGATCATGGGGACAGTCTCGGGGTCCAGTGTCCATCATGTGAGTGTGCATATACACTCACAAAGACGTAGAAGACGATGAAAAGACAAGTTTATTTTACTTGTGCCAATCAGGCTCAAGACAGATTCAGTTCTAGGAATTAAAAAATTAACTTAAGTCACTTCAACCCAGTCTTCTATGGGCCGTCATAAGTATGTGGTCCAGCTGCACAACTTTAACAGACTGATCTAGTGACCCTGGACCAAGCTCAGGTCACCTACCACAGGACAGAAGTACCTTCTTCGTTCTTAAACTAATTCTATTTCTTCAAACCATTCACTTTTCGCACAGTTGCCCAGATGCTTTGTCTTAGAGTGTGTTCTTACAGTGAGCAGTGTTGGCAAAAAAATGCAAAAAGGGGGAGAGAAAAATCAATGTTCTTAGAATTCCAGAAAGATGACTCAACCTGTTCTGCAGAAAAGTCCTCAAAACTGCATATGGAGCCTGTATATGTTTATTTATTTAAGTTTTATTCTTTTGAAAACACTGTGTAGTCTTTGTAGACACTCTGAGTGTGCGGCTTCCCACAAACCTCTTATGTTTGTAACATGGGAGACTTGTTTCTTTCAAGTTCTGTTTGACTTATTTCAACAAGAGACTGTGGGTGGGACTTGCACACAGCTCCAACAGGAGGCCAGGTTTCATTCCAGTTATACAGAGATTCATGTCATGACTGTTTCCTCTGAAACATTACACAATAAAAGTAAATGGCATTCTTCCCAGACGTGATGCAACTCAAGATTCACCTCAAATCTCACGTTGTCTGATTTTAAGACTGTTGCTCAAGAAAGCAGAGATGAAAGTATTCCTCCAGGCCAGAGATTACAGTAAGAGATTAGGATCCGTCACTTGTCAAAGCAGTGAAAGACTCAGTAACTAGTAATTATTTATTTGTGTCACAAAGACCTTTATCAGCAACTGTTAAAACTTTGGATTTGACTCATAACAGGACATTTTAAATACATTTGACTCATGACTGATTATGATAAAATAATTTGGCTTTACTGAATAGATTCTCAAAACTTACCAGAGGTGCTTTTCTCCTGGGGAGGAGGCTGCATTGGCTGCGGAGGATGCATTGTGTTGTGTCCCGTGTGAGACGGGTGTTGAGGTGTGTTCTCCTGGCCCGATTGGCTGGTCTTGTTCCACATGTTGACAGATGTACTACTGGATTTGCCTGGAAAAGTTGAAACCTTCACATTAGCAACTAGTCACCATTCTAAACAGGTTTTTATAAAAAAAAAGTACAGAAATGTGTTTACCAGGGTCTCCCCATGCTGCAGTCCCATCGTCAATCTCCATCCTGCGTCTTATGGACTCTGGGGAAGGTTCTTCCCACCCGGTGGCTGCTTCCTCCTTCTGACCCACTGAGGGCATGGGTCCGCCCAGCCAACCTGATTAAAAGAAGAATTAGTTGATCAACTTTTTCAATTGCAAGAAAAATTACTAAAAACATTTAAAAGGCTAAGAAATCGTCATGTGACTACCTGAAGGTTTGTTTGGACCTTGGTGGCCTCTGGACATGTTGGACTCTGGAGGTTTTCCCCACTCGTTGGAGGGCTTAGCATTTGGCTCGCCCCAGTTCTGATTGTTCTTCACTGGCTCGCCCCAACCCTGGTTGTTACTCTGAGGATTAGGTTTGTGGACAGACTCGCCCCAGGTGGATCCCTGGTTTTGAGCGCTCTGATCAGGAGTATTGGACCCTCCACTTCCGACCCAGGTATTGCCACTGCTGGTGTTGGTTCTGCTTTGCTCGCTCCAACATCCAGAACCAGATCGGTCACTGTCACTATCCCAGCCCACTGAGCCGGCACCTTTGTGGGACTCCCCCCAATGGTTGCTGGCTCCTCCTCCTCCTCCTCCTCTCGGACCATCTCCGCTGTTGCCCCAACCCTCGGTTCCATTTCCACCATGGGAGGCCCAGTTTTGTTGTGGTTTGGGTGCATTAGTCCAAGTATTGGACCTGAAGAAACAGCATAAAGACACTCAGTCTTACAGCAGGAGGTTACACAGCTGATAATTAATAAAAAATAATGGATTGGCACTAAATACCTGTCATCTTTGTTGAAGTTGTTGCTCCATGTGTTACTGTTGTTAGCCTTGTAGCTGGAACCATCATCCCAGCCACTCTGTCCATTCCCACCACCTGGGGCTTTGCTGTTCCACCCACTTGTTTGCCTCTGTTCTCCCCAGCCTGTACCTCCTGTATCAGGGCCTGAGCTGACCTGTCTGCCTCCCCAGCCTGCAAATAAAAGAAAAGTTGAGTCAGAGTGAGGGAGTTATAGTCTGCAGTAACTAAAGTGCATTCACACAATTGACTTTTTTTATACCTCCTGAAGTTTGGGAAGAAGACTGTGCTGCTGTACCCCAGGTGGAGCCACCACTGCTGTGCTTCCTCTCTTCTCCTCTGGGACCCTGGGACTGATTGTTAGCGGGAGAATTGACATCCCAAGCTGTGTTCTGCCTAATGGGAGTCTGACCCCACCCAGTGTTGGACAATACACGTGGGTCCACATCAGCTCTAACCACATCAGATACGACCACTGGAGACTGTTGGTTAGGTTTTCTGCGATTTCCTCCCTTTTGCTGGTAGCTGTCTGAGCTGGATCGGCCTCCAGAGCTCTCTCCACTTCCTTCACTTCCTCCCGAGCGACCCCAGCCTCCTGGGACACTCCCCAAACTGTGGGTACTACTGACCCCTCCACCACCTCCCATGCCTATGGCGTCATCTTCCAGGCTCTTCCAGCCATTGTTGGCTGAGCTTCCTTTCTGACTTCCAGCATCCAAAGGGCCATTACCAGGAGCTGATGATCCCCATTCTCCATTTGAAATCTTGTTTGATGCAGAAGAAGATGATGAGGACGAAGAAGAGGACGATGCGCTACTCCCCCAGGGACGAGGAATACCTGCAGGAGGGCCCATTATCGATTGATTCCCATTACCTGTTCCTGCACAGCCTGGCATTTGATTGGAGCCAACACTCCAGGGCGAGTTACTCTGAGGCTGGTTATTGGCGAGCCCCTGGTCCCAGTGTGGGACCCCAGTGTTGTGGTTATTATTACACTTATAAGCAGCAGAAGAGGACATTTGGGGATTTCCAGCCTGCATTAAGGCAGGGTTTTGGGAGTTCACAGTGTCTGAATTTGGGGGGCCCTTGTCTCCAGGGTAGGTAGTGCCCCAAGGCGTACCAAAGGCCTCAGAACTCCCTAATTCTCCTTGGGGGTTCTGGGTGGCTGATGAGGGGTTTCCATTGGCCAGTGGACCCCCATTCCCTCCTCCAACGGAACCCCAGGAAGAGTCCCCGCTGAATTGGGGTGAGGCGGTAGAGTTTGGTGGAGTAGAGGTCATTGTGGCATTAGTAGTAGTAGTAGAAGTAGTAGTAGTATTCATCTTAATAGTGTTATTTGGTCCATTGGTTTCAGTGTTAAGGTTGGTAGGCTGCAGGCCACCATTTCCACTGCTGCTGCTGCTGCTGCTTCCTAACACTTTGATGCTTGCTGTACCATTAGTCACTTCAGTGTCTTCCATCATACTGCTGTTGTCTGGAGCTGCCATGCCACCCCAGCCCAGCAAGGAGCCATGTTGGGGGGCTATACCCATTTTAGAACTCAACCCCTGAGCCTGTAGAGGCCTTTGGCCCTGGGACACTGGGCTTGGAGTTGGATTCTGGGGCCAGGCACCGTGGTTGGCATTTGGGTTCAAAGTGTTTGGGTTTAACCCTCCATTAATGCAGGGGATGCTTCCACCTGGAGTTATGGTGCAGCTGCCTAACTTGGTGCCCCATGCACCAGTGTTATTCACCAGCTTGATGTTGTGGTTACCCAAGTTATTGCTGCCAATACTGCTGGAACCAGCCATGGAGGGTTGGGAGGACCCAGACATGTTATTTCCAATATTTGTGTTGGTCATGGTTCCCATTCCTCCACAAATAACCTGAAGACCATTGCTGTTGCTCTCGCCGTTAACAGAAACACTGACCATCATTGCAGAAGAAGGAGAGGACGCTGTAGAAGACACAGAAGAAGCATTTGCTGACATCATCATTACTGTTGTCCCTGCAACAGCCGAGAGGTTTTTCTCTGAGCCGATTGAGGAGCTAGAGTCGGCGTCCATGCATTCTGATGCCAGCTCAGGGTCTGAGCCTGACCCACACCCAGAAGAGGAGGAAGAAGAGGAGCAGGAAAAGGAGGAGGATGACGGAGGCCAAACTGAAGAGTTGGTTGAGGACAGGTTGTTGGGTTTGTCAGAACTTCCTTCCACTAGGACTTTTCCCCAGTTGCTGTTGTTGTCACTGTTGCAGGGAGAGCCAGAGGACCAAGGGGAAGGCTCATACTGTGAGTCCAAGCCAGGATGCTCTAAACCTGCATATAGAAAAAGAGAAATACAAAAAAGGACACAGTTGGACACTGTTGGACAGTTTCAAAATGATCCATCATTAACTGGTGTAAACATAACAGTTGCGTTCTTTAATATTTCAAAGAACTATTTTAAGTTTTATGACATATTGACAAGCAGAGCAGCTGAACGGAAGCTATTCCTGATAATCAGCATCAGCACTGGCTCTGGACACTGTTTGAATTATTTTGTCTTCACCACAGGAGTGGACCCGTGCAACAACCTGGATCTCAGAGAAGAGACCAACCAGGAGAAGGACAGGGGACACACTAAGGAGGTGACAATGGAGTGTGAAACCAATGTTGCAGATTGAGAAGAAACAAAAACTAAGAATTTCATCTAAATTAAAGAAAAAAAAAACAGGACAGTTGTTTTTGTAGCTTTGGCCAAATCACAGCTCAGTAAAAATTCTATGGACTGGTTTATTCAGCGACCGCCAGGACTAGCGGCGTATTGTGCAACTAATAGACAGCTAAAGAAAAAAAATTAGTAGACAGAAAGAATATCAGAAAAGAAGAGACAGTAGTTTGTTTTGTCATCACCTGTTTGATTAGAGGAGTGGCTGACGGAATCCCGAATGGGAGCCATGCCTAGAAAAAGAGAAAAGGAGGGGAAGACTGTCAAACAGGTTCAGAAGGAGTTAGTAATAGAAATGGAAATCAAACCAGGTAGAAATGTTAGAAGGAGCTTGGACAGACGGGACATTTACTGGGTAAGCAGGAGGACAGAACTGTGGGCGTTGGCTATTTTCATGTTGGTTCATAGAGCTATTCACCTGCAAGTGCAGCTTGGGGCTGCTGCTCCTGGTTGGACAGGAGGGAGTCCTGGGGTTGAGTGGAGAACAGGTGAGCTCTGGATCCCAGGCCGAAAGCGGGAGGTTTAGGGTCAGAGTTCAAAGATCAGCCTCAAGGATCTGAGGTAAATGGGTGGGGCTTGTCAGAGCAGGTAACAGGATGATCGGGCCGTCTTGGCATTGCTGAAGTGTGTATGTGTATGTATGTGCGAGTGTATGTGCAAGAAGGTGTGTGTGTGTGTGTGTGTGTGTGTTTGTCTGCAGGGAGGGGGGGATAGGGGAGAAGTGTGGTTTAAGATTTAGGACTCTGCGTTGACTTGGTATGCTCTGGCTCTGCAGGAAATGACATGACAAAAAAGGGGGAAATACTCATCAGTAAAGAATGTATTGCAAATACATTAACTTAAATGTATTTTCTCTGTTCCCACAAACACTCACAGCAGGTCAACGAGATTTAAGATATAACTACAGTCATGGAAAACATCTAAAGACAATCGTGTTCTACAATTTCTTGTTCATTTTGTCTCTTTTTGCCTGGTACCAGTAAAGGTTGGTTACCTGAAGAATACAATGGGAAACATGGAATGCCGTAACACAGTGTTCCTAAACCTTTTTTGCACCATGGACCGGTTAAATGTCTCGTACTTTTTCTTGTCACGAGTGGTCACGACTGGTCAAGTTGTGGTAGATAAATACCCCTTATTAAAAGTAAATTTTGAAATATTTTCCTACCTATAAAATCTTCCTACCCGAATTAACTGTACATGGGCACGACAAGAATTTCTCAAGTGAACACAGCCTATAATTTTCTGCTGCCAGACCGCCAGCCAGGGCAGCAGTGTTGAGAGGTTCATCCTTAAGAGAAAGTGGACCAGTGTATTTGACAGCAGGGAAAAAAAAAATATATGTGCACGCATGCGTGTCTCCTGACCTTTCATCTATGCAGGTTAGAGTGTTGGCTCTCCCTGCCTGCTGCAGCAGTACACAGCCCTATTTATAAACCCCCCCAGTTCAAATAGCAACCACTCTGTTCACTAGCCAACACGATAAGAGACCCAACAAACCCATGTGTGCACAATGACCAAGTGTGAAGGCGCCATCAAGCAGGCGTGTGTTCAAACCCTGAACCACCGGGGGAAATTCACTCAGGACGTAGTGACCTGAAAGAGTCGGGTATTTATTTTTGTAAAATAAATAGATTCCAATATTTGATCCAGAGAAAAAGCTTATCGGGAACAGTGGTTATCAAAGCCTTCATAGTGACAAGACTCACTTTATTGAGGCCAAACTCCACCTTCATTAACTCACAGCCTCCACCTAGGCAAACGGCCAGCACCTAAACATAAAGCCTGTCCGAAGCTTCTTCGCTGCTCTCTGGAAACCATCAAAAACAGACTGGACAACGATAACGCAGAGGAAAATTCCTCTAAAGGGGCATTTTTATTAAAGAGTTTAACCGTTGTGTTTGTAGAATCAGACACAGGACGATTGTTTCCAGGGAAGTGAATGTTTACTTCTTTGAATCTGACTCATCCTTCTTACACGGAAAGACTCATTTTCCATTCAGAAATGATTTGTTTCAGATGCGTGGGCTTACGCACAGATTCACTTTTTAATTCTTATGACCATCTACTCCAAATAAAAACGTTGATTCTTGTAAACCAGTGCACAGATACACGATATTACCGACAGCTGGTTATGTGTACGCATATTTTCTACCGAGTACAGAGTACAGTTTGTTCCTCTCTCTCTCTCTCTCTGCTTCCACCTGAGAATGGCTTTCATGAGGGCCCCTGGAGTTGGCAGCAGCTCAGCTGCTATCATCTTACAGATAGAGAGCACAGGGGGTGGGGTGTACGGGGACAAGACACTGACACAGAGTGCGTGGCTGAGGGTGAGTTAAGGGTGGGTTGGGAGGAAGTCGGACATAAAAACAAGTTAAACAAATGCATCAGTTTATACCAAGAGATAAAACTGTGTTAGAGGAGTAAACAGAAGGAGAGAGGAGGAGGAGGAGAACGGGCCATCATTAGGGATGGTGTGAGTGGAATGCAGCTGCAGCTTCTGACATGCATAACAGGCAAAAAGGTCACCTTCCTTCTAACACAAAATAAAAAAAGGTTCACAATGAAATAAAGGCAAAAAGCGATTAATCTTAGGGCAGAAAGAGACTTGAAACTTGTCTTTCAGGTTTTTGCATAACGCTAAAAAAAGAAGAAAATCCATTTTAAATTGTTTTCTCCCATTTCATTCTAATCCCAAACCCCTGCAGGACGACCATTGGTCTGATTATTGCTCAATGCTCAGACATCCTGATCTCATGAACAAACACTGTTATGGTTCTATCCAAACTATTAGTCTGTTATGAGAAAATGGTTTTTAGTGGTATAAAAATAACATTTTAGTGTAATAAAGATTACACTATATCACTTTTCTATATCACTATACTGTATTTTACGCTGCACTACATTGTATTTTACACTATATTGTTATAAAAAAAAGACTGCAGATGTTTGCAATACTGCATGGTATTACAATGTATCACATTGTTTCAAGTACTACCTCATCCTATTTACTATGGTCATCACTCAACGTTTAGTTGTTACATACATTCTTGTAAATATCTACCTCTGGTATTGCAGTGTATTTTGCCTTTGCAGCCTGGGTTAAAGAGGACTGCAATTTCATTGTACCATATGTCCTGGATACAAAGTATATATGAAATAAAGTTGGCTTTGATTTTGAAAAACGAAAGGGAAACAAGGAGGATCTATTTTAGGAAATCAAAACCAACTGCACAATAAAAGTAATGACAATGTATTGCACATGCTCACGTGACTATCTACACCACTGATGTAACCAGACACTAATTTTTAGCAACTGATATTTTGACAATGTTGCTACGCAACTACAAAAACTGTCCACGCAAAACTCAGTAGGAATAAAAAAAACAAAAAACAAATGTATTTGTGAGAGGGCTTATGATTAAGGTTTAATGCTTCGTACTGTGAACATAAAGTATCCCCAGGAGCTGGGTAACCGATGAGTGCAACAGTTAAGGAGGATCCTGTTGTCGTGGCAACATTCCTAAACACTTGCAACTCTTCTGGGCTTGTCCAGCCAAGATGACATCAGCGCACAAGTGAGTGCAGTGAGTGAGTCTCTCAAGTACGCAAAACGATCTGCTAACAAACAGAGAAGCCGAGGGGAACCAGGAACCAGGAGATCAAGTGGAAGAAATTTTAGGTTCAATTTAGAGAAGATACGGCGGCCGGTGCGTCTGCTTTATTTCACTGGAGATTATGTTTGCAGCACATGTGCAGGAGCTGATATGGACATGGCTGGTCATGTGGTCACGCACCGATAATAAACTCAGGGAGGAGTTTCATAGCGGACTGACAAAAAATAAATAAGACTAACTCCAAGTTTTGCTCATGACTCAACAATTTCTTTGATAATTTTGTTACGTATTTCAACCCTTTCAACCACTTCCTAAATGGCTTTGAAATTCAAAGTTAATGAAATCACTTCCTTAAAATGTGTATTTATTTATAACCAGACATACAACATGACGCAGTAGTTAATTTGTACTTTTTTTTTTTATCTGGTTTTTAGCTTTGAGAACCAAATCTATTTATTAATAATGGTAATAATGACATGCTTACATGAGGTTTACACCTCACAGTTCAAAAATAAATTATCCTGGAGCAGTGAAAGAAGTGACAACATGTTACTGCTGCATGTTGACGTCGGCCACAGCAGCTTCTAATGAGCACCAACACCTGTTCAGTCAGCCGAGCAGTTGCCAATACTGGTCTGAGCCAGTCTGAGTCGACATGATGTTTCGTCTGTTTTTTTGTTGTCTCTCGTAACCTTGTTTCCACACCGACATTTCAAAAAATGAAACATTACTTTTCCACTCTGTCCAACTCAACAGTTCACCCTGAATTAAAAGACACCAAAACGATACCTTCATATCTCAGTTGTGTTAACATGAACATAATGACAGTTTGGCTGTGCTAGTAAAACGCACAGATTAAAGCACAGGTGTCAAACTCAGGCCTGGGGGCCAAATCCGGCCCACGGTGTAATTATATCTTGCCCAACAAAAAAGGCTCCTAATTAAGTTTAATTTCAGAGCTGATTTCTGTCCATTTTACATGGTTTTATTGACAGTGACAAAAATCACTTCTGTTCCTACATGTTTCGTCTGTTTTTTTGTTGTCTCTTGTAACCTTGTTTCCACACCGACATTTCAAAAAATGAAACATTACTTTTCCACTCTGTCCAACTCAACAGTTCACCCTGAATTAAAAGACACCAAAACGATACCTTCATATCTCAGTTGTGTTAACATGAACATAATGACAGTTTGGCTGTGCTAGTAAAACGCACAGATTAAAGCACAGATGTCAAACTCAGGCCTGGGGGCCAAATCCGGCCCGCAGTGTAATTATATCTTGCCCAACAAAAAAGGCTCATGATTAAGTTTAATTTCAGAGCTGATTTCTGGCCATTTTGCATGGTTTTATAGACGGTGACAAAAATCACTTCCGTTCCTACATCACCAGCAATAACATTGTACTGACAAATACAGTGCTTTTAGTCATTGCATGGTTTTGTGTTCATTGTTTCCCCCAGGTGATAAACCTTT
>JAFBJS010002157.1:109470-115742 GCA_016785265.1 Paraplagusia blochii | reverse complement strand
TAGTTGCATTATTGATGATGGAATCCTAGCCATTCTATTGGTCAGTTCTTTTGTTGATACGAGTATGGATCAAGTGGAAGTAATAGACAGATGGGGGCCAATTCACCCACGGACCAGTACAGGTCCTTGGCCCGGTGATTGGGTACAACTGGCATAGAGTATTCACCATTATGTGTCCTAGTTAAACAGATTAAGCAATTTAAAAAGAGATTTAAAGAGACTTAAACACAAAAAAAGTACTTTGCTTCTAGATTACCTTTATTGCACCTTAAACAAAACATTAGCTTCTACACAAAAATATATGTCTGGCTTTTATTTAAATACGTTTAAAACACTAAACCCTTATTATAACAGACGTCAACCTGAACTATTCTTGGTGAATGTTTTATACAGGATCTATTACTAAGCACAGGATGCACTAGACATAGTTCTCAGTTCGTGGTAATGGACTGGTCAGGGTCTGTGACTCTATTGTGTGTGTGCATGAAAACCAACTGCAGGGACACAAAGAGCTGCACAAACACCTCACTACACACAAAACATCACGGCTCTGGCCTCTGTTTAGCAAATGTATAAACAGCCGAGCATCGTCAGCACAAAGTGGCCGAGACCAATCCAGACCCTTCAATCCAACGGAACTACATGTGCTTGCATAGGCAGCAGCTGCCCACCCTTTGTTCCACTGACCCACAGACACACACACAAACACACACATGGCCTCCTCACACAGGTCCTGGTCACAGCTAAAACCGGTGACCACCAACGGGTACCACCAAAATCAAGCACTGATGGAAGTAACAGTGCAGTAACATGACCTTGAGTGTGTACACTGTGTGTAAGTGGGCTGCTTAGAGACAGGTGTGTTAGCGAGGTAAACAGTGTGAAAAAACACCGGCTTAACAAAGTTGTTACTTCCTGCAGGACAAATGCATCCACTTCATAATCTTCAGTGTAAATGAAACACTCCTCATGTTGTTGGCTTAGAGCAACAACCTCGTCCTTAACTTAAGTGAACCAACAGTTCCCTACTGACAAAACATTATTCCTATAGTGATTACCACAAGGGGGCACTTTACCCCAAAGGTTTAACCATTAACCCGGTAATGTTGCTGCTAACATGTAGACTTGGACTGGAGACAAACACTGATCTCACAATTGAAAACTGGACCGTCTTAATATATAGACTAGAGTTGCCATTAAAGGCTTGACATCCAGGTGTTTTATTGGTCAAGAACTAAAATACAGATTTGAGGTGAATATAATTACATCCTTAATAAATAATAATAATAATAATAAAACAATTTACAGAATTAGTTGTGCTGTTATTTCAAATAACCTTTGCAAAGTCTGGTTCTACTTCCATTTGATTTAAAGATTGATCGTTAATCACAAAGTGCACATTTTAACACATCTCTAAATGTTTAAAAATATTATGGAAACATTATAATCGATTTTGATGTTTATGTGAAGTCATAAATATTTAATATTGCGTTGTGGTTGCAAAGCTCACCTGTTAAGATGCTTCAGTTTCTTTGGTGGCAACAGCTTCCAATTCCAAATCTCTGCAAAGTAGAGAGATAAGATGAGTAAATCCTATGATAACACAGACCACATCCACCAAAACACACCACTATAACAATAAACAGCGGCCTGCGTGTGGGTGAGATAAAGTTTTAGTGTTTTATTGTGATTCAGCAATGCGCCAATAACGCCACACGTCTGTCCCACAAAAACAAAACAGGAAACCCACTGGTGCCTGCTTGCACATCAACCATTTCATAAATATTCTGACAATGTCAAACTGATGATGAAACTGAAAAAAAAAAAAATCAATATAAGGTGATGTTGAAAGAGAGGTTCAATGGCATAACATAGCAGATCATGGCTGAGGCCCCTTGAGGTTCATGTCTTTTAAAGAGACTTAGGAATGTGTGTCTGACTGATAAAGACAGAGTGTGTTTAGAGAGTGAGTGTAGGTCAGAGTTACAGATCTGCTCCTGATCGGCCATTATCTCAGCTGTAGCCCGACTTACGGCTTCAGCAACATGGCTTCTCCCCACTCTGCTATTTCTTCAAGCAAAGCCAACACAAACAGTAACTTAATGAGCGCATTTTGTTACAGACGACGTAACCAAATCACACCACAGTGGAACATAATCACATAACATTAAAAAAAAGTTATGCAAATACGGATGTAAAAGAAGCGGAGCGGAGGTTCCCATGTAGCGCCGCTTCGCCTTTCAACCGACAGAGGGCGTAAAACGCCCCAGCCATAAAAAAAACAAAACTGCAGGTTAAAACGCACCTCTAACATTTTACATATACCACAGATCGTGACCATGTATTGAGCATCCATTTTGTTTAATGTACCGATAGTGGTCATCTTGCAAATATCATAACACCGAAGTAATCGATTAAACCCGGGAGAGAACAACCTGCGTCGTCAAATTAGCATGGCTGCTGCAGCTAGCGTTACGTAGCGGCTACCTAGCTTCCCGGTCTGAGTGAAAAACAAGCGCAGTATCGTTCTAAAACATAGTTGCAATATTTTATTTACACTCAACCGAAATCCCACACCTCACTCGGATAAAGTGCATTATTACAACGGGTGAAATACGTCATTTAACCGAGTAACACCGGCGAGTAGACAAGGTTAACCTACACTCGTAGTAGATAGCGTTAGCACAAGGTTAAGCTGCCCACAAATACAAGTCTGCGCCTGTCACCAGCGTCTATATGTGCATTGTATGAATACACGGTAAAAAAATAAATGTATAATTTTTCAGTCGCTGGCTTCATTGTCCAAGGACGATAAAACACTGCGCGACCGAACCAAGTTGTACTAGCTCAGTCACGGCTAACTAAACAACAGCGACGACTCAACTCAACGATACCAGTCCCGGTGTCTGCGCCCGGGGCTGTCTGAGCTCCAAAAGCAGCCGACTCCGTCGTCGGAAAGCCGTGAAAAAAATGCAGTCTTACCTCATTGAAGTGTAAAGTGCAACAGAGTGGAAGGGAAAGCCGATTCTAAGGCTTCAAATGAAATTCAGCGCGTTTGCAGCATCTACGAGGGGAGGAATTCGTCCTGCATGATCGCCATTTTCTTCACTCGCTCACTGGCTAAACAGCTTCACTCGGTGGAGACTGGCTTTCCCTCCCCTCCCCTCCTCTCTCTCTCTCTCTCTCTCTCTTTTTCTCTCCCTCCCTCTCTCTCTCGCTTTCGATGCATTCAGTTCAGTGTGTGCGGTGCGTGCGTGTACGTGTGTGTGTAGAGGAGAGAGCGGAGCAGGAAACACATTCACCACTTCCTCTGAATGACAAACCCAAACAGACTGAATATGACCGTGTATCAGGACTGAAAGCACAACTTTGACTCTAGGAGTCGCGAAAAGTATCCTTTATTTTCACTTCTTTTGGATAAGTCAGGCAGGATATATATGCAATGCACAACCAGTCAAACTAAGGCCCGGGGGCCGGATGTGGCCAGCTGAGATTTTTGATGCGGCCTGCCAACCATGTCCTAATTAAATAATTAACTTATATTATCATTATTATCAAAACTCTGTTTTGCAGTTGATTACATCATATAGGGTATTAGAACAGAATACATCTTTCTGCTCTGGACTCGGCTCTGTGTCCAATTTTAAGACCAAATGTGCCCCACGGGTCAAGACGTTTGCCTGCTTTAACCAAGAGAATCAATTATTTTATATCTCATTCCTAATAATTAGTCTGTATTTTTAATTATAAATCCACAGCATGTCATAATCTGAGAGTCTGTATGAACTACTTTGCAATGACAAGTACGACAAATTTAGAAGATTGCATTAAATACATGCTATAGGTTAGAATATACACATAACAAAAACAAGAAGATCTGTTATGTATACTCCTTAGGGAGTCCTTAGGGAGGCAAACTTGGGGCTTCAGGTTCGAATCCACCAGTGCTCTGAGCATAGCACTGTCCCACCTCACATATCTTCTTGTGGTACCATGTGATCTGGATGGCACCAGCTGCCCATGCGACCTAGCAAGGAAGAGGCAGATCCAGTTTGCTAAATCCAACATGTAAGAGACCAAGGAGCAACTGCTTGCATGGGGAATTATCTCCTGACGTTCCGTGTAAATGTCAGTAATTCACATGCCTTGACTCTAATCCCATAGGGAATCTGTGGAGTGAAACAAAGACACAGGTCCAACACAAAGGACCTTTAGACTGAGACAAACACGAGAAAACCTCAGGACACTTGGCTGAGACTTGTTGAAACTACTTAGAACAACTTGCAGACTGCTCTGCTTCCTTCCTGTACAGGCCCTTCTCGGGCACTTGTGCCTGACTTTGTCTGAGAAAATGAAACTGCAAAGAATCGTTCTGGGATTTGACAACAAAGGAAGTGATGTGCGTAACAGAGCAGAAACATGCAGAATGAGGAAGAAAAGACATAGCATGTGTACACTTAGTTGACCATTGACCCAACGCTGGCAAAAACAACCTCAAACCTTGGCTTGTGCTCAGATTCTGGGTCTTATCAGCATGTTTGACTGTGGGGGAAGAGATGGGAAGAGTTCATCTCTTGCCAGGTAATGATTTTATCTGACCAGGTATCAATGACAGGAAGATTAGATTGTACAGTACAGTGTATAAGCAGGAGGGTGCGCTCTAAGCTACGAGGTGACAGATCGTTGACACCTCCCAAGGATTCTTAATAGGTTCTCACTCTGCTGCCGTTTCTGGCCCATGGGATTTAAGATCCAGAACACGCCGATAATCCCAGTGGGATATTGAAACATTTCAGATATAATTGGTCTCCAAATGGGATAATATCCCTTTGACTGCCCTCTCTGCTGCTTTCCTTCCTTTTTGTATGTGTTTGAAGTTTCACTCTCACAGCTGTTAAGATATAATTACAAAGTTGAATAAGGTTGGGATGTCCTGCAGGTACAAATGGAACTCCTTATTCAGAAAAAAAAGAATCAATATGGCATTATAAGTTAAACTTCAAGAAACTATAAAGTTAGAAAACTCAGTCTTTTAAAGGCTGGCGACATTTAGCTAGCATTTAGCATACCTAAAACGACAAAAGGGTGTCATAAGTCACTGTGGCGGTCAACGGACTGATGGCATCCTTTGGGTTCTTAAGTTGGCACCCTCATTCGTAGGTGATTCATTGATAGACCCACGTCACCTCCAGAGGGTTCAGCAGGTTCAACACAAAGTTTGAGGCCCAAGTCAAGTCCTTCTTTTTGGGCCCTTCCTTGTGGGCCTTCCCTCGCACCCCCAACTCTACTACCCTAAGTAGCCTAGATGTTGAGATGCCAATCAAGGAAAGGAAGGAAAGCATACTCTTTGTCATTGGACGAAATGTGACCCCTGCATTTGGGGCAGTGGTGGCCTAGTGAATGAGGAAGAAGACTGTGATTGGGAGGGTTCCTGGTTCAAATCCACTAACTGTCAGGTTACCACTGAGGTCCACTGATGGCACCGTCCCCATACACTGGTCCTGGCGACCCATGTCACTTTCAGAGGGTTCAACACTCAGTTGGAAGTCCAAGTCAAGTCCTTCCTTTTGGGCCCTTCGTTTTGGGCCCTTCATTGTGGGCCTTCCCTCGCACCCCAAACTCTACTACACTGAGTAGCCTAGATGCTGAGATGCTAATTACGGAAAATGAAGGAATGGAATGAAAGCATACTCGTTGTCATTGAATGAAATGTGACCCCTTCATTTGGGGCAGTGTTGGCCTAGTGGTTGAGGAAGAAGACTGTGATTGGGAGGGTTCCAGGTTCAAATCCACTAACTGTCAGGTTACCACTGAGGTCCACTGATGGCACCGTCCCCACACACTGATCCTGGCGCTCAAAGCTGCCCACTGTTTACCAAAGTGAACAGTGTGTGTGAGATGGTGCCATGCTGAGAACACATTAGTTGAACCTGAAACCCTCCGGACCCAAGGTGGGCAGCGTTGGGCAACCTCTCCCCCATTTAATAATTATTAAAATTTAATAATAATTTAAAAACATTTCCAAATCTGCGATTATCGTTCAGAAACACACATTTTTTTAGATGATTATTGAAAACATTTGTGTTAGTTTCAATGTCACAAACAAATATCATTAATTTTGTGACAGAAAGTGACTCATGTTTCACTTTGGTGCATAAAACACTATTTACCTTTTCATTGTTATCTTCCTGTTGTGGTTCAGCTTCATGCACTGTAGTAAGAAGGCACGGTAACTACAGGATGTGCTGACATGATAGCATTTGGTATTGGGG
>JAFBJS010002157.1:61970-104470 GCA_016785265.1 Paraplagusia blochii | reverse complement strand
TCCATCAGGTTAAATTTTTTAATTTAGCTGCAGAGGTTGTAGCTGTGTTCTGTACAGTTGTGTGTGTGTGTGTGTGTAGAGTTTCTGTCTACATTACTTTTTAATTAGAGCATTGAGTTTCCCTTTAAAAACACACACCCATACACACACACACACACACACACACACGCAGGCAGATAAACAAAACTTCACACATGCTGCTCAACATCTTCCCTGAGGTGGAATTTCTAATTAAGACTCTTTATCGGTCCCTGAGGGACAAAAAGGAGACACTGAATTACTAAGCTGAGGGTAAAGATTTGTTTTACGGTAAATGTAGTCCATTACATTTAGAGCAGGGGTGTGAAACTCGATTTTTTTCCAAAGGACCAGGTCGAGGCAGTGACTGTGTTTAGGGATGTAAGTCAACAGAGGGCAGCTTTCTAGCACTGGGGGAGTTGTGAATGGGGCAATACCATGCTCAGGGCACCTCTGTGGTAACTTGGAGCAGTAGGGGGATTCGAACCGGGGACCTTGAGGACCCAAGTCCGCTCCCTTAACCACCGGGACACCAACTGCCCCGGTGCATTGCTGTGTAACACAAAAAAAAATAGGTTGACAAATTCATCAGAACTCAATTATAAGGCAAACACCATTTAAGCTCCCACCGGCCATGCAAACTGACTCAGTGGGCCCTATTTGGTCCACGGGCCTCAACTTTGAAACAGTCATTTCAGTGAGCACACGGTCATTAAAATGTTATTCACGTCAAACTACTCAGAGATTGTTATTGTCTGTAATTATACTTTCATTCAATACTCATAAAGTCACAGTGTTGTAGGATTTATCCCAGTGACAGGTGTGGTTGATTGGTGAAAGTGTATAACAATGTCTACGTGTGAGGACAACCCCGCAGCCCCCCTGAACTCCCCCCATCTCTGCAGGATACTGGCCTGGTGCCAAAGAGCAATTGGTTCTTACTCCGCCAAGAACAAAAGACCAGCCATGACAATGACAGAATAAGAGTTAGGACGAGGAAGAGAGGAGCGACAGATTAAAACGAAAAAAGAGGAAAACCCCCCAAAAAAGAGAAGATGCCTAGGAGACATTTCACATCTCAGTGAACCACAGGGTGATAACCATGGAGAGTAGAAGACAGGAAGAGATGAAGCCGCAATGACATTCCTTCAATTTACACTGAATCGACTTTGACTTTTTTGGGGGAGGATTTCATATTTATCCTGTAACCTCAGAAGGAACTGATCCAGATTTCTGGATTCTAGTCCTAAACATCACTACGTCATTCTGTCTCCTTGTGGTTCCAAGCTCTCTGTTGAAGAGTGCTTTGATGAAGGGGTCAGCCTTTTGTTGGGGGAAGGTCAGTATCATTGGCAGGGATCAAGGAGGGAAGGGAAGGGAAGGAGAGAAGGAGGGAGGAAGGGAGGGTTAGGGTACGAGCACCCACTGTATATGCCACAATGGAAGCGAGGGGGGTTGGAGGCCTGGGGAGGACGGGGCAGCTGCTTCACCTTATTTGCATGTTCTAAGCCCTGGATGTTTCTGCTTATTCCCAACGTTGCCTTCATGTCCATCGGAAATATGAGTTTTTCACAAGTTTTTCCTTGACGTATGGTTTTGGGCAGTGGTTTCTAGATAACAGACGAGGGACGTGATGGAGATGTAAGGGATGGAGCTGCCTGGGAGGAAAGAGAGAGAAGAACGACCCCAGGGAAGGGCTGGTGAACGTAGTCACAGAAGCCATGGTTGGTTCAGGAAGAATAGATGGAGGCAGATGATCCATAATGGCAGTTTTGACACGAATGCATGGTCAGATTGTCTGTCCAGTCTAGGTGTATCTGTATATAATCCCATCCATTTATTTATGAGTCTTCACCCGAGACATGTTAATATTTTTGCATTGTCACAATGGTGTCATAGCACCCCTGCAGGTGATTTCACATAATTGCAAACATTAAATACACTCATATACAGAGGACTCTCAAGATATCAACTTAATTTGTTCCACATTTACGCTCGTTCTTAAATTCACTCATATCTAGAGTGCATTTCTCTATTAAAAAAAAATAAAATTTAATTAATTGGCTCTTGCCCCCTGAAATATATATTTTAAATTATTTAAATATTAACCCCTTGAGATTTAAAAATGATTGATAACAAAAAATAATAGTTTTTACATTCACCTTGGTTTGTAGGGGCAGAAGTCTCCAGGACTGCCACCCAAATCACACTGTGCCACGCAGAGAGCCTGCTAGTGTGGTGCAGTGTGATTTGTGTGGAGGTCATGGAGACTTGGAAAATAACCAGGTGAGGGACAGTGATCTTGGATCAAAGACAGTGTATCTTGGAAACTCATATCTCGGGGCTTCACTGCACTTTTTCTCAGACTTCAAAAACAACACTTTTTTTTGTTGCTGCATCTGTGTAGGAAGAGTTGGTCTGTCCTTAAATTCTGTGGGGTAACAAACCCAGCCTGACAATTCTGAGGCGCTCATTGTTATTCTGCACACACTTGTGGTCACAGACGAGGCCAGGCTGGACTACAGACACACACACTTTCACACAGCCTCTCACACACACACACAGATCCAGGCACATGTTGTCATGACACATTACAAATGCTAAGTACCATTCACCATTAGGGAATACAAAGGGGGAGGGGCTAATTTGCATGCACACAATTGCAGATGTCCCCACAAACTCCCCACGACATGCACACACACACACATTCCATCAGTGCCAGAGCAACATCTGCCACCACCAAAAGCCAGCTTTTACTTCTGGAACTCTGTTAAAATCTAGGGGGCGCCCAGGGACACGAGAGACAGTCATGCATCAGTGACTCCACCGATGACGTCAGATCACTGTCCCAGGTCTGAGCCAATCAACATGGAGTTTAAACTTGAGGCTCCTCCCCTTTGTGTCTGAATGTCCCGGTGTTAAAGAAGACCACAGGAAAGGAAAAGAATCAATCAATCAATCAATCAATCAATCAATCAAATCTTTACCGACGGAGCTAGCCAGGCGCAGTTGGACGAAATTAGAACTACAGTAGAACTACAGTAGGTCTACTGCAGAACTACAGCTGACCTTCAGTACCACTACAACAGGACAACATGATGAGAGCGACAGGACTACAGCAAAACTACTGCACAACTACAGTACCACTACAATAAGACTCCATGTAAACTACAGTAGGACTATTTAAGAACTACAGTAGGTCTACTGCAGAACTACTGCTGATCTACAGTATGACTACGACAGGATGACATGAGAAATACAGTAGGACTACTGTACAACTACAATAGGACTACATGAAAAATACAGAAGGAATACGATAGGACTACAGTACCACTACAACAGGACTACATGATGAGAGCGACAGTACTACAGCAAAACTACTGCGCAACTACAGTACCACTACAATAAGACTCCATGTGAACAGTAGGACTACAACAGGACTACAGTAGGTCTACTGCAGTACTACTGCTGACCTACAGTACAACTACAATAGGACTACATAAGAACTACAGTAAGACTACTGCAGATCTAAAGTACCACTACAACAGGAGAGTAAAATAACCCTGTGGGTTAGATGATAATTTTCTATACTGCACATAGCAAACTGAGGCCCGAGGCCCAGATCTGGCCTGTTGTGCAAGTATATATGGCCATATATGGCAAGTTCATATCAAATACCACTGATGCTGATGTTTTTTTTTATTTTTATTTTTAATTAAATTTCTCATGGGTTTATAATAGTATGCTTATTTGCCAGATAAAATTTTACATTACAGATCTGGAGAGAAGAGACCACATTAACAATCAATAACATTTTTGAGTTTGAGGGAACTTCTGAGGGATTAATAAAGTTATATTTAATCTAATATATACATATATATATATTCTACATGTCTATGCATTATTGATTAGTTGTTAAACATTGGCTGAATTGACTGGATGTAGCCAATGATAAATGGATCGACGGATGACATTCCCGGTGATTTCCAAATCCCATCCTGATGTTTAGTCACAACTTCAAGTGTCTGGACAAACTACTGAACACATACAGTGAATATAAGCAAACTAACCAGCGTTTGCAGCTGCCCCATACAATCCAACACACACACACACACACACAGCTCTGTCTCCATCAGGCAGCGCTGGCACCGTGCCCTGAGACGTCGGCACATCCCGGGCACAAAGGAAGGAAGGAAGGAAGGAAAACCCAGACGAAAGCGTGAAAGACAAAACAAAAAAGAAAAACCACGCGTAGGGAAAGACAGTGGTGGGACAGGAGGAATAAAGAGAAATGTGACAAAAGTCTACCTTGTTCTCTGATCCACGGCACACAGGGAGAGCAGAGCAGGAGGGATGTTGCCTGTGTTTGCTACAGGGTCCACATGTCTGTCTGTCTCTGTCTGTCTGGATCTCTGGCTGTCTGTGGATTTGACTGCCGTCTGTTTCCTCATCTAGGATGTGCCCTCTCCTCTGTTCTCCATCAGTCAGTGAATCTTTGTTTCTTACATTTCCTGCACCCTATCAGCTCCATCAGGGAATAAAACATCGAGAAGATTAAAAGATAAAAGATGAAGAAGTCTGGAAGAGGCAGTGGTGCAGGAGAAGGAGACTGAGGGGAAAAAAGGAGCAATTTTGGAGAATGCACCATAGAAGTCGTAGATTATCATTCATTGCTTCTTCTTCTTCAAAGAACAACAAAGGGAAACCCTCAACAAATAGTTTGACATTTTGAACCCGACACATGGTGATGACAACACTGAGACCAGACGGACACAGACACAGACACAGACACTGGATCTCTGCCATGGCTCCACAGCGACTTAACCAAGTGAGAAAGGCTTGGACACACTTCACACTACAACCATCCAGGTCCATGGAGAAGATGTTGGAATATTTTCACACGTCGCTGTCGTGTT
Organism: Paraplagusia blochii; assembly: GCA_016785265.1. Classification (NCBI taxonomy): domain Eukaryota; kingdom Metazoa; phylum Chordata; class Actinopteri; order Pleuronectiformes; family Cynoglossidae; genus Paraplagusia; species Paraplagusia blochii. The sequence goes on along the minus strand of JAFBJS010002157.1, from coordinate 99,536 downwards.
TCACAAACACAAAATATACATTTAAAGGAGAAAATCCCAAAATACAAACATAAGAAATGAACATAAATATTAAAAAACACTGAACTCAAAATCTGCATTTTTCATGTTTATTTCCTCCAGAACAGGAAAAATATATTTATATCTGTGTTACATTCTTTTTAAATCAAATATTCCCAAAAAAAAATGGGAAAAAAGGAAAACACAGAGATTGAAGTAATAAATATTTACATTTGCTGTTTATTTTGGGAAAAAAATAATCACCTAATTTCATCTGTAACATTATAGGTGTAGTAAACATAAACTCCAGTTTCTGACTGTCCTGAGAAAGAATTAACAGCGTGCAAAATCCATAAACAAAAAAGGTTTGAAGGTTGTTTTTTTTTCTTATTTTTGTTTTTAAAGTGCTTTTTCTTCACTTAATTGTTGTATATTATTTTACTTGTGATAAATCTAAGGTAATTCTGGAAAACTCTGGCACAACAACATAAATCCAGGCACTTTTTGAACAGAAAAACAATGAACATATTGAATGATTCAAGTAATCATTGTTGCTTAATAATAAACCAACAAAATTGAAGGCAGCATTTTTTTTTTTATTCTTCTCCATCTTTCATCCTGGTCGTCCTGCGATCTCTTCGACTATTTCTTCTTCTCATATCTGTGTTTCTTCAGCTGCCTTTCTTCTAGAAGCTCTGGAGCAACTTCATTCTTCTGCATCTTCTCACCCTCTCTCCTCTCCCTTCTGCTCTCCCAACTGACCACTGAGCTGCTGCTGCTGCTGCTACTACTCCTACTGCTGCTGTAGGAGACACCGGGCCTCTCTCCTCCATCCAGCTCTCGTCTTTTATATTTGAAGATGGCGGAGGATTTGTCCTCCTCGTTCTGCCACCGACTCCCTGCTTTGGTCTCGGTTTCCGTCTCTCTGGTTCTCTTGTTTTCCTTGGTCACTTTATCATCTCGGCTTCTCCTCCACTGCTCCTTCTCCACCCTGCCCTCGTCTCTGCCTCTCTTCTGTGATTTTACATCAGGGCTGCTCATCAGGCTCATTTTGGACTTTGAGAAGGACAATTCAAAAGACACCGGCTGTCTCTCGCTGCAGAGGAGGAGGGAAGGTGATGAGTGGCAGGTTTTGGCAGCTTTGTCGTCTTGTCTGTTCCCTGTTTGATCTCTGTAATCGCGCTGGTCACGGGGATCTGATCCTCGGTCTCTGTGTGTTTTGTTTTCGTACCTACCTGGCTCTTTGGCAGTGGGACAAATCAAGTGTCTGTCGTTAGAGTCAGAGCCAGAGAATTTCAGACCAGGAAGAAGGCTGTGGGAGGACTTTCCTAGGACAGGGTCCTTTCTGCTCAGATCAACCCTCCTCTCTGTGTCCTGGGACGTTGACTGAGACGAGGAATTAAAGTTTTTCTCCTGAACAGAGGCTGTGTAGCTCCTGTGTTTCCTGTCTTCTCCTCTGTCTCTGTCCCTCCTACGTTCCTCCTCCTTTGACCTTTTTTTCTCTTCTCGTCTGTCTCTTGTTCCCTCACCTCCCTTGTCTCTGCCCCTACATTTGTCAAACTCCAACCTTTTCTCCTTGTCAGTGCTTGAAGACATGCCTGATGTTTCACCACTAGAGGGAGACACATTTCTAAGGTTTCTATCTTTCTCCCTGTCCCTATCTGTGTCCACTGACCTGTGATCACTCTGTGTCTCCCTGCCACTGGGTGGCACTAATGGTAAAATCAGAGGAAAAGATTCTGTGTCTCCTTGATTCAGCTCGTCTTCTTCAGACTCCTTCCAACCCCATTTGGAGCGAGGCACCTGATGTAGGACAGAGATAAGAATTCTGTGACTTTGACTGTGTCTCAACTACCATCAACTACATCATCCAGCTTTATGAACAAACCTGTAGGTGTGTTATCTGGTTGTCCCTGGTTGTTTCAACCCCTGTGGACGTCTCTTTACCGTCCTTGGAGCTGCAGTAAACACAAACATGAGATTATCAATAAAAAGTCAAGAGATTTTAATTAAAATCACAATTAAATGTTTATTATTGCTATTGTTTCACTCACTGCCATAAAAATTATTTTTACAAAACAACATCCTGACCTGTCGTTGTCCATGTCAGACTTCTGTCTCTCATCGCTGCTCCTCTCCATCGTGGACATCACGTCATCTTCTAAACTGAATATGTCCTCTCCGCCCTTGAGGTCATCATCTGCCTTTCTTTTCTCCACCGAGTCTTTTCCGTCCAGCAGTTCGACGTCTCCCTCCGAATTGTTTTCTTCATCACCCGTCAATCTTCTCTCCTCGTGTCCTCTGCTGTCCTTCATCACGTCTCCTTCCTCATCCTCCTCTCTGATCTCCTCCTTTTCATCGTCTCCCCTCAGGGCACAGTGCCACAAGTCAAAATATTCTTCTTCCTTGTCTTTTTTCTTCTCCTCCATATTTCTATCTTCTCCCTCAACTTTGGTCCACATCCCCAGTTTTTCCCATGATGCCTTTGTCTCATCTTCCTCTGGTTTGTTCTGGATTTCCTCACCTCTCTCAGATACTGTGACTGGTACGTCCTCGTCTCGTCCATCAACCTTCGCCTCCTCTTCTGTCTTATTTTCAAAACTTTCCTCTTTCTTTTTCCCCTCCAGGTTAATGTTGATGCTGATTTTCTTCTGTGTCTTCACTGTTATTCCTTCTTCCCAGATATTTCCTGATCCCTGACGCTGTGTTTTTCCCTCTTCCTCTTCTTGATTTTTTGAATTCTTTGTTTCACAGTGATCAGCCGACTCATCATGGTGAGCGTTACTCACCTTCACCGTCTCTTTTCTTTTTTTCCTGTTCTCCATTGAGCTCCTATCTTCTCCCTCTTCACTGAACTTTATATCACGTTCTTTCTTTTTTCCACGTCGTTCCAAACTCTCCTTCTCTCGGCCTCTTTCACTCTCCTTATTCAGAGCTTTTTCCTGCTTGGACTTTGCTGAAGATCCTCTTGCTCCTCTGCTGTGTCGAATCTCATCATTTCTGCTGTCTACTTTTATTGTTTCTCTTTGCTCCTGGTCAATTAAGCCGACTTCCTCCAAATTTCTAATAACAGCCGCCTTCCCATCGACTCTTTCTTGCTGTTCCTTCTTTTCTCTGCCTCTCACAGATGTCCGTGGGGAGCCATGGTTCTTTTGTTGTTGTTCATTTTTCCTCAACTCATCTTTGTATTTCCTTGGTGTGGAGCGATCTCTGCCAGATGAACGAGATGAGCGCTTGGAGCGACTGTATTGAGACCTGGGAGGTGGAGTTGAGCGACCGTCGCTCGACGACCGAGAGGTTCTGGAGCGATGGTCGCTTGAAGTGCGAGACGAAGGGGAGCAGCTGTCACTGGACGATCTGGACGCCGGGGAACGGCCTCTCTTTCGGTCTGAGCCGTGAGAACGAGGCTCAGAGTCGACATGTGAGTGATGTTTGCCTCCCTCCCACTGAGGAGGAGGGGGAGACAGGTTCATGTAAGGAAGCTGGTGGAAGTGGTTGACGTAACTGCTGAGGTATTTCTCGCACCAGTCTTTGTAATGTCTCTTCCACTGTCGGTAGTGCTCTCTCTCCAAGTCCCTGCCACTGGAGGTGGATCCTTGTCCTTCTTCGTCCCTCTGAGAACAGTCTTCACGCCTGGAGGAGCTGTAGCCGCTGGAGGAAGACTTCCGGCTGTGATAGTGGTTCTTGCGGTGGTCTGACGGCGACCTGGACCTGGAACGGTAGTCGACTTGAGGTGAAGAGGACGAGGACGGTGTGGGTGAGCTCAAGCGTTTGTAGCCGTAAGTGTAGGAGGGATTGGAGCGAGAGGGAGGAGCGCGGTGACCAGAGTATGGAGAGTCCAGTCTGAAGGATGAAAAAATGGAAGAACATTATCACATTATAGTTAACAAAAAACACAGTTTATCCAAAATATGTGCAACAAACTAAACACCTGGATTTGCCCCTTGATCTGGATCGCGACCGAGATCGACTAGAAGAGCGAGAGTAAGAGCGAGTCGACTTGGACCTGGATGACTTGGTGTCAGAGCGTGAAGACACGTCCCTGTGAGGTGACCTGAAGCAGAAAAAAAACAATTAAGATGAAAATGATGAATGGACTTAAAGATCCTGAGGTTCTTTTCAGGAGAGACAAGGATGGACAGGATCAGGAATGAGGTGATTAGAGGGACAACACAGACAGAAAGGTCTGGAGAAAAAGCTAGAGAAGACAGATTGAGATGGTTTGGACATGTTCAGAGGAGGGACAGTGGATACATTGGTAGAAGAATGATCCTAGAGATGGAGCTACCAGGTAGGAGACAAAGAGACGATTTATGGATGCAGTGATGGAGGACATGGAGGTAGTTGGAGTTTGAGTTGAAGATTCAGAGGACAGGGGGACATGGAAATAGGAGAAAACCAGTTACTACTCACCTCTCCTTCCCTGTCCTCTGATGCCTGTACCACTCCTTAGGGATGAGAGCAGGAAGAGGGGAGGAGTTAGATAGGGAGCAGAGGGAAGAGACGGGAGGTGCTTGGGGACATGGCAGCGTCCATGTGGGTGGGGCAGGCGGGAAACCAGGTGGAAACCCGGGTGGGAAACCAGGAGGGAAACCAGGTGGGAATCCAGGCGGGAAACCAGGTGGGAAACCAGGTGGATAAATGCTGTGAGACTGGTGAGCGTTGAGGTATGGGTGGTAGAGAGAGGGTGGGAAGAGAGGTGGAGCGGACGCTGGAAAGGCAGAGGATGGAGAAGAGTGGAGCTGCTGGGACTCCACCCAGCCTGTTGAGGAAGAGGAGCTGTGGAGAAGGAGCGAGAGGTGAAACAATGTTCGCAGTTGAAAATAGTTTGAACAGAATCACAGGTGATCTTCTGACCTGGTCGTGCAGGACGGCGTTGTCTGTTGTGGTTGTCCTTGGAGATTTAAGCAGAAATGATTGTAAATAAAGATTCTTTCACTTTTACTTTTGTCTGATTGAGTCACTCACCTGTAGAGGTCACCGTTTGATCTGATTGGTCCAGCTCTGTTATAACAGAGTTGCAGACCTGAACGCCGACCTGTCACAGACCAGTGATGATGTCATACATTTAGCAGGATTGCTATTCATTTGAATCAGTACAGTATATAACAGTGCAGGATGAGGCGTCTTTACCACTGGTATCAACTGTGAGGGAACAGCAGTCGGATCTTTGTCTGAACCCACATCGGGCGACGTAGCAGCAGGAGGATCTCCATCACCACCATCACCACCATCACTATCCTCAGCTGCAGTCGGTTTCTCCTCATCAACCCTGACAACATAACAAACCTCAAACACTGTGTCTTGATCGGTTGTTTCCGTGACGTCACCTGACATTTACTCAGCAAACGTAGGAATACTGTAGTATTGATCACCTTCCAGTCTCATCACTGTGTTTTTCTGTGTGTACATACTCCTGAGGTTTGTCCAGGGAGCTCTGCTGCGTCTCAGGAAATGTCCCCAGTGTGTCGGAGGAAGGAGGATTCCCATCCAACGGTTGTGTGTTTAATGCCTGCAACTGTTTGAAGACAATTAAAAAAAAAGTCATTAAAACTCCTAAGAATAACACTACGGGTTTATTCTGTACCAGGTACCAGGTTTATTACCTGCTGGTGTTTCTGAGGTTGGAGTTGCAGTGTAGGTGGGGGCGGGGATGGGGCAGGACTGGGGGCTGGAGTTGATTTCCGGGACAGGGTGGTGTTGCTCGTCTGTGTTTGACTTTTCCTGTAGCCTCGCTCTTTCTTGTAATTGTTCACAGCCTGTGAGGAGAGACATGGACAGTAAGACATTGACGTCCAAGCATTTAAACGTATAAAACTGCCAGGTTGCAGGGGCAGCTAGCACCACCCAAATCCCCTTATTGTGAGCCTTCCTATGGGTGGTGAGTCCACAAGAAGTTATGTGGGTCTGGACAGTGCTATGTTCAAAGCTGGTGGATTCGAACCTGAACCTTCATGGACCCAGGTCTGCTTTCTTAAACACTAGGCCACCACTGCTGACTATAACTATTTTTTTATTAGTAATTTTCAACTGCAAAAGATTTCAGGCTTGAGAAACATCCATCTTCGTGTATTCACCTGTCGGAGAAACTTGTTGGCGATCAGTGTGTCTGGAGAGACGTTCTGTTGGCTACATGTGGGGCAGGTGTGTTCCTCAGAATCCAGTAAAGTCGTACGGATACCTGAACGTAATAACACACGTTAGCAACCGTTAACAATAACGTGAAAACACAGAAATGGTGACGGTCACTCACAGTCGTCACAGTAGCTGTTTCCACAGCAGGGTATGACCACCGCGTCACTCAGCAGGTCGCGACAGATCAGGCAGAGGAGTTCGTCCGGTACCGGGTCGTCCTCTGGTTCTGACTTGGGTTTTTCCTGAGGGACGAACGGCGGCTTCTCCTTCTTGCCGATGGCGTAAGCCGCCCTGCAGAGACAGTTAGAGACATGAGCTGCAGGACAGGCATACAGGCGTCCAGAGTGGAAACTGTAACGCTGCTGTGCCAAAAAGACTTAATTGTGGACTAACTGTGCAGATGAAGATGGGATTTTCTGGGCAATTTGACATCTGCAAGTGAACACAACTATTTTTACCCCTCATTAACCTCGACTCTGCAGCTGATGAACAGAAACCACCACAAAGTCCAACAGTTATTACAGCCATCATTTATTTTGTATTGTGTTTGTACATAAAGCTAAAAAAAAAATTGATATCTGTGCCATTTTATGGTCACTTTTATTCTATAATTATAACATAACAGCTGATTGTAAATATGTAAAATGACATGAAGCCAATATATAAAGTATGAAGAACATCCATTAGAGTCTTCTTCTTCTCCTTGTCCCTTTTCAGGGTTTTCCAGAGCAAGTGAACATTTTTCATCTCCCCATGTTCACTCCATCTTCTGCTCCGACTCCAACTACCTCCATGTCCTCCCTCACTGCATCCAATCACCTATTTGTCAGACCTTGCTCCAACTGTCCCATCCTGACTCCACTCTATTCTTCTCCTCTCTTCCACAGTTGATCCTAGGTACCTAACCTCCCGGACCTTCATCACCTCTGCTCTATAAGAGTGCAGAACTTCAATAAAATATAAAAATGTCTAACTCTGCATCAGACATCAGCTTTTTATTTCTACTTTAACTGGCCTTGAATTGCATTGAAATAAAAACATAACCCATCTTTTATGGCCACAAGAGGGCACTGTAAAAACAAGTGACCACTGCACCAATATAAAATGACTAATAAATAGGGATGGGCGATATATCAGTCCACTGATAAATATCGGACTGATAATTTTTAATATTGGAACATATCAGTATCGATATGTCCCGATATTCAAAAAGAACAATGTTTTACGGTTGCAAAAGTGACACGCCCACAGATTGAGAACTCACGCGTCGATGGCGGGAATGGCGTATCGTCCACAGTTGGTCAGCATGGCTCCTTTGATGCTAGGACCGTCCACCTCCACCATGAAGGATCTTGGGATGCCGGTGCTTTTCTTTATTCTCACGGGAGCCTCCGAGTTCTTGTCCTGCAACCACGTTGACGACGGCACAACGTAACAGACAAGAGTAGGGTCACGTGAACTAACCTGTGAACTGCACAGATTGGGAGAAGCTTCAGCAGGTCATGTTCTTACCCCAGTGTGGGGGCAGTTCCTGATGTGATGTCCAGAATTTCCACAGCGGTAACAGGTGTAGTTTGCAGGAAGAGCAGTGTTTGCCTTCCTGTTGTAGCTAGAACATTAAAATAATAGAAAAGACAAATTAAAAGTCTCAAACTTGTGGCTCGTGGGCCATTTGCGGCCCGTGGAATGATATTTTGCGGCCCTCACCTGGATGTGAAATTGCAATTTATAATAATATTTTATATATTTGTTCTCCACATTTTATGGTAAATCCTACAGTTCTCCAACCCCTGATCCACAGCCCCCTACTGGTTCAGTGTTGTATTACACAAAATCTATGGGAAACTGATGAAACTAATGGAAGCTGACGTGGCCCTTTGGTGAGATGATAGTGTGGGTGGTGGTAGAGAGGTAAGTAAAGCTAATGTAGGGAGGACAAAGCTTATACTATGTTACATTCAATGGATAGTTTAGTATAAAAAAAAAAACAAAAAAAAAAAAATAGGGGTCGTGGACCAAAGCCAGGGACATGGGGTGGCGAACAACTGTTCTCGGATTAAGGCAGGTATACAGACGTTCCATTAGATGTATTCTGAAATAAATAAACACTGTGTGTCAAGACCAAATGGACAAGAAGTACTAGAGGGCGACTCACTTCACAGAATCATAGATGGACTGATTTATCATAACTTGGATCTTATCTTCCTCTGACACATTGGCGTCGGCCAGATTGGCCATCTGCACGTAGAGACAAAAATTAATTTGTGGGAGACACACATGGAGACACAGCAGGTCAGACAGGGTGTGAAGAGTTAGACTCATGCTGTAGAAACAGCAAGGAGAGACGGAGAATACCTTGGCGAAAAAGTGCAACGTACTGGAGGGATTCTGGTTGTCCATCTGTAAGAGTTAAGGTCAGGTTTATTCATGAAAACAGCTTCAAGGAGACAGGAAGAGAAAAAAAAAAACACTGATAAGGAAACGACTGAGACGAGGTTCTGTGAAGGATTGAGTCATAGTTAGAAGATAAAAACACAACATTTACTGAGAGTAAAGGACATTTATTCAACATACATTTAGACTAAGTACACTTAGTTTATGCTTTTATTATGTTTTCATTTCTCTCAGTTCTATTCCTGAAAAACATTGCTGGATAAACAAGTTTTTTTTAAGGTTTTCAACAAAATATTTTGCATTTTGTAGTTTTTTCCCCCCATTCTTTCTTAAAACGTCCATCAGAGTCAAACTTAAAGGACAGCAGCGAGAGTCAAACCCTGATATTATAGATATAGTCATTAACAAGAGCATCATTTGCATTGTTTTCCCACAAAGACAGAATTGAGACACACACACATTAGTTTTTTTTTCGTTCAGTTTTGGAAAAGCAACTTACCTTCATTAATCCTGACAAATTAAGATGGTGATTGATTCTAAATTAATCATGATAACCTCTGAATAACATGAATGACGGCCCCAATTTAAACCTACTTATCAAACACTTGACTTTTAAGAATAAAAATGTCAGTTTTAACCTGGATGTCATAAAATTGACATTGTTTCACTGTAGCTTTTCATTGAAGAACTCGTCTTCCTTGAAGAACTTTTGACTCTAAACACATGTTTTTTAAATGTGATTCTAGGATGAATTTGATCTTTTCTCCCCAATTAGAGACAAATATTAAACTCAAATATTTCCTTTGGTAAATCACATAAACAAAACAAAAGACTGCTTCTGAAAAATAACAAACTTTATTGGTAAAAAAGAAAGAATAAATCACATAACAAACAAACAAAAAATAACCTGTGGGGTTAAAAATATTGACAGACAGGTGAGTAAACACTACTTCAAATTGAATCAAAACTTTGGATTTTAAATGTTTCTTTCAGCAATTATGACATAATAAACATATTTTAATCATATTTTAGTCTTTTTGCATAAAAATATTTAACCTGTTCTGTTTATTCTAACGCTGTGGTATTTAAGTCATTACATTTAGAGTTATCTATTCATACATTATAAGGAGTGATGTTCCTACTCTGACATGTTGCACTAGGTTTGCAATTATATTTTGACCTCAAGGTGACTTTTAGCAGTTTAATAATTGGCAGTATTTTTTGAAGTCTAAACTTCAGGGAACTCCTGAGAGATTACACCCCAGAGGCTGTTCTTTTTATCAACTAAAAAAACTGGTCCTTCAAGATAAAGTCTGACCCTTCCTTCCTGGTGCCTCCACCCTCCACACACAGAGACGACCAGAATGTCCACAGACGCTCCCTACTCATCACTCAGCCACTTGGCAAAAATTCACATCTTACTGAAAATTGTCAGAGAGAATTTACTGTATAATCTTTTTTGTTCCATCTTCTCTGACTCCAACTACCTTCATGTCCTCCCTCACTGCATCCATCAATCTCCTCTTTGTCTCCTACCTGGAATGTCCCTCCTCTGAACATGTCCAAACCATCTCAATCTGTCTTCTCTAGCTTTTTCTCCAAACCTTCCTGTCTGTGTTGTCCCTCTGATCACCTCATTCCTGATCCTGCCTTTTTTGCTGATATGATAAGGTGTAAAACATGGAGGTGCAGTGAGGATGGTTGGTGTTACGTACTGATTTGACGACATTGTTGGACGGGTGGATCTGGGCGAGAGAAGGCTCGCTGAAACACAGAAGAATCATTAGACATATTGATGTGACACTATGGACTTGAGTTGTAAAATTGAAAACTTTTTACAGATTCTTAGATTCAACTCGGGCCAAAACCCAACACTTACATGTGATGGGTTTTGCTGCTGGTGCCAGACTTGGTTCCACTGATGGGAATTCTCCGGACAATGACTGAGGAGCCTTTGGGAATGGAACTCTCATCTTCTGTGTACTCTGAGGGGGAGAAATACAACAGATTGTATTGTATTTGAGGCATTTTTCTGTTTATTTATATATACTGTATACACACACACACAAACACACATATATTTGTCCAGTAATAATTACTGAAACGCTCTGAAGGTGTTGGCCTCAGACTGGCATTAAGAACTGATTGCATTTTCCCTTTTTTGTGGTTCATGACGTGATGACTCATGTGTTTTAATAACACACACACACACACACACATAGTGTGTGTATCAACTCCTCTCGGTCTGGAAGCTCACACTGGCTCTGAGTCACAGACAGTGAAACAAACCACAGAGGAGGAGATAATGCTAACCTTTAGATCCAGCCGTGGGTTTGACAACCACGGGCAGATTGTGGCCCTCACGGTGCAGGACTCACACTCAGTCCTGCAGTGTTGTTGTGTGATGCTCCTGTCTCTTATACACATCTAGATGTGTATAAGAGACAGCATAGTGTGTGTATCAACTCCTCTCGGTCTGGAAGCTCACACTGGCTCTGAGTCACAGACAGTGAAACAAACCACAGAGGAGGAGATAATGCTAACCTTTAGATCCAGCCGTGGGTTTGACAACCACGGGCAGCGTGACACAGCATTGTTACAGCGCTAATAAAGGATGGAGGTACAATGGGAGGGGGACTGTTTTTTTTTTTACCCAGCTTTTTTGCATAATGACACCTTCTTTGTCTGGTTAAGTGTATGGCTGCCAACAAACCTCTTGTTTTAAGTGACACGGACCAGGGCAAAATAAGGTTCGGGGGCTGGAAATGGCACATTTGGCATTTAATCTGGGCCAACAAATTTTCCAAATTATACTTTCAATTTATATTATCATTATACTTCTGCCCTTTTTCCACACAAATGCCAAATGCTCTGCATCTGACCTGGCCCCCGAGTCACGTGTTGGGACCTTTTGTGAAACATTAACCTCAAACTTTATGATTAATATTTTTGTTCTATCCAAATATAGAAACAACTTGGAAGATAAGGTTAAAAATTCTGTTTTATTCTGTCCAATGCGTTACAACACAAAGCCCTATACTACATAGTATTTTCTGTGTAAATGCAGACGTTTGGAAAGGTTTTATTGAACCTAATCCTAATCTGGACATTGTCAGATTAAAAAAAAAAAAATTACTTTGCAAACATCCTTTTTAATGTCACTACGTGACACATGTTTGTCTTCAAACAAAAATAAACACACTTAACATTTAGTTAAACCTCAGCGGGAACACATTTTGTTTTTAATCTAACTAAGGAAAACAAGAAAGGAAGAAAAATATAGATTTTATTTAACTTTTCTCAGGAAATTATACATAGAAAAATGCCCCACCTGAATATAAATATGAATTATGTTGATTTTGTTGAATTCATCTGTCAATTTCCTTAATTTCTCTCTAATCCGTGATACAAATATGCGAAACCACTTTATTTCCAGACAGCAAATATTACAGACCACTGCTGAGGCCTAAGGACAACTTACAAAATCCATCTATTATGGAAATACTGGAATTACTGGAATTGAACCTCCTGACACTTGTGTCCTGACTTGACATTTCTGGAAAGGTTGACAGAAATGTGATGCAACAAACCAACAAAACCGAGGAGACCACGTGTTTCCTTCTAAAGTTCACATTGGTCCAAAAAAATTATTCTGTCTGTTGTTTATTTGTTTGTTTTTACCTTGTTTGCTCTGTGCGTTGGTGATCTGCAGGTCACAGTCTGCGGCTCTCAGTCTCTCCCTGCACATGATTTTCTTCTTCAGCTGCACCAGCGTGATGTGCGGGCCGTCAAAAATCACCGTGTCGTAGCTGAGTTTGGAGGAGAATTTGTAATGAATGTGGGTCATGTCGACTCTGGTGCGACAAAGGAAAAAATAAAGACAGAATTCCGGTTTCAAACGTCCTTAAATGCAACAGCTGTCAGCTTTGGTTTAAGTCGCAGGTGGCGCTAGAGAATAAAGTTAAGCTAAGAGCTAACGGGCGTTAGCGTCACACCGGTGCGTTAACGAGAAGCTACTGAGTTTCCGGATAAAAGTGGCTGAAAAAAAGTGGCCCAGACACAGTGTCATGTCCCGGCTTCTGGTCGAGAACCGGCGTGGACTCGTGCCGAAGCGAGTGCTGTCGATATGGAAGCCGACAGAACTTTACTTTCCTAGATATTAAACCGATACGACTCGCTGTGACAGAAACCACCAGCTGTTTCCACAAGCAACGGCTCGTCAGCACAGTGCGGGGTCCTACCGCTGGTGCGTTCACGTTACCTCGAACACTACGCACTTTAGCGGCTGAGGTTTAAAAGGCGGTACCCACCTCCCGGCTCAATTTTTCATTTTAAATTGAAGTTAATATAAACCCACGGGTTAATGTAACCCCCCAAGTTACGCGACTTACTATTAATGAGTAGTTCACTCAATTTTACTATCGTTTCCTTAAACATTGGGAACATTCAGTGTTGGTTGGTTGGGGCCAGCGAATGGCGGCAAACGATTTAATCTCTAAAATACCATGTAATCATTGTTTATTTTGAAATATTTGTAGTAAATTCCTATTTCTACATATACCAATTGCCTCACGAATATAAAGACTACAATCTGAAAACGAAGGATAACTTATAGTGCTTTAATTTTATTACAACTACACATTTTCCCGTTTTGGGGCCGTATACCTAAAGGCAACACGTTACTCCTGCACCTGTTGAGACTCAGGAGACAAATTCTCACTGGCGCGTTAACCGAGGCGTTTCATTTTATTGTGTTCATTCTAAATAACCAGTCAACAAGTCAACTAAGTATAGGATATCAACATCATCATTTACTTTGAATGAGATAAATTACATTAAACTGAGCTACTGAATTACATTAAATTACAGATTTTAAACTGAAGTTAATATAAAACAACCCTCTTCCAATTTAATACAACATAGTCACGGATTACATTTGATAAGTAGCCATTACGGTCCTATTTTCCTTAAACATTGAGAACATAAAATGTGAAGAAAATGGTGCCAGAAGATGGCGGCAAACAATTTAATTTCTAAAATCTAGTGACATCATCCTTTATTTTGAAAAAAATTGCAGTAAATTCTTATTCCATATACAAATTTCGTCACTAATCTAAAAACTACAACCTGAAAACGTACGAAAATATATAATACTTTTATTTTAATATTAAAAGCGACAATTTCACGTTTTTTGGCCGTTTTACCTGAATACAAATTCTCACTGGCACGTTAATAGAGGCGTTTTATTTTATTGTGTAAATTATAAACAAACAAAGTTAACAAAGTATAAGACATCAAATTGTCGCTATCTTTTGCTTTAAATGCGATTAATTACATTACTTTTTGCGTTCTTTGTTTAGTGTTCTCACTACACGAACACAAAGCATGAGGTTGTGGTTTTCACCGTTAGGAAGACAGAAAATGCAAATGTCACCAACCTGTTTGCGGCAGCCAACGTCTGACCGCAGAACGGAAAGTGCATAGCGTAAATGTTCCACTAGGGAGTGACAAAGCCCCGTTCATGGCAGTGTTTTGTGGCTCAATTATCCTATAAATTGAAGCAGTGTTCAGTAAAGATCAAATAACTGCAGTGTTACTGAGAATGAAGAGGAAGACAATGTATATACACGTTTTAGTGACACAAATGTACCTGTTAAAGCTCTGTTGTATCTGTATGTAGGGTGTGTTTTGTTGGTCCAGCCATATTTGGTGAATAAACAACATGTTTCAGTATGTTTTTAGTAGAATGAGTCAGATAATTCCCAGAATTCACCTGTTTTTTTAAAGTTTTAAATCAGAATGACATATCACTAATATGATGTGAGTTCCCCGGGTTGCCAGATCTTTTTGATTCGTCCTTCTTCACCCTCTTACAGCACTGCTGTAATCATCACCTATTTCTCCTCCAATTTCTCCTCCTCTTTCATCTCTTTCTCTTCCCGGCGCTCCTTCTCCCTCTCCATATTTCACTCATGTCCTCCTCTCTCTGCTTGAGCAGCATTCACAGCTCGGAGATGTTTTTTTTTCACGCTGCAGATGGCCATAGTGTTACTCAACTCACACACACAAGTGCGCAGACTCACAATAATTTAGTCCTTTTTTTTGAGAAGCAAAAGCATCTCTTCATTGGTAAAAACCATTGGTTCTCAACGTTTCTGAGCAGATACTCTGCATTTTTTGTTGCGTACAATTGAGTTGTTATTGTTTTAGATGCAGAAATGGCAATAATTAAAATTTGTGTCATTATTATTTCCTTTTCTGTTCAGTTTAAGACATTTCTACAAGGTGAAGCCCCATGAAAACATCTGGTGTAATAGCAGAGCCCAATTTCCAGCTCTGAAAGCCTCCATGACTGTTTGTGTTATTATCATAAAAAGCATCGTCTTGTGATTGGGCCAGTAAGGCTGGATAATACTGCTCTGCAGGAGGTTGAAAATGCGTCAGAGGAAAATGCTCTGAAAGATCACACAGAGAAGAAAAATAAGTCAAGTATGGCCAGATTCTTCTCTACACAATGGTGATTTTATCAGTGCACGGCAGAGGAAATGGTATAATGGTATCAAATCTGAAGAGTTGCTAATACCAGTGAGGCGAGTAGAGCCTACACATAATCCACTCATTCACTTTAATCTGTGTGACGACAGTGAAGCTCCATCGGTGACATCACAGTTATGAATATTCAAACAGGCAATTGTGAGATGAATCATCCATATTCAGGCTGTGCAGGTATCCAGTCACTGGGGGGATGAATACCAGAACTTTCCCAGCACTCGACCGGAACAGAAGCAACATGAGAGGTCGAGCTATTTAGTCTGATATGGTCTGTTGTTATGTTTGCAGCAGTGGTGGACTAGTGGTTGAGGAACCAGACTTGGGTCGAGAAAGTTCCAGGTTTGAATCCACCAGTTGCCAGGTTATCACTGAGGTCCAATGAGAATGGCATTGTCCCCACCCACTGCTCCCCGGGTTCTCAAAGTTGCTTTGGTGATGCCATGCTCAGTGGACCTCAGTGGTAACCTAGCAGTTGTGATTCGAACCTCAAAGATTCGAACCTCAAACCTAGAACCCTACGGTTCATAAACCACTGCCCCAAATAATTCCATTAAGGGCCAGGTATCACACATATAATCCTGAAAAGAAACATTTATTCATCTGCAGAAACCACAGAATAAGTAGGAGAGTAATGAAATGAGCTGCAATGCTGCCATCTAGTGGCTTTCACTTCTAGAAAGTTACTAGATCATAAACAACAGTTTTTCCCGAAAATTATTTTCAGGGCACATATCATTTGACAGAATCCAGGCATTGCATATTGGGTTTTCGATAATGATGATTAGCATATTACATAAGATATAAATTTTGGGACGACATATAAATCAGCTATTTAAAAAATACCATAAAGGGTCCAAAATTATATGATTTTTTAAAGATTTCTTTCTCTTTTTCGCCAACACTAGTTGTATCTTTTAAGCCATTGTTTGTGCATCGTGACAATTGAGGCGTGATGAGGCGAAGACCTGATGTTGCTCATCACTGTGTAAAAAAGTGGATTCTTGTGACTTTGGACCTCTGAAAACCACCAGAGTGACATTGATAACTCGTCGTAGACTCAGAGAAAGTGACGTCAATTCTCCTCTCACTCCCAGTCGTACACACCCGGTCCTTTCACGCCTCTGCGTCCTTTTCTCTCTCCTTCACAGAACTTTACTCTCATTTACCCCCCGCCCTCCTTCACTCCATCATTCAGACATCTGTGTGGTGGCTGTGGAGATAAGAGAAGATGTTATCCTTCAGACGGCTAATTCAAAACGGTCGACTGATTCACATCTCGTATGTATCCGTGCGTTTGTGAATGTGTTCTCATCACTGCTGTCCAGGGTTTATGTTTGTGTCTTATTAGGTTTGAGATGGAGATTAGATTGTGTTAATTTGTTGGTCTACCACACTCTGTTATCATCGTCTGGATTGTGCGTGTTTGCTCCGTAGTTATATTTGTTGGGCGTCCAACTGTGGATACTTCACAGGCCCCTATAATGATAGTTTTTCATTTTAGTGAGGATTATAATATGTTACAGATTATATTTAGATTGATCATCATTAGCCTTCACTGCTGTTTTCTTCAATTTCATTTTCACACCCGATTCCACTAAAGATATGTTTGTTTTGGATAAAAAACAATAAAAGCTAATAAAAATTAAATTTTAGAGCTCATATCTCATATTTTTCCATGTTTTTCTTCACAGCTTCAGCGTACTATTGACAAAAACAGTGCTTTCAGGCATTCACTGTATTCCTGTCCATTGTATTCTTCAGGTAATATACCCTTAGGTGTACCAGGCATTAAAATGGACCAGGAATTGAAGAAAATAACCTAATCAACCAAATTTGATTTTTTCTATCATCTAAATCCTGTCCTATCTTCCAGCCTTTCTACTCCCTTTGAAGTCATTCATATTCATTTCCTTATTCATATTGTTACAGGGCAGCAGTTTCCACGACTGTCACCCAAATCACACTGCACCCTATTGTGAACCTTCCTGTGGGTGGTGAGTCCATTGGAAGCACATCCAGACCACCTCAGGGGCAGCAAACTGCCACACCTTTGTAGTAAGTTTACCTATTTTTTTACCCAACAATAGTATAAAATATTTCCCATTATTATTATTATGTTCTCAATATATTATAGTTAAGGATTGGGCAAACTAAGGCTCGGGGGCCAGATGTGGCCCATTCAGCTTAGTAATCCGGCCTGTGAAACCTCTCAAAATTATAAATATTTTTTTGTTTTGTGGTTATACGTCTGCTATTTCCCTGAAATACCCACATTTTCCATATAGATGGCGTAAAGAAGGCTAAATGTGTATTAACATTTTAGTCTGTGCCTGACTTTAACATGTCTTTTATGGAAAATAATGAATCAACAGAAGAGTGCTGCTATGGAACAGATGGAAACTCGTATATTGAGAGTAAGAACATGTGTGTGTGTGTGTGTGAGAGAGAAGAAATGATAAGAAATATCGTCCAAACCCTTTTTCAAGAACCAAATAAACACACGGCAGACACTTTGAAAAGGTGACTCTTTATTTTCTATTCATTATACTGTATATAATATTCCATCTCTAGATATAGGTAATCATATTTATATCATATAAGTAAAAGTGTGCTTTTATCCACAGCCTGTGTTCATGTCAGACCGCTGTTTGTTGGAGGTTTACATTATAAAGTATACAGTGAGACTGGCTGGCAGCTATCTGTCTGTTGTCGTTGTCTGTGTGTGTGTGCTGTGGGTGAGTCGTACAGTGTGTGTGTGTGTCACCATGTGTCTGCATGCATGTGTGCGCGTGTCTGTGGTGGAGTGAGGGTCTCAGGGTCAGGGCTCAGAGGGATGGAGCCAGAATAAAAAGCTGTCTGATAAAAACGCACGGTCGTCCTCAGCCTTTTCAACCTGCTCGGCCGTCGAAGTGATCTCGGTTGACTCTGAGATTCAACCCCTCGCTCTATCAGCATTGCTGCAGCTGCTGCTGGTTATTTAATTTTACTAAATCAGGGGTCTCAAACTCACGGCTCGTGGGCCATTTGTGGACCGCAGAACGATATTTTGCGGCCCACACCTTGATGTAATATTGAATTTATAATAATATTTTATAAATTTGTTCTCCACATTTTATGGTAAATACTATAGTTCTCCAAACCCTGATCCACAGCCTCCTTCTGGTTCAGTGTTGTATTACACAGAATCTATGGGAAACTGATTTTTTTATTAAATATTTTATTTTGTATTGAACACTGAAAACTGATGCAACCTTTCAGTGAAATGAAGTGGTGTCCCTAAATTTATTTGAGCTTGAGACCCCTGGCCTAAATACAAAAAATCAAACAGCTCCATCTACTGCCAGACTCCCTGCACAACAATAGCATTTGACATTGATAAGTTCGGTTTGTCAACTCCAGGATAAGAGGTAAGATATTTCCTAGTGGACTTATATAATTGACCTGGATGACTGAGGATCTTCGTAAATAACATTGTTATATATTGTTATATATTCCTAAAGCAGCTTCCATGCCTTCTAACACAGTATCACATGTCTAGTTCTTTGTCTTACTGGGTCATTTCCAACCAAAGTCAATTTATTCTCTTCTACCTGGGGCATCGTGACAATGTGGCCCCTCGGCCAGTGAAGCCGACCCAGACAGATCGGGGATTTGGGGTCACTCCTGGTGATGACGCAACACCACTGACTTTCATCTGGCCTCCAAGGTCTCGCCCAGACAGTTATGTTTGCCCTCTGTTGCTTTTACAGCAGCCTCATTTACAGATTACACAAGCCTTCTGTAGAAAACAGAGAACAACATGTAGCGCCGGACTACTTCACGAGCGAGGGATTATTGGTTTTTACCGGAATGGCCAACACTTAGAATTGGTATCATCAGACTAAAGGCTTCCATATTGTCAGGTTAGGTTTAACTAGTTGCCAGATGAAGGCCACTAGTAAGTAGGGATGTCCGTCTTTCTCTGATAATAAAAACCCAATAACACAATGCCTGGGTTTTGCAATAGTTTTGGGGATAAACACCTGTATATTAAACTGAAAGTCACTAGATGGCAGCATTGCAGCTTACTTAATTCATCTCCTACTCATACAGTTTTTTTTACAGATAAATAAATACTGCCAGGCTTATATCGATATCTGTTGAATCAGAATTAAAGTGTTTAGACAATATTGACATATATCTGATATCAGCTAAGGTAATATTGGACATCCCTACTTGTACGTTTTTTGCTGTGAAGGGCAATGTGTGTAGTCTGTTTGTAGTAGGCTTAATATATCTTGAGTGTAAATGAATATATTTTTGTCTGCTTGCTGACAGTCCAATATATAGAAAATACAATATACTGTCTAAATGATTAAACGCTGGCACGTTATACTTTATCCTCAGGAAAGATAAAAGTTGGGTGTCATTTCTTTTGGTCAGGAACAGGTTTTTTTTTTTCGTAGGAATCAAAATTGATTCTGCTGAGAAAATATTGTGATATCATCCAACAGGGAAACTTCAACTCTTACTTATAATAGGTCTGAGATGACCCTGGCTCCACCTGACAGAGGAAGTGCCATCTGATTTAGTTAGATAATAAAAGAGGAGAACCTTCGATCTACAGCAGACTGCACTGATTCAGGACCAGCTGTCATTAGGGATACAATGGATTATTGTCTTTCTGCTGAGTCCCCTCTGCTGGTCCTAAATCAGCCTTCCAGACAGTGACAACAAGGTCAGAAAACAAGTCAGATCATAACAGCGGGTTGAGCCAAACACTGGGAATGAGAAACAGTCCTCGGAAACTCGTATGGCTGCTGCGGCTGCTGAGGAGGAATCTGGTCTCGAAAACTGACCCCAGCACAACAGGTAAGGGTTGTAGGAATCCGGAGTCAGGAACACCCGGGGCCCCATGGCTGATCTGTGTGCTGTCTGAAGGCAGGACAGGCAGGCACTGGGTGTATGGGTGAGAAAAGGCTAAGTGCACACACACACACAAAGACACACAAACGCTAACACGCAGTCACGTGACTCGTCAATCCTCCTCACACACACCTTGTTTGTGTCCTGTCATGTGTGTGTGTTAGTTGTGTGTTGGTAGCAACAAAGTGTGGACGCGCTACTGCATGTAGACGGTTGTGTGTCCCACATCATTTCCTGTTTGACAGCATTTCTCAACCAGTGGTGGTCCTCAGTGTGAGATCAGCAGGCTCAGTGTGCTTGAAGTTCCAGCAACAGTCACAGTATAGTGTTTTTAACCCCCCACCCCCAAGACCCACCCCCACAACAGAAACACTCCAACTGACATTAAACTACACAGTATTTTCTTAACTTCACTCGATGTTGTAATAGCGTAGGTTTTTTAAAGGTTTCTATACTTCTGAGGCTCGATATCGACCACAATATGAAAAACAACGATATATATGTTAAAAAAAAAAAAATCACAATTATGTCATATCGGTATAATCGTATGTATGACATTTTCCTTCAATTAAATGAAAATATATAACAAAATACTTGGGTTTGGCCAAATTTGCTGGAATCGCATGAGTTTTCCTCAGTTAACAAACTCCTTAAACACTAGATGGCAGCATTGCAGCTTAATAAGTGAAATTCATAAAAGTATTGGTTGATTCTATATCGGACATGGTTTCAGACAAAATCAGGCATATCGGGAATTGTGTAGCCCTGTGCACCGCGTAGCCCTCACCCTTTCCTGCAGGGGGCGATATAACTTAGACCAAATAATAGCTCCGATGTCTGACCTCTGGCAACGCTACAACAAAATTGAAAGTCCTCTTGTCTCCCGCTGTGCCTATTTTTTTTAAAGCCCTCTCTTCCTTTTTTTAATGAAATTCATGCAGAATCAGCCTCTAAGTACAATACTTTTCATCTCACATTTGACGGCACTATTTTCCGCAGCAGCCTGCAGTGCCTTCTGTTAGGGTCACGGGTTAATGAATGTGGTCGATATGTCCTCAGTAGTGTAGTAACCTTTCCTTGAAGTGTGCACTGTGTCTTGCTGACACCAGTAAAGTGAAGTTATCGTCCAAGCCTTCACACTGTTCCCTCTGCTTCTCCGTCCTGTCACTGGCTTCAGTTGTGATCCAAACAGCACAATCCCGTCCCCACCCCAAAAAAAAATAACCACATCAAAGTAGAAAAATTAATCTAGATTATTAGAATATTACAAAGACTATGACCCACCCACTGGCTTCCTAACACCTCTTCTCCGTCACCCTCCCCCATCTCCCTAGTTAATACATTAAATACTATAATACGTGACAGAGTTTGTCGTCCTCTGCACAGTGGCACCTTTAGAATAGAATAATTTTTTATACTAATAATACAATTATTTGTTGTTTTTGAACAGAATAACAAAGCTGTACGTATGGTAGTAACAAGAGACGGACAAACGTCCCGTCTCAAAAAGCAACCCGGGCTCTACTGGAGTAAACATAGTTGAACTCGGCACAAACTCAGGTCTCGGGCCCGCACGCCCTTATAAGGCGACTTAATTGGAGCAGTCGAGTTTCCCCTACAGAGCGTAGAGAGCCGGGTGGTGTTTGAGACGTCGGAGACTGGAGATACAGTGAATGTACGCACTGTACGCAGATGCAAAATGGCATGCATGGTTTGACAGGTCAATGCTGACATGGCTCATGGATGGCAGTTCTGAACTTTGTCCCCTTCTCGACAGACCCTCAGGTTCTGCTGGGGGACAGGGAGGAGGGCCTCGGGGGAGGGGGCGCTTAATGTGCTGCGCTACAAAACATAACTACTGCTGAGTCAGTGAGCTGCTGGGAATCCTACGCTTTTTAGAGCAGCAAACCTACCGTCTACAGCTAATCCGGAGACCATGACACGCAGGAAGCATCGTGAGCAATATTTGGCATCAAGTAAGATTAGTATATATTTAGTTGATATATGTTCATATATATATATAGAAATAATCCTTCAGTTGACTAAAAACAATTGATTTAAACCTCATCCTACCTCTGCGTAAGGCAATATGATATTTGGAAAAGTCACACGTCTAAACTAGGGTTGGAACTATGAGTAAAACTGTTCGACGCCATCAACCTCGCTCCCCTTTCGTAGGGTTTTGCAGTGTTATCCAACTGTTCGTTCAGCTGTCTGAAAGAGCGAGAGAGAGAGGGAGGGAAAAACTTGTTTCCGTGTAATTCTACTTCGCCGGCTTCGTCCCACTCTCAAGTAACATCCTCATAAACGTCATCGCTGCAGTGCTGAGCATAGAAAGCCCTTGTGTGCATGCCTGTCCTTTAAAAATTAAAAGCCCTTGCTTGGAGAAAAAGCATTTTTTTTCCCCTTTCACAGTCCATGACAACTGCTGATGTTGTAGTTAGCCTGCAAAATTAATATTTACATGTGGAGGACAGCGAAAGTCCACGTTGATGCACATTTGTCCCGTTCAGCTGCCCGGATGGCATTAAAAAGACGGGAGATAAAAGTGTAGAGTCATAAATTAAACAGTTCGACGGAGGCTGAAAGCATCTTTTTGTCCGAGTTGTGTTGCCGTGACATCGCACCGACGGTGCGTCGCCTTCACTTGATACAAAAAAACGGCGCAAAGGAGGCTTGAGGAGGTCACAAAGGAAGCAAAAAATTCATTTTTTTACTGCTTTCACTTAACTTTGTCTAATCTTGGCTAGCGTCCTTGTCTCCTACATTCTTGTCTCCTTTGTTTTATGGCTATTTTGCCTCCTTCTTTCGTCTCCTTTCTCCGTACCACGGCAGGCATGAGCAAGGAATTAAGTTGTGAATTCAACACAATCTGTTGCGGCGGCTGCAAAGTTGCCACGTTGCGTATCAGATATTGGAGGTAGCCGTAGATTACCTGTGCAGAAGTGACAAATAATAGTGCAAACCATAGCTACATATACTTTTTAAAATGATCATCATTATGGCAGGTGGAGAAAAAAAATGACTCAAACTCTTCTAATTTCTCTGGATGAAGTGACCAGACAGCACAGATACAGTATATACAGAAAAGTCACAGTGACTTTAGAACTTTAACTCACTGCCACATTATATATATATTTATTATATACCATATAAGAGCATCAGAATGACTGGCTTTTGCGTTGCTTAATCCGCATTTTAATCCTGTCCATAAAAGTTCTCGTCAACGTTTCTCATTCTTTCGCCGCCTCACGAGAAAGATACGTTGACGCCGCATCGTAAAAAAATTTTGGTTAAATAATTTCTATGGGACGAAATCAAATATATATATATATCTATGTATAAATAAAACTCATATTTTACACACGGCCCATTTCTTTCCTGTCCGAGAATTACCGAACACGACCACGTGTCTCCACCTGCTGGCTGGGCGTGGGAGAAACGTCACCGCTAGATGTCACTATTCCTAACACAGTGAACTGTTGTTGAACAGTAATTTAGCAGCTTCCAAACGACCTGGCGGTGCGTGTTGTTTTTCTAATTCTTGGAGGGAACAATGTGATTAGAGACGCTTTTATCTCATCCATGCAGAATGTAAATCTTTACGGAGAGACAAATGGAAATGTATGGAAGTGGAACCGCACAGATGTTTGAAATGTGATAGGGCATGACAGTCTGCAAGTAACAGCCTCTGGAGATGTGTGTGTGTGTGTGTGTGTGTGTGCACGTATGAGGGGAGTAAACAGGAGGAGAGGCTCTGAGTGACAGTTGAATAAATGGGCTGCGGATCCTTCCATAATGTCATTCGATTTCTCTTTCCCCAAGTTGATTTGCTGCATTTTTTTTCCATTTTCCATTTTTTTTCCATCCTCCCCTGTGGAAAGCGGCCTTGTTATACTCTTATACTCTCGGCAGAATTTTATACAGTGTTTATTTTTACAGCTGGAAATTCAGGAAATCTGGACGAAGGAAAATAATCTCAGAGGTAGAGGGCGAGAAACAAGTTCTATATGTGAGTTTTTCGATATCTTTTTTTTTTTTGCTACAGGTTAGAAAAATTCACAGGTCAGTGGTTCGATTCTCTCTAGTACTGTATGAGCCTCCACAGAACTAGTCTGTGTGTGACACCGATGGAAGACAGGCCCCAAATCTGGAGCCTCGAGGGAGAACGGGGGAGACGAGGGGGTGAGGTGCGGTGGAAGTGAGTGGAGTTATGGATCCGTTCAGGGTGAGTGTTGATAAATGAAGGCGGGGAGATAAGATGGAGAGATGTTCGATCGTTTCTTTGAGCCTGGGGTGATTTGAAAAAGAAAATAAAAATGAGGAGAAGACTCGAGAAGCGGAAACCAAAAGTAAAAGGAAGCACTAACGACCCAACAAACTCTTTTGTTGGGTCAAAACTAGTTTTTCCATCTAATTTTAGCTCATCTGATGTCATTTTTATTTTTTTTCCTTCCTTAAAGAGGCAAAGAGACGGGGTGTTTGTCGTCAGGAAGGAGAATAGCTCGGTTCCAGGTCTGATATAAAGACAGTATATGTACAGTATGTATAGAAATCAAGTAACTAGTGATACAAATGTGCTACGATAACACGGACAAACGGCGTCCTCCGCTCTCGCCGCCGTTCACCTCAACTGAAAACGAACTGATCTCAGACCTGAGGCGTTTGGACGCTCCCTTTTAAACAGTATGCTTATCACAGAGGCGGCGCTGGGCGCTGTGAGCCGGTTCCCTGCACTGACCAAACTCTTCACATTATTTTCAGCGAAAGAAAAGTTGCCCCGCACTGAAACCCACTTCCTTTATGGAGTTCTTCCTCTTTAAGAACCAGGCCAGGGTCAACTTCTGCAGGCTCAAAGTCACGGACATAAATCAAACAGTGGCTTCACACGTATTTAAGAGTTATAGGTACGACTGGAGTGATATGTGGTGAAGTGGAGCAACTGGGAACAACTTCTCCTTCAGCAACTCCACACACTAACTCTGCTACCAGGCTCAGGATTCACAGTTCGAAGGCTAATTCAAGTTCACAGTTGAAGTTTATCAAACCCCACCCTCCCAGGTGTCCCACCCTGTAGTAACCCTGTGTGGCCCCGCCCTCCTCTTCTGATTGGGTGATAAGACCCCAGCACCTCTCAGACGGGCGTGGTCCTGCGGTTGGGGTCCTTGCTGTAGTCTTTAGTTAGCGTGCTGCTCTGGAGGAAATCCCTCTCTGAGTTGAGAATCCCGCCCATCCCGGCGCCGGCTTTGGTGCCCGCGTTGCCCGCTTCCCGCGGGTTGAGCGTGTACATGGGCAACTCGGACGCGGCGGGGCCCGTGTAGCCGCTTTTACCCAGTGGTGACGTGTCGCGGCTGGGGGCCTCGGAGGATCGCACGCTGGAGCGACGCCGGAAGCGGTAGCGGTAGGAGGGGATGCGGCTGAAGGTGGATTTCTTGATGAGCTCGGTGCGGGACTTGGCTCGCTGCTTGCGGTGTTTCTCGATGAACATGTGGACGGCGAGCACGCCCACCATCTCTGCCATGATGAAGGAGAGGGCCCCGAAGTAAAAGGACCAGCCGTAGGAGTAAGACTTTTTACTGTCGCTCTGACCCGGGTCGCCAGAGTTGGCCGAGATGTAAACTATAATTCCAATGATGTTGCTGAGGCCTGGAGGAAAATGAAAAAATGAAAAGGTTTGAGTCACAGAAAAGGGGCGGTGCTTATCTTCATTAACGAGGTGAGGGCTGTTCTTTACTCAAAAAGTTTCAACATGAAATTACAGTGACACTCGCGAATAAACACGCAAACAAATCTTCCCGATACAATAACGTAAAATAATTCTGGTAAATATTGTTTATTCTTGCGATAATGAAAATCTGAAAACACAATGTCTAGATTTCACAAATTTGGTGGAATCGCTCATAGTGTTTTGAGACGTTGTCCTCAGTTTTGGGGACAAACAGCCGTATGTATCAGTATCAGTATCAAATAAGTGTAATTAAGTGTTTGGAACATATCGGCAAAAGTTAGTATCCGGACATCCCTACAATATCAGACCTGACAGAAGTGTACCCCTGCAGTAATGCGTCAATTATAAAAGGCCTCCAGCCACTAGGTGGCAGCAACATGATAAAATTTACACCTTATGTTGTCTCACTTTCTAATTTTCAAAAAAAAAAAATTGTAAAATCACTTCATATTCATTTTATTCAGCAGAGTGTGCCTTTCAAAATAAGAGATTTTCAAAAAATAACACATTGACATTATTTTGATTTTTGACCAGCTGTTCCGCTACCTATGGATCCGCGACCCACTTTTCGGGTTGGGACCCACCAGTTGAGAACCACTGCTCTAGGGGGTGCCATGACAGAAAAATATTTAGTTTGAAACATGTTTTTATCCAGTTCAATCTGTTTTATTTTTTATTAGTTTCTGCAAAACGTTTCCAAAAAGGAATTCTCTGATGGAAAAACCTTTTGTTTTATTTGAACCTAATCTGTAATTTCTGGAGAAATTAATAATAATGTTGGTAAACCTTCTGACATCATCTGAACTCATGCCTTGTCTGAGAACTGTTGCAGTAACGACAGCAGCGCGATGGGAAGCGATGGGAGAACGAGAGGGAAGTTTGAAGGAAACACTCCGTACGCAGCTGCTCTTTCTCCCATTCCATATCATTAGTCCACCACGCAGTGTTCACGCAGCGTGGAGGAATGCACAGAATAGGGACAATTAGCCGGCGGTAATTAACCAGAATCAGCCCTACACTGTTGTGGTAAATAATTACCAATTTGGCTTCATAAATTTACAACAAATCCTAATGGGAGCCTGCACATCCCACTGAACAGCAATTATAGGCCTTTGTATGTCAGGGGCTATAGAGCACAAGTGTGTGTTTATGAGAGACAGTAAGTGTCAGCATCCGTGTGATGGATTGTGTGTGTAAATGCTGGTGTGTTTGTGCACACACACCCTCCCTCACTCAGAGCCTGGGTGCACACTGTGATATTGTGGCTGATTGATTAATCAGCTCTTGTATTCACTCAGTGAAACTGAACAGGCTCCTCCGTGTGTTTTAGACGCCTGACAGGCCGCTTCCACAAATATTTGAGCGCCGCCCGTCAACGTCGATCCACACAAACATTTATTCTCCCATGACTGTGACCCCGTTGTGGGTGGGGGTTGTTAAAGTTTGTTTCAGACTGGATAAACCTCCCCCGAAATTTGCACGAACAGACTAATGAAAGCAGACTCCTCTCACCTGCGGAAACAAAAAATATCCCTGCGCTGAGGATGACGTTGTGTCGACTCCGGTAGAACTCACTGGCGGCCACGCACAGGCCTCCCAGGAACAACAGGCCAACACTCATGATGGGGAAGATACTGGAGGCACGCACTGCACCTGTGGACACACACACAAGTGTAACAAAAATAACGACAAATGTGTTGAGTGAAGATGGAAACACACACAGACTTCAGAGAAAAAAAACAGTTGAAGTGGAGAATCCCCCCAAAAAATCTATGGTTTAGTTTGACAGACAGTTTGACTCCTGGTTTTACAGACAGGCCTCGAACGCCTCACGGAACAAAAATATCTCCTTCTGCTGTTGATCTATTTAAGGGGTAAACAAACCGGAGGATGATTCCACTCTGATTTCTGTGCTCTGGGATTTTCCCTGATTAGCCCAGAACTCGGAAAAGTTGCCACGACAAATGACATGGTGCTACGTTTTCTGCTAACTGACCTAGTGGTTAAGGAAGAGGTCAACCAACCACAACCTTTGCTCCGCCCCGAGCCACATAACTTCCTGTGGACCCACCACCCACAGGAAGGCTGACAGAATGGTGACAAACCCCTAGTTTTGGTTTATACTGAAAACCAGGACCAATCGCACTGGTATGAGATAATCATGCTAATATTGGACCGATATTGTTGGACATCCCTCTTAAAATTCTTAGTTCGAGACAGAGAACCTTCATCAATAAGGACCTCGTCAAACATGTCAGGGAGAAGACGATGTCTTGTTGTTGGACGAACACAACAAGACCCTGAAACTCTGGCAGAGACCAGGGAGAGTCAGTTCTTCAACGTCACCATAAGTGTGTCTTTTGAGATGTAAAGTGCTGCAGGACAGGACGGCCATAATGAAAACACACACACACACACACACACACACACACACACACACACACGGCTACTGTGTACAGATACATGCTTGAGTGGGTCTGAATCTAGAGCATGTTAAAGTGTTCAGAGGCGGCGAAGACACAGAGAGGGTGGGGGCTGGGACCAAGGGGTGAGGGGCAAAGAAAAATGTATAGAAAACCAAGAACGAGGGAGGGAGACAGGGACGAAAATAAGAAAAATATTTTATAGATGTATATAGATACCAGCTCATAAATGAAACTCCACCCACCCACCCTATCTATCTATCTATCTATCTATCTATGTATCTATCTATGTATCTATTTATCTATATATCTATCTATCTACCTACAATCTACGTACCTACCTCCCTACCTACCAATCCTCAATATGTACCTCAATTTCCTTCTGTCTGTCTGTCTATCTATCTATCTATCTATCTATCTATCTATCTATCTATCTACCTACCTACCTACCTACCTACCTACCTACCCTCCAGCCCCACTTCCCTACCTACCAACCTTCCAATCCACCTCAATGTGTACCTCAATTTCCATCTGTCCATCTATCTATCTGTCTATCTATTTATATATATCTATCTATGTATCTATCTGTCTATCTATTTATCTATATATCTATCTATTATGTACCTACCTACCTTCCTACCTACCAATCCACCTCAATATGTACCTCAATTTCCTTCTATCTATCTATCTATCTATCTACTATACTACTATAAACTACTACTATACTACTATACTATATAAATACAGTATATATATATATGTATATATATATATATATATATATGTGTGTGTGTGTGTTACATACTTCGTCCCTCTAATCCTTGTCTTTCTCACTGTTATATATTTTATTACCACAGAGCAGCCAGCGTGCAGTGACAGTTGCTGTAACCGTTGGCATTTGACCATTGGTTGGACGTACAAAGCCCCACCCATGTCGTCGCCCAGAGCTGTATGAAATGCCGGTCACTGGGTTTTCACTCTCCATTGGCCGGGCAGCTCAGAGGCCTGGGATCTGATTGGCTGCCTCCGGGGATGTTGTTTTGTGTTCAGTGGAGCAATGAAAAGGAGGCACAGGCTGCATTTTCTGCTGCTCTCTGCTGTCCATCTGCAGCGTCTTTGAAGGTTTCTGATTGAAACTCCTTTTTGTTATCTTGTCATTTCCTGTTTCTCCTGCAGAATGTCTGACGTATCTGTCATTTAGTGATATATTATGTTTCCATCATATCCTGGTTCTTCTTAGGAAAGGATAAACGTGATGTTTGACATTTAACCGAAGCAAAATCGTCCGTCTTTTTCTTTCTTATCCCTTCAGGATTCCTAGCAGTCGGTTTCCTGTCTCATTCTCACTTTGTCCATGTCTTTCCATCACTATCTATTCTCCTCATGTGTCTGAACCATCTCGATGCTGTCCTTGAATCTATCTTCAGACGGTTGGACAAGCAGCTGTCCCTCTGATCTGCTCCTCTCTGATGCACACTGTCCTTTTCGTAAAAGCCAAACGGCAAAGGTTTCAAAGCTGCAGATGAGGCAAAAAAATAAGCCACAAAGAAAGAGAGGCAGCTGTCGCCTTTTTAGAGCTGGGATGTCGGACTGATGACGTATCACGATTTTGAAAGCTCAAATTACAAGTGTTGACAGACAGAGGACGGTCAAGCTGTCAAAAAGAAATTGGATTCTCTCCCTGTTTGCACCAATAACTGTGTTTTGGACGCTTTATTCCTTCCTTTGTTTGCAACAAACTGAATTACTATTCCAAGGGCGGGGAGACAGACAGAATAACATGCCTTGGGAAGGGAGTGAAAGCACGAGTGCCTTCATTTTTTGCACCTGTCCTCCTATCTCTGTGTGCAACTTTAAGTGTCCTCAACCCCAAACCACAGCATGTTTCCCTAAGTCCATAACACAATCCCTTTGTGCTGCCCGGAGATAACAATGTGCTGACAATCCTCTCAACGCTTAGCAGTATGAAGGTGAGGAAATGACAAGTGCATTCATAAGACAAGCAAAAGACACTGGTGTTTGCATTCTCGTCTCAGTCTGGGGGATAAAAAACCTCCATTCTTATCAAAAATGTTGAATTCTTTAGGTGGAATCAGATGAAGTGAATGTTTAATTAACAGATTTTAAAACAAAGATGTCTTCGTTTTAGTGAGTTCCTCACTAAACTCAGCTTAAATTATAACAAACTAACAATTTATCTCCTTTGTATGATTTGGTATCAGCCACATACAGTGTTTGTAAATAAGTTATCGTTAGGCTACGGCAATGTTTTTATGTTAGAAATGCAACGGAAATAAATGCAAAATAATACGTAGCCTATTAATTTAATAGTACATTGACAAAAGAATGCAATGTTCGACGTATTAATTTGTTATATTGTAAGATACTCTTAACGTTATATTAGTCTTTTATTTAAATCGTTGCAATAATTCATCAGGCTAACCACATAAAACAGTCGAAATTCTGGAAAAACTTTGGTTCACAATTCTGGGGGAAAAAAGTGTAACGTGTAAGACTAAAGAATTATAAAACCTCATGGTGGAAGACCAACAAATTGAGTTGGTGTTTTATTTGCCAACGTTCCATGTATTTGCATGGGCTCTGAACAGGAATGGCCAGGATTATAAGGAGATTATATACAAATATATACGAGAATTAGCTTGCATGCTAACAGCACATTTAGTTCCCAGACCCTCAGATAAGGATGGTATTGCAGTAAACTCACGGAGGAGGTATTCTGCAGCGTCTGCTTCATAATCAGCATCTTCTGGGAAGTGGTCAATCTTCTTACACACTCCTCTGAAGGTCCCTGCGGAGGAAGAAGTAAAAAGTTAAAAGAATGAACCTGCCGTAACGGTCAAAGGTAAAGAAATCTGCTCGAATCGTTGACTGTGACATTTGGTTTTGAAGAAGTGCTGAGGTAGAACTTATATTAAAATAAAATCTGTAATAAACAAAAAGGGCAGTGGTGGCCTCGTGGTTAAGGAACCAGACTTGTTCCTGCAAGTTTGAATCCTGGGGCGTTTTACTCCCAGCGCGCTCACCACCTGCAGGAAGGTAGGGTATGGTGCAATGTGATTTGGGTGGCAGTTGTGGAGACTGCTGCCCCCGTGACCCGGTAATGGATAAGACGATGAAAATGGACGAATGGTTGGTTCCACAAAGGGCCGTAAACCTGTGGCTGCAGGTTTATGTTCCAACCAACCAGCGTCACACCTGACTATTTCAATCAACTGATCTGAGTCTCCAGACATCTGATTGGTCGACCTTAGGGAGGAACCAAAACCTGCAGCCACAGTGGACCTTTGTGGACAAAACCAAGAAGACAAACAGCCATTCAAGCTTAATGACAACTTCAGATTAGATTTAATAAAAGCATCATATATCATCATATATCATCATATATATATATATATATATATATATATATAAAAGGGGCCAATAATACCAGACAACTCATATTATCAAACAACCATTATTCAGGTATTGGTCGGTTTCATCAGCCAATCACAGCTTGAGGCCCGTTTGCATCACCTTGCATTTATAAAAGGGTAAAATTGACAACTTTTACAGACACCTTCACATCAGAGAGGTACAAACACACACACACACACACACACTACCCAAACACAGTGAAGCCTGAAAGTGACAGATGATGCAGAGCTGTAGCCTTTAGGCGATGTTTTGGAAACGCTAATGAAAAGCCTTATCACACTCACACACTCACAAAGACACACACCTGAATATAGAATCACACAGCTGCTAAAACGCAGACATCAGAACACAGCAGCTCATTAGAGTGATCCATGAAGACGATCAGTCATGGCTGAGAGTCAACGCCTTCAGACACGGCCGTGTGTGTGTGTGTGTGTGTGTGTGTGTGTGTGTGTGTGTGTGTGTGTGTGTGTGTGAGTGTGTAGTATTGACTGGGATGCAGTCTCCTACAGCCGTGCTGTGTGTCAGGCCGAGTGACTCATCCTCCTCTGTGGAAGTTCTCTTTAAACACACACACACACACACACATACAGCATGTGTGTGTGTAGACTTCATGAAGCTCCATTCGCACATGGTCAACACCACAGGGGATGGGAGGGGCCGGAGAAGAGGGGGAGGAAGATGAAGAAGAAGAAGAATAAAGGTTTTTTTTTTTTTTTTCTTTTTTTTACTGCATTAAAGGGATTTAATGGTTAAAACTGCGCCGGGGCAATTAAAGAAAAAGGAGAAGATGGAGGCTGGTGATGATGAGCAAATAAATGACTTCACCTAATTGCTCATTTGCATACGAAGAGGCTCTTTCCAGGATCTTCACTTGGAAAATCATTATTACATTGATTCATCAACAGCTTAGCACACTCAGGGAAAGTAACTGCCCTCAGACCCCGGATCTACGGAAAGCTGTTGGAGATGGTTCATCATATCCAAGTGGACGTTCTCCAAGAATCGGTGTCAGGAGTCTGTGAGTGTCACGGCTTCAAATCGACAAATGCAGCAGTGACTATTATCTTTCCTAATTCCTATAGATAATAACATCTAATAATAATATTTGCTAATGTATAGCTAATATCCCAATATTGTCCAAACCCTTAACTTCCAACTGATTCCGATGGTAGAACTTTTCCACCATGAAGAACCGAAGCAGCACGACAAATATTTTTGACGACCCGCTTCAAGAATGAATAATTTACGATATATTTGCAACAGAAAAACTGCAAAAAACTAGGGATGCCCAATGTTAACTTTTCCCTTATATCCGATATGCTAATATTGTACAAACAATTTCCGGTTCCGATATCAGAAGACATCAATCAAGGCCTGGTAAAATATATTTACGGTATTTCTTTGTACAAACCACTGTACATATGTGAGCTTAATGAATGTGCTGCAATGCTGCCATCTAGTGACCTTCACTTGAATATACAGCCGTTTATTCCTCAAACTATTTTAGGCACACTTCACTCAGGATACTGATGTTGATACTTACCGTTAGTACATAATAATGGAAGTATCCGGATGATAATATCATCTCAAAGTATTTGTTTTAAAGGAACATGGAGCCTTATATCATGTCGGTAATAAAAGTTGGACTTTTCTAATCTGGCGCCCCCTACAGAAAACCATAGACTCCGTAGATGATACTGCCTACAATATAAAAAAAGACCCACACCCAGAGGCAGGCACACAAATGCACGTGCACACACAGTGGCCTTGGGTGGTCAGATCTGTGGTGGAGTCAGAGAAGGTAACTGTTCCCATTGGATCAAGATGTAAAGCATCAACAGTCGGACTTCTTCTTCCTGGTGTTTGCCAGCCCGGAAATTTATTATCCCTGCTGCCTTTTAAACGGACGGATTTGTATCGAACCGCTCTGATTTATAGTGCGCCAAGACAGCCTGACGCAATGACACGGAGAATAGGAGCGCGGAGATATATCGCCGCTTTTATTTCTCTCTGAGCGACCTCAATCACAACTGGATAAACACAGTTTAAATTGGAAAAACACACAACAAACAATCACACGTACACAAACAGACGCCTTCATTAACACACACTCTGGTGCTAGTGTATTTGCTGATGATGTCATACTATTACGGCCTCGGAAATAACAACGGTCGGCTAAAAATAGCTTTAATTTGCACAAACACACACACACACACCCACACACACACACGGCCATGTTGATATGTTTCACTTCCATAAATTCTAACCCTCAGGCCAAAGAGCACAACAGACAAGATATGCGTGTTTCATGGCTAAGACAGAGACGGAAACAGAGAGAGAGGTTGAGGGAAATACAGGTTGAACAGCAGGGGGAGCCGTGGAGCAGTTTAAGTCAAAATGTAATACTTTGTTTCAGTTTAAGGTAAAAGGATTTTCAGCTTTTCAAGGATCCATCCAGGAGAGTCAAACTCTAACTCCCCCATCATGGTGGTCCCTATGTGGGACTAGCAGCTAGTGACCACCATGGCAGTAGTATACAACCATTGGGCCACACCCCAGCACCAATAGTAGGCTGCACAGAAAGGATACATTACTTACATCAGTTTCGTCAAGCTAATTTTTACCGAACACTGAAAACAATACCATTTCCCGGGCCGGTTGTATAGATGTATCGATGTTACTACTCCATAACTCTGCTGCATAGATGTTATAAAATGCTTCTGCGGCCAAAGAAAATAAATATGTGGTCCACATTTGGCCCCCGGGCCTTGAGTTTGGCACATATGACTTATGTTAGTGGCGTTTTATTTACTCTTTCATTCTGAAGAATTTATAACATAAACTTGATAAACTTGAGGGACCGAATTTGCATTGAAATATGACAAAGTGCGAAGTTACAAGGACGTTGCTAAAGTTGCATATACAGTTGTTTAATGTTTATTATAATTAATTAAATTAATTCTTCTTCTCCTTTCAGTTTGTCCTTTTTTCTAATATGGCTCCACCTACACTACATCCATCAATCTCCTCTTTGTCTCCTACCTGGTAGCTCCATCTCTAGGATCATTCTTCTTCCAATGTATCCACTGTCCCTCCTCTGAACATGTCCAAACCATCTCAATCTGTCTTCTCTAGCTTTTTCTCCAAACCTTCCCGTCTGTGTTGTCCCTCTAATCACCTCATTCCTGGTCTTGTCCATCCTTGTCTCTCCTAAAGACAATCTCAGCATCTTTGACTCTACCATATTATTAAAATATTACATATCTTTAAGGAAACATTTCAGTTTAAGCCAAATTGAAAAAGTAGATTTTCAGATCAGACCTGTTCAACTAAAACACTCAGTGTCCTGATACAAAAGGACGATAAATACAAAACGTCCAGTTGTGCATTTTAACTAAGCACCACTTTTAGCTCGTCCTCTGAAACAACCCTGACTTTGTTTTGGGGAATAACAGCACGTTTCCACTCCCTCGCTCTTTCATTTCCCCTGGAGTGGTGATCATGTGGAAAAGACACAGAGTCGGTGGAATACAAACTCCACAGCCAGGGTTTGGTGGTGATGTAAGGACGAAGTGATGTTAAGTGGCACCTTCACCTTCACCTTCACGGAGATGGTGAGATGGTTTCTGTACGCAGGAGACAGAACCCACTCTGATGACCTGGTTGGTCTGTTCTGACCTTCAACTCAACTCTCCCCTGGTCCTGACCTTGTTGATGTTACTGTCAGCAAACAGTTAGATCTAGTCCAGTCTTTCTCCTGGACAGCACTCTGTCCATGTCTCCCTAGATTCATGACCTCACTGTCTGTCAACGTCATGGAGCTCCAGATCGAGACCCAACCTCCATCTTTGTTGGCTTATCTGTCACCAGGTACCGAGGACAACAGTCTCAGCTGGGACTCACAGCCTAGGACCATCAGGGTCCCTGGTCCGACCTCCACCCAAATCTCACTGCACCCTAACAGTTAGTGGGTGAGTCCACTAGAAGGCGCCAACTGCCATAATTGGGATTTGATCTTGCAGGTGATGAGCCCACAGGAAGTCAACGACCCCAACAGGGATTTGAACTTTCCCTGGAGGTGAACCCTGGAGTGTCACACCGAAGACAGAGACATCACCTCTGTACCAAAGTGCTAATCATGAGGACATTCATTGATAACGATATAATATTAATATTACTTAGGTCCAGAGGCAACGTCTCTGTCTTTGGTGTGAAACTCCAGGCTCCACCTCCTGGGAAAGGATTCGGGGCCGTTGACTTCCTGTGGCTCATCATCTGCATGACTGTACATCATGGTGCAATGTGATTTGGGTGGCAGTGGTGGAGACTACTGCCCCTGCGACCCAGTGATGGATAAGCGGATGAAAACGGACGGATGGATTATTAGTAATAGTAATATTAATGATACGTGGCAGTGGTGTCCTAGTGGTCCAAGAAGTATACGTTGGTCCACAAGGTTTTAGGTTCTAATCCCACAGCTGCCAGGAGCACCGTCCTCACCCACATAACTTTCAGTGGGCTCACCACCCACAGGGACGCTCACAATATGGAGACTGATGTCCATATGACCCTGTATCTGATAAGGACGTATGTCAGTAATCGCAAAGAAAATCAACTTTAAGACATTTGAGTTGACCCTACATGGGGTTAAATCTCTAAGGTTGAAAAATACTAAAAATACTTAATGACATTTTCATTGATCAACCTTCTTGCCCAGTCATGGTCTTCACCTCTATCTCTCTGTTCCCTTCTAGAAGGTTCTTCTCCCTCACCTGCAGATCTACCAGTTCTCCTCCACTGAAGCCTCTGGTTTTATCTGCACCAGGGAAGTTTCTTTCTTTCTTTCTTTTTGCTTTTGAAAGATTGCAATCATTTTTAAGGGGAACTTTTTCTGTTTCGCACCAACACGGTCGCATTTAGGGCCGTGTAACAAACGAGCGCAGCCCAGGTCCGTGCAGCCTCGTTCGCCTTGTTCCCAGGCGATCCCTCTCCCTCTAATCAGATGGTGTGTGGTCCAACAGCTGCATGTGAGTGGCCTGTCTCAACACGAGCACACACACACACACACACACACACACACACGTGCATTCAGAATACAAAGGCTCTTGTCAGCTGGAGAACAGGCGGAGGGAGGGAGCAGGGGAGAAGAGAGAAAGTTGAAAAGCAGAGCAAATTGGACTGCTTGTTTCCTCTGAGCGCCTCTGACAGCTCGGAGAGTGCGACTGTGGCCCTCACTCTCTCCACTTCTCCCTCTCACTCTCTTAGATTACCTTGTTTTAGGCAAAGACGGGAGACAAAAGATGAGGGCCGGAGAAAGACAGGCCGTGCAGGGAGGCCAGTTTCCACTGTGACGGCCAATGAGACAAAATGAGACGAGTTCTTCTCGGCTGCACACCTGTCCTCTTCCTGTCTCTCTTATTCCTTTTTTGTTCCTTCTAAAACATCAGTCTGTTCCTGTTTTAAGTCCCATCATCATCCGTCTCCTCCTGCTCCTCCTCTCCTCTGATTCTGTCCTTTCTAACTCGGTTTCTGAGCTACATCTCCAATTTGGAGCAGCTGAGAGAAGAACCATTAACTCCCTGTACCTATCATGGTACTGTACTGTACTGTACCGTACTGTACCCTAGTCCCACTGGCTTCTCAGACTCTTCATCTCCTCACACGTTCATGTAAACTCCTCACAAAAGGTCACCCTCATTTCATCTTCATTCATCTTCTTCTGCTCGTCCGTTGCCGGGTCACAGGGCCAGTTGGCTCCACCCACATCACATTGCACCATATTGTGACCCTTCCTGTGGGTGGAGAACCCACAAGAGGTTATGTGGTTCTGGACAGTGCTATGATCAGAGCTCCTCAGTGGCAACCTGGCAGCTGGTGGATTCGAACCTGAAGCTCCGCATACTCACGGCTTCCATCAATCTCCTCTTTGTCTCCTACCTGGTAGCTCCATCTCTAGGATCATTCTTCTACCAATGTATCCACTGTCCCTCCTCT
>JAFBJS010002157.1:48211-61927 GCA_016785265.1 Paraplagusia blochii | reverse complement strand
ATCTCAATCTGTCTTCTCTAGCTTTTTCTCCAAACCTTCCTGTCTGTGTTGTCCCTCTAACCACCTCATTCCTGATCCTGTCCATCCATTGTCTCTCGTGAAGAGAATCTCAGCATCTTTAACTCCTCCACCTCCAGCTCCGTCTCCTGTCTTCTACCTATTCCTAGTGTCTTTAATACATACGTCATGATACAGCAAACCAATTATACGATTTAGACAGATTTGATGGACTGGATACAAAGCTGGACGGCCATAGTTTGTCCATGACTGCGTACCTGGAGGATTTACTTTTCCTGTCCCCTCACCCTGACTCTTTGTCTTTTCCTCCTGGTTATGACCGAAACCTCACTGTCATCTCACCGTGTAACAAATGGTCCATCCTCAGCCAAGCCAAGTCTTCTCCACCTGCTCCTCCTCCTTCCTTTTGGATGTGACCACCACCTTTTAGACTCTCCATTCTTCTCCAATTCTTCTCTATCTCTCCTCCTTCAATCCATCTTACTGTTAGCAGGAACTGATAACATCTCTAACATCGGTTCTAGACCAGATGACCTCCAGCTCCTTATCTCCGTCCCTCTGCCATACATTCACTGT
The DNA here is from genome assembly GCA_016785265.1 of Paraplagusia blochii. Lineage (NCBI taxonomy): Eukaryota > Metazoa > Chordata > Actinopteri > Pleuronectiformes > Cynoglossidae > Paraplagusia > Paraplagusia blochii. Next base: position 61,333 of record JAFBJS010002157.1, on the reverse strand, counting down.
CTCTTTTTTCATTGATGGACCTATCAGGACTTTTCCCTTTGGAGAGCGTCGCTACATTTGATCAAATGTCAAAAACGTTCATTTGTGGACACATTTTTATGACCTCATATCTTGGACATTTTTGTCTTAATTTGAAAAAAAAAAACAAGGGTAAAAATTTAAGACATGGCCAGTTTCCAAACTCGGATTGTTAAATATTCTGTCTTCAGCCCAGAGGACAAAATGCTTCTCTCCTTACTTTTATCTCAATCTGTCTGACTTTTATTTTGTTAAATTTTGAGGAAGAAACTGTGACTTCCTTTTTTTGAATGGTTTGTAACATTTTTAAATTAAAGTTTGATCTTTTATTAATAAACCAAAAATAATATTCTATTAAAGTTCAATCTGATCCTGACTAATATCTTCCTATTGACCCGTTTTACTTATCATAACCAAACAGCAGGGCGGCGACAGAAGCAGCCAGCTCACTTACTTCACACCGGGAGACATTTTACTGACTAAACATTTGATTTTGACGCTGTGTAAAGAAATATATGGACTAGATTCAACAACATAACCAACGCTTATTCCCTCCTCTCCCCCATGTCACCCTCTTAACATTTCCTCACCCACTCCCTCTTTACCACTGCTCCGTCAGCTGCTTGTTTTTATCCCAGACATGGACACCTCACATCTTTAATTAATGCACACCTCTTTATGCAGTGACCTCATTCTTCACTCCGTCCTTCATCTCCTACCCTGAGCTCCTGCTCTTTTTACTCTTCTGTTCCACTTGCGGCCACCGGGGGGACCGTTTTTGTCCCATCTGTGTTTAAAACCCATTTTTCCGTATTACCAGGTGATCATTCAGATCCCCGCCCCGGTCACCGGCTCCCCCGAGATCCAGCTGAAACTGGGGACCATCCATCACTTTCCACCCACGGCCGCTCGCCTCCTACCACCGACTGCGGTTCCATTCATGTATGCTCTGCTCTGTCCTCATTCATGCTCCGTCTCCACCCGTTGTCTTCCTCCTCTCAAATGTCCCTCCTCATTTCCTGGTATTTTTCATGCCCATTTGTCACAGTGGGATCCTAACCCACCACTGCACCTGCAGAGACGCAGATTCCCACCTGACCACACACACTGACAGTAAATGGAATTTGGAGCATTTTATTCTGAAAGAAACATTATCTAAAAAGGACATTATCATAATATTTAAATGGGATTTTGACAGAGTGTGTAATCTTTGGACATCCTGTGTTTTTTTTCTCAGGCTTTTAAGTGATTAAGTCACACTTTGCTCTTGTCTTTTGACATCTAAACTGCAGCTACACAGAACCTTCTAAGACCAGACGTGGTCCTTCTTCTTCTTCTTCTTTCAGCTTTTCCCTTTTTCATGGATTGCTACAACAAGTCAACAATTTCCATCTCCCTCTGTCCTCTCCATCTTCTACTCTGACTTCAACTACCTCCATGTCCTCCTCTTTGTGTCCTACCTGGTAGCTCCATCTCCAGGATCATTCTTCTACCAATATATCCACTGTCCCTCCTCTGAACATGTCCAAACCATCTCAATCTGTCTTCTCTAGCTTTTTCTCCAAACCTTCCTGTCTGTGTTGTCCCTCTAATCACCTCATTCCTGATTCTGTCCATCCTTGTCTCTCCTAAAGCTTTGACTGCCCTGATTTAAAAGCCCAATGGGCTGCATCAGGCCCCCAGGCCTTATTTTGTGCAGGTCTGTCCAAAACTAAGTCAATGACTTAGTCTCAGATGCTGCTCAAGGTCAATATTAAAAAGTCTGAAGTCAAACTGGTTGAAAAGACTTTTTTTTTAAACAAACCTCATTGACATGATGCCTCCCGACTGTCTGAGTGTGTCACAACTGAGCTTTACTCTGTCTACGATGTGGAGTCCCATGTCCATCAGTGGGGACGTCCATTTGCTGTCAGTTTAAGGGGCATTTATGAATTATAAAAGTGCAACAACCAGGGAGCAGGAGCGACTGAAGTGGAGATGAGAAGGAGGAAGGACAGAAATGGACACTTAGAGAGAGACAGGGAGAGAATGAGTGAGGAGCTTGTGTTCATCTGCATGTCTCACCCTCAGATACATGAGGACACTCGTCTGTGTGTGTGTGTAAGTTCTGCACTGACTTTGAGCTGGTATTGTGTCGAACACGGCCGTCCTCCGTCCACAGCTCCGGAGGATTGTTGGATTTATCCGTGGGTCCACTCAATCACACGTGTGCGCACGTGCGTGACACCGCGTGTGTGTGTGTGTGTGTGTGTTTGATGGAAATAAAAGGGTTTGTGTGTTCAATACAGCCTTACACCTGCACCATCTGGCCCTCTAATAGCTTTCGATGCCCTGTAGAATTGGATGGTTACGTCGAGCTGCCGCAGACACAAACACACACATGTTCACAAAAGCCACACTCATGCTAGGGGGCAGCATTTTCCCTGGCAATTAAATGTAAAAGGTTCATTTGAACCAATCTGTGGAGACATTTACGTGAATCTGATTCACATCATTTAGCTTTAATTGTGTGAAACAAAAAGAGAATAAAAAAAAGGACATTATTTCAGTGCAGCTGTGACCAAACTCATATTTCTACAATTTTTAGATGCAGTTTTTCAGTCTAGGAAGACGCTAAGATCCGATTAAGAGCTACGGTCACCGGCTCGGGTCGGTTGACTCCACGCCACGCCAGCTCCACAATCAACGCCATCCTCTAAAATGGTGTGAAAATTCCGACTCGTCGGCTTCCGCTTCTCAGGGATGGTAACAGATGGCAGACATGTTGCATGGAACAGATTTGGTTGTTTACAGTGTCAGTGGCTGCTAATATGTGATTCAGCTTCCTTACAAATGTGTAACACTTGCCAACCAAATATCAACAAACACTTCTGCGGGTTTTCGCCTTTTGTCTCAAACTCCATATGGAGATGAGTAACATGAGCGCCCGCTGGCATGAAAGAGCACAATTCAAGCTGCACTAATGCTGGACATCAAGAAAGAAGGAAACAATAGAATGTATGAGGAGAAACTAAGAAACGTATTCAACGACGTACACTTGTGACTTTATGTACACATCAAGCTCAGGCCTAGGGGCCAAATCTGGCCCATAGGGTAATTATATTTGGCCCACTAGAGTTGGTCAACTAGTAAAGAGCCACTATTTAGTGGCAGAAATTGTAGTTTTGGCATTTTTTTTGTTATTATTCTGTGAAAAGCTAAGAAAAACCCAACATTACATACGGTATTTACAGAGGAGACAACATGAACAATTGTCGTCAATTTGGGAATAAATATTAGGTTTGTCCATGTCTGTCTCTTAGTTTTTAACTTTGACCCACTGAGAATTTTAGTTTGACATCTCTGTTATATATTGGCCAACAATAAAGCTGTCCATGGTGCTGAATTCCAGTGGCTAGTGAAGAGAACTGTCCATGGTTCTGAATTATAGTATCTACGCAGTGAAGAAAGCTGTCCATGGTGCTGAATTCCAGCGTCTAGTAAAGGAAGCTGTCCGTGGTGCTGAATTCTAGTGTCTGCGTAGTAAAGAAAGCTTTCCATGGTGCTGATCAGAAGGTCTATTCTGTATTTCAAAACGTTTATTGTTCTTGTTTAGTCTATCTAGGGCGGCCTAGCAGTTAAGGAAGTGTACTTGGGTCCACCAGGCTCCAGGTTCAAATCCACCAGCTGCCTGATTGCCACTGAGGCGCTCTGAGCATAGCACCGTCCTAACCCACATAATCTCCAGTGGGCTCACAGCCCGCAGGAAGGTGGCAGTAGTGGAGACTGCTGCCCCTGGGACCCAGTAACAAATAAGCAGATGAAGATGAATGAATGAAATAGTGTGTTATTTGTGTTTCCCCAGTAGCTTTTGGTCGGCACTGACGAATTAATGAAGCAGAATGGAGAGACAAAATGGAAAGAGGAAGAGAATGAAAAAGAACTAGGTGTTGATTAAGTCCTGGTAGGTCAAAGGAAAAGGACTGACGTGGTTCTGAGAACTGAGCAGCAGCAGCGGAGAATAATCTTTGAGGTGAAACAGAGAGTAAGAAAAACAAATGGGGAAATGATGACTTCCAGTTTGTATGGGAGTGAGGCCGAAGTGAAACGCCTACAGCGTGAATTACAGTTTGAGAAACATGTTTTTCAACTGGTTGTTTTCTACAAAATAAGATAAAAAAACAACAACATTCAGGAGTTGTCAACTGGATCTGACGTGGTTGTAAAATACTGTGTCCTGAAGCTGATTTTATGTATTAATGCCCCATACCTCCTGACAGCAGAGTTGCCATGGTGATGACAAGACTCACGTCAACCACAATATTCAATATATCCAGGTACAAAGGACCAACTACAGGTCACATTAAAAACAGTTTTACCTTACAATCCAAGACTCATTCATTCATCTCCACCAGTCTCCACCACTGCCACCCAAATCACACTGCACCACCACACACCAGCCTTCCTCAAACACATCAGTGTGCTTTCCACCACTACCACTGCTGCCCTAAACCTGTATACCTGTCTACTGAACTAAAACTCTGGTACTGCTACTGCCCCCTGCAGGGGAGGTAAGGCACACCACATGGGAAGAATTGCTTAAGATTTGAACGTGTAGATGAAACGGCTGAGACACATGACTCCAGACTCATGCACACAACATGTTGGTAACCACGTGCACACGCCATCCTATACAAGCACACACGCGCAGAGAGGAGGTAGGGGGTGATGGAGAGAGGGGGAGGCTGAGACTGATCACGTACCTTCCAGACAGCAAGTTCGCCAGAGGCCGGAGTGCGTCATCACCTCCTCGTTCTTGCGGCTCGTGTCGTTGTCGCCGCTGCTCTTCACGCGGCAGACCCCGCGCGAGTACAGCCAGTAGTCGGTGCCGACGGCGATGGTCATGAGGCTGAAGGCGGCGAACGCGCCCACGGTGGTGACCAGCATCTGGACGCCGCGGTCACACATCAGCATCTTCATAAAGGCGGCTCCTGTGTGTCTCAATCTCCTCACCCCTCCAACCTCCCCCACTGTCAATATATGAGTACAACTCTATGTAGGATTTCCTCCCCGCTCCAGAGTCAGACACAGGTCTATGTGAGGAGGGGGGGGGGCGTCAAAGATGGAGGGTTCGGTGAGCAGCCTCAGATGAAGTAATTGGATTCTGCCTTGTCCGTTGACTTGACGAGAGGCTGGTGGCAAAGGGCGTGAGGGTGAGGTGGGTGAGGGGGGGACGGCACGTCACTTTCTTACGCATCAAAAAAACCCGCGTCTCCTCCGACCGGGCCAGCAGCCGACACACGGTCGACTTCCCCCGCTGCCCCCGGTGAGTCAGAACCGAGGGGAACGACCGCACCACATAGTGATGTCTGCGCCTCCGTCAGCTCCAAGCCAGGGTTACGCAGGGCCAGCTGGAGCTCCTTCCTCGGTCCTCTTCTTCTTCTTCCTCCCCTCCTTCAACTTCTGCTCTGCCTCCTCATTAGTCGGTTAACCGTTAACAGCAGAGGTCTGCGCTGTGGGACTCCATCTTTAAAAGAACAGCAACAACAACAATAACAAACTGAGGTTCGTTTGTCTCAGTCGTGCGCAGACCGAACACGGGCTTCAACTCACCTCCACCCGCAGCCTCTCTCTGGGTCTGGGTCTGGGTCTGGGTCTGGATCTATGCCCGGCTTCTTCCCACCGGTGCTTCCCGGATTCCACCGGACCGACGGATGGATGGATGGAGGGACGGAGGAGCAGAACCCATGCGTCGACTACAACCAGAGAGTGGCCGCTGCTGGAGATCCGTCGTGCGTTGGTTCGCGGTCCTGTTGCCTCAATGACATGGTGTCTCCGCCTGAGAACCTGGTCCGAACATCTGCATCCGTCTTATGGCCGATGATCTGCAGCAGCAGACAGACTCCAGCTGCAGCAGCAGCAGCAGCAGCAGCATCAGTTCGGGGATGTGGAGTTAGGCATCAGTGATGCACAGAGAATGAAGACAGAATTAATCAATTTTCTCCTCCAAAGCATCCGTCCCTCTCCTCCCTCTCCTCTCTCTCCTCCCTCCCTCTCTCTCTCCCTCCCCTTCTCCTTCCTCTCCCGATCAAAGTTCAACGATAACCGGATCGTCCCGGTTGGATTCGATGTCTTCTGGTGGAGCCAGCAAGGACCGCGAGGCTCCCAAGAAAAATCGAAAGGACAGAAAAAATAAAGACAGCCGTCGTCTCCTCCTACTCCTACACCTTCTCTTCTTCTCCGTCGTCTTCCGCCACCTCCTCCTCCTCCTTTCCCCGCCTCCCCCTCCTCTTTAAACAGGTCCAACCAACATAAACCAAAACTAACCGCGGGTCTCCGTAAACTCCGCCTCAGGCCGCGCCGCTCAGCGCGGATTGGACCCGAGGGTGACAGCGCCCTCCGGGGGCTAATCACAGCTCCAGGACCCGCCCCCTGCCTCAACGCAGTCGATATAAAACATGGGGAGGGAGAGTGGGGATGTGGGGGGGCTTCAGGCGTCTTGTTTCTCCCCTCTGGTCTGAGCTGAGGCGGGTTGTTCATCAGGTCTGCGGTGGCAGCTTCACTCTGCAGCAGAAGGTTTGACCCACAGATTTCCTGGAGGTGTGCAGCTCCACAGCTGTGGGGTGCCTCTACACCAGGGATGGAGAAAACTAAGACCCGGGGGCCGAATGCGGCACATTTGACTTTCTAACCTGGTCCACCAAATTATACTGTTAATTTATATTATCATTATCCTTCTGCTTTTTTAGAGACAAGGAAAAGCAGAAGACAGGAGACAGAGCTGGAGGTGGAGGAGTTTAAGATGCTGAGGTTCTCTTTAGGAGAGACAAGGCTGGACAGGATCAGGAATGAGGTGATTAGAGGGACAACACAGACAGGAAGGTTTGGAGAAGAAGCTGGAGAAGACAGATTGAGATGGTTTGGACATGTTCAGAGGAGGGACAGTGGATACATTGGTAGAAGAATGATCCTAGAGATGGAGCTACCAGGTAGGAGACAAAGAGGAGATTGATGGATGCATAGAGGGAGGACATGGAGGTAGTGGAGTCAGAGTAGAAGATACAGAGGACAGGGGGAGATGGGACTTGTTGACCAAGGAAAGAAGAAGAAGAAGAAGAAGAAGAAGAAGAAGATTTCTGTACTGCTGTACCATAGTGTAGACCAGGCCTGGGCAAAAATTTTGGAGTTGGAGTCATTTCTAACTCCAACTACCTCCATACACCAGTTCAGAACAGTGTTATTCAAGGTGGAGCTGTCCATGGTGCTGCCTAACCTTCTGTTTTCTTTAATTTCTTCTTTATTTTAATGCCTGGTTCCACTAAATGTGCAATTTTTGGAACAAACATAATGATAACAACAACAATAACTCATAAGAGTTTAATTTCAGAGTGGATATCTAGACATTTTCAATGTTTTTTCCTAATAATTTCAGATCTTACACCAATAGCTATGACATTGTAGCACAAACGGCATTCACTATTTACACCCTTAGTGCATATAGTTGAACCATGCATTACAATGAACAAGAAATTGAAGAAAACACACATTCTCCTCCTTGACTGTATAAATACAGCAGCAGTAAATAAACATGAGAGAGAGATAAAGAGAAGGAGTAGAGGAAAGAGAGAGGGGGAGAGAAAGAGAGGGAGGGATAGATTGACAAGCGATGCATGAAGAATCGCGCCCGGGAGAGAAGCAGAGACGCCACTTAAAGAACCACGGACCGTTTTTAATGATTCCACTTCAGCGAGGCTTCCACACACACACACACACACACACACACACACTCTGAGCCTTACAGTACACATAACACACACCACGTGTGTGTGTCTCAGCCTTTGTACGTGTTCCGTTCAGTGTTCACGTGTGTCCTTTGCGTACATATATGAGTAGGAGTGTGTGTGTGTGTGTGTGTGTTTGCCACAGCTGAGTGAAGAGATCAGGGTTCATTGTCTTGGCTGTTTAAACAGCTATAAATTGAATAGTGATTAACTCTCTGGAGAGCAGTATAATTGATAAGATGACACAAGTGTATGTATGAATAAATGGATGAAGATCTGCTCATTCCCACCCATTAAAATGCTGGAAGTATCTCCAATTATAATCAGGAAACACTCCAGCCAATGTAAACAGTGGGGACGTCCGATATGAACTTCTCGACAATATTGGAGATGTTGACATAATCAATATTAACCGATATTAATACAAATACAGGGCTGGTATTTATTTATTTATCTCTACAAACCACTGTATGAGCATGAGATTAATAAAATGAGCTGCAATGCTGCCATCTAGTGACTTTCACATTGATATACAACTGTTTATCCCCCGAACTATTTTCTTGCATCTTTGATTTTGCCAAAGTTTTACACTGGATGCCCTTCCTGACGCAACTCTCACCATTTTTCCGTTCTTGGGACCAGCACTAAAAAACACTGGCTTGTGCCCCCTGGTGGCTGGGTTGTGATGGGTTCTAAATATCAGAGGTAAAAATGATGAAGATTCTTTTACAGATTTGACAACATATGTTAATATAGGACATAAACATCAGGCAGATAATAATATAAATTCTGCAAAACCAGCCACTAGGGGGCACATACCAGTGTTTTCTTTTTTAGAGCCTGTCCCAACCCCAGTGAGGGTGAGGGTTGCGTCAAGAAGAGCAACTGGCGTAAAAGTTTGGCCAAGTCAAAGTAACAAGACAACAAAAACATTTTCCAAAACTACAGGCCACTGGGGACATTGTTGACTCGCTGTGGCAACCCCTGCAAAAAAGGACACGCTGAAAGAAGAAAGACAAAGAGGACGGTAATCTAAATACTATTGGACGTCCCTGGTAACTACAACAAGTGGTTCTTTCAGTCTGAATCATTTTGCAGAAAACGTTGGTCTCTAATGTCGGGATGATCTCGGAAAAAGTGAGTGGAGTTTCTAGTTCATGGATCGCGTTGTGTTTTGCTGAGACTTTCCAACAAGGAAGGAGCTCAAAAAGACGCCAAAGGACGGACACAGAGACAAAGACTGGAGACAAAGACTGGAGACAAAGACTGGAGGGCAGGGAGGAGGATTATGGAAGAATAAATGCAATAACAGATCAACAGGGTGCAGTGACAGGTCCTATCATTCCTCTTACTTCCTCGGCCCCGGTGTGTGTGTGTGTGTGTGTGTGTGTGTGTGTGTGTGTGTGTGTGTGTCCGAGGTCTCACCCAGGCCTGCGTTATCTCACAAGAAAACTCATTAACATAGAAATGACTTCAGGAAGAAAAGTACAGCGTCTCACCTCTGCCGAAAGACAGGACGGAGGGAGACGAGCCAGAGACGGGAGGCAGGACAGCAGAGAGAGGGGAGGAGAGGAGAGGTGAGGTGAGGAGGTGGGGAGTTGAAGAGCACAGAGGTGAGGAGAGTAAGGGTGGAGAAGGAATATGGCAAAAGAAAAATAATTCATATTGGTGTTTTTATGGTAACGTCAACCAAAGGGGACATTTACAGTTGTTGTCTCCCAAAAATGTCTGAGGACTGTGTGTGAGACAAGTGAACTTGGAAGGAAGCAAAGTTCCTGCCCCCCCGCCCCCTCCATCCTTATTTCCTTCCTTCATTCTTTTCCCTTTTATTTCTTTCCTTTCCTTCAAGCTAGTTTGAAACTTGAAGGAATCCATTTTCCTTTCTCTTTCCTTCTTCCCTCCGCTGTAGTATTGGGAACTGATTGGCCGGGTTTTGGAAAATTACTCAGGACTGGTACACGGTCATCCAGAAATAATAATGCAGACGCAGTGCTCGCTGCAGCCTCAGCGGAGACGCAGCGGGAGCGCGCGGAGCCAGTGGCAGCGGCTCGGCGCGCGCCTGTGTTCAGTCTCGCTGAGGATTTTCCATAGATGTGTATAAGAGACAGGTGTGTGTGTGTGTCCGAGGTCTCACCCAGGCCTGCGTTATCTCACAAGAAAACTCATTAACATAGAAATGACTTCAGGAAGAAAAGTACAGCGTCTCACCTCTGCCGAAAGACAGGACGGAGGGAGACGAGCCAGAGACGGAAGGCAGGACAGCAGAGAGGGGAGAGGAGAGGTGAGGTGAGGAGGTGGGGAGTTGAAGAGCACAGAGGTGAGGAGAGTAAGGGTGGAGAAGGAATATGGCAAAAGAAAAAAAATTCATATTGGTGTTTTTATGGCTAATGTAACGTCAACCAAAGGGGACATTTCCAGTTGTTGTCTCCCAAAAAGTCACATTAATGTCTGAGGACTGTGTGTGAGACAAGTGAACTTGGAAGGAAGCAAAGTTCCTACCCCCCCGCCCCCTCCATCCTTATTTCCTTCATTCATTCTTTTCCCTTTTCTTTCTTTCCTTTCCTTCAAGCTAGTTTGAAACTTGAAGGAATCCATTTTCCTTTCTCTTTCCTTCTTCCCCCTGTCCTTCCTTCCATCTTTCATTGCTCCCTTCCTCCTTCCTCCCATCTTTTCTCCTTTTTCTCCCTTTTCCTTCTCTCTCTCCTTCCTCCCTGTCTTCCATGGTCCCTTTGCTCCTTCCTTTAACCCTTTTCCCTTCCTTCCTTCCATCTTTCCTTTGTCCCTTTCTTCTCTTTTTCCTACTGTCTTTCTTTCCTTCTATTCTTCCTTTGTTCATTCCATCCTTCCTTCTTCCCTTGTTTAATCCATTCTTCCTTTTTTCTCTCCTCCCTCCCTTCCTTCCTTTAATCGCTCCTTCTTCCTTCTTTCTTTGCTTCCATCCTTCCTGCCTTCTTTCATGCTATCCTTCTTTCTTTTCTTCCCTCCTTCCCTCCTTGATTCCTTCCTTCCTTCCTCAGCCACCCAGGCCTTATTTCCCATTCCTTTCAGTCCTTTCTTCCTCCACCCAGACACAGAATTCCAAGTCTTCTCCATCCCTTCCATTACAGGGAGTACAACAGGAGGACGTGGAGAGGAAAACGAGTGGGGCTTTCACAATAAGGAGGAGGAGAAGGAGGTGGAGGAGGTGGAGGAGGACTGCAGGGGTTTCTGCTCACTGAGCTGGAACCTTCTCATGTTCCTGGCCAGTGTTGAGAGACTGAGAGGAGGATGGAGGGGATGAAGGAGGGAGGAGAGAGGAGGAGAGGGGAGGAGAGAGGGAAACTGAAGAGAAAGAAAACACTTAGTGAAAGATAAATGGAAGGGAGATAAATGAGGAGGAGGAGGAGGTGGAGTGACTACAGACCAACAGGGTTCACCGTCAGTTAATGAAGGTTTTAAACTTTTTATAAATAAACACAGTCACTGGATTTCTTTGACTGTTCTCAGAACGACGGCGTGTTTTTTTCTTTGAGACATGTTTGTTTTTGTCTCCTTTATCCAGATGGGAATGTCTCCAGGGCAGAGCAGAGAGGACATATGGTGATGTGGCATGCTTCTGGCTTGATGCTAATATGTCAAAACCATGATTTATTACTAAGACAACACCCACAGACGCCCCCCGCCCTGGAAAATGGATGTGTCCATGTTGTCTCGGTGGATGACAGCATCCAGATTACTTCTCTCTGGACTCATCTCCAAAATAATAACAAAGGAAACCGTGTCTCCTGCTTTGAAGGAAGCTTCCTTCACTGGCTTTGGCTGTTGTTCATCTTCCTTCACCGTGTTTTTAATTCAGTGTCGATGCCAAACCAGCGGCTGCAGTTGGACGGGCAGAGAAATGAAGACGGACGGCGGACAGATGCCAAAAGTGCGTGCTGCAAAAAAAAAACGGCGGTTAAATAGGATTTTACAGGAGTTCCGTCGCCGATGGTGTTGAAGTGACTCTGATTTGTATTCACACGGACATTTATCTGCGTGTGTTTGTGAGAGTCAGACCAGGATTGAGTGACAGGGAGATTGATTGATGAACTGACGCTGGGGAAGTGCAGAGTGAACCAAGCGGAGACACACGGGGACGTATCTTAATTGTGAAAGCCCACGTCCGATGCTGTGAAAGTGTCTAATACGCCTGTCTGTTGGAAACGTGTGGGGCAGCGAGACAGGAAGAGTGAATAAAAAGAGGGGGAAAAAAAAAACATGATGGATCGTCAGGAATAAATCCCATCAGCCTCTCTGTCAGGGTTCACTCGCTAAAGGATTCGGAAAAAAGACGTTTCTGTTTTTGTTTTGTCTTTTTCTACAACTACAAACAAATACTTCAGACTCCCTTAAATACCTGATACATCTGGTTTGTGGAATCAAATTTTCTACCTTAAAAAAAACTAAAAACACTCTCCACCACTGCCACCCAAATCACACTGTGGATGATGAGTCCATTGGACGTTACGTGGGTCGGGACAGTGCTATGCTCCGAGCGCAATCTTGAAGGAGGTGGATTCGAACCTGGAACCTTGCGGACCAAGTCTGCTTCCTTATCCACTAGGCCACCATTGCTGACTAATACACTATTAATTATATTAAAAAAAATCTATCCATAAAAAAATACAGATACAAAAAAAATCTATTAATGATTTAGTTTATGAAAGATTAGTCGGAAAACCTCCCAACAAATACTTAATGACATGTTGACACATCGTAGCATATCGTTCACCTAACTTAGCGGCCTGACTCTTGTTTTTTTTTTTTTTTTTACCAATTTTTTATCAAAATAATAAAAATACAATATGGTATTGATGATAAAATAATAATATTTTAGTTTTTTTATTATTTAGATTTTTTTTATTATTTTTTACCAATTTTTTATCAAAATAATTTTAAAAAATCTCAAATATTATTTTATCATCAATACAATATGGTATTGATGATAAAAGAATAATATTTGAGATTTTTTTTTTATTATTTTGATAAAAAAATTGGTAAATAAAAACAACCAAGAGTCCGGTTAGGTGAACGAAGGAATATATGAATATATGTATTATATATATTTTTATTCAATCTTCATCACTGCTAATTCTACTACTGTCATCCTCATCCTCATCTCCCACAATTGTAGAATATTTTTCTAATTCAGTATTTCATTGTATCACAAGCAAATCTTGCTTTATCTGCAGACTGGAAAACATGAAATACTTGTGTTTTCATCCTTCATCTCTCCATCTTCTCCTCTAACTCCAACTACCTCCATGTCCTCCCTCACTGCATCCATCAATCTCCTCTTTGTCTCCTACCTGGTAGCTCCATCTCT
>JAFBJS010002157.1:20842-43145 GCA_016785265.1 Paraplagusia blochii | reverse complement strand
AGATGGTTTGGACATGTTTAGAGGAGGGACAGTGGATACATTGGTAGAAGAATGATCCTAGAGATGGAGCTACCAGGTAGGAGACAAAGAGGAGATTGATGGATGGACATAGAGGTAGTTGGAATCAGAGTAGAAGATACAGAGGACAGGGGGAGATGGACATTGTTGACTCGCTGTGGCAACACCTGAGAAACCGGACAAACTGAAGGAAAAGAAGAAGAATAATAATCCCGGTTCATTTGCTTATTCATCGTTTTGAATATTTGGTATTTTTTATTAACTAAACATATTTCACCTGTGATTTTGTTCCTTTATTAAATGTAATTGATTTAAGTGTAAAGATTTAAATGCTTTTCTTGACATTCATAGAAATATGTGATACTGATAAGATCGATTTCAAAGATCGAGTATCAAATAAATGCATTTTCTGAAAATCTCTTGCAGTTTTTTGCACCTTTTCCAACAAAAACCCTGTGAATCCACAGGGACAAACGCGTGTCATTCAGCAGGCAGCATTCACAGATAAATCCATAAAAATGAATTTTCTTGCACCATAAACATTCGCCAGATACAGAGAGGCCAGAGGTCAGTGACCCCCCGGACACAGAACCAGGGTCAGGGCAGCGTTTGAACATGGAGAGAACAGAGACAGAGTCTGGACTCGGGACAGCACAGCAGAGGCGGAAGAACGGCTGAGACAGGCGGAGTCTGGAGAAGACGCCATCAAAGTGGATGTTGATTAGCGTTGGGCTGCGGCGCGGGCGAAGGCCCGGAGTTTGTACATCACAAGGATCCGTGCTCATGTGCAACCAGGAGGGAGAGAGACAGCCAGGGACAGGAGAGCTTTGAAGATCACAGAAAAGAAACAAATGTCGCATCTCCTACCTTCTGCCAACTTCCCCCGGGCCTCGGAGGAGCCGTACGTATCCACAGGTACACACCTGCCACAGCTGGCCCACATCCACCTCATGTTCCTGGGCATGAAATCCACTCGAGTGCTTCCTCTAGAGAGGAGGTGGGAGGAGGTGGTGGTGGGTGGAGGGGGGTCTGCACAGCCCTCAGGCTGCTACGACGCTCGCGTAGAAAAGCTGAGACTCGGAGATTCTTTAACTTTACATTGTTTTTTTAATGATGTCCTTGACTGACTGTGGGGACAGGACTCATAGATGAGATACAGGTGAAAAGGTGGAGCACCTTCCCTATCCATCCATACCTACACCCCTATGTAGGGTTAGAGGTGGCCTAGTGGTTAAGGAACAGGACTGGGGTCCAGAGGGTTCCAGGTTAAAATACACCAACTAGTCCACTGACCATGACACCACCCTCACTGCTCCACCCACTGTTGACTTTGGTCATGGGTTAAATAAAGAAGTCACATTTCAGTTCTCTCTACCTATATATCTGTCTGTCTATTCAACTACATATCTGTCTATATGCATACCTACCAATCTATCTATCTATATACCTATCTGCACACCTGTCTGTCTACTAACCTAACTATCAACTTATCTATACATCTAACTATCTATCTGTCTATCTATCTACGTCTGTCTCTTTCGACATACCTACATATCTATCTGAATATCTAGCAGTCTACCTACCCTATCTATTCATTCATCTATGTACATGAACTGTCTATCTAGAAACCTACATACCTATATAGTAACTAACTACCTATCTGTCTATTCAACTATGTATCTGTCTATCTACATAACTACAAATCTATCTATCTACACACCTGTCTAACTATCTATCAACCTACCAAACTATCTAACTTCCTATCATCTATCTACATACCTACCTACCTATCTAGCAACCTACCTATCTATTCAAATATATACATGATCTGTCTATCTAGAAACCTACATACATATATAACTTTCTACCTATCTATCCATCTATTCAACTATATATCCGTCTAATCTGTCTATCTACATAATTACCAATCAATTTATCTACCTATCTATCTATCTACCTACCTACCTATCTATCTATCTACCTACCTACCTATCAGTCTACCTACCTACCTATCTGTCTATCTATCTATCTACCTTCCTATCTGTCTATCTATCTATCTATCTATCTATCTACCTACCTACCTACCTATCTATCTATCTATCTACCTACCTACCTATCTATCTACCTACCTATCTATCTACCTATCTGTCTATCTATCTATCTATCTACCTACCTACCTATCTATCAGTCTACCTACCTACCTATCTATCTATCTATCTATCTATCTATCTATCTACCTACCTACCTACCTACCTACCTACCTATCAGTTTACCTACCTACCTACCTATCTATCAGTCTACCTACCTATCAGTCTACCTAGCTACCTATCTATCTATTTACCTACTTATCCATATTTTGCCCATATATTCACTTCATTTCTGATTCTAATTTACAGCATATGACTATGATGATCCAAGAAATTTGGCAAAATCCTGGGATTTTCATTACTGGAGGAATTCCTTCCTGGACGAAGGTCAGATGGTCAGAACATAGAGGTGAAAACCATGTGAAGCATTGATTAATAAACGCTGGTCTTATTTCACATTGATTTTCTCAAATGTCACAGTGACATAAACACGGACGGCATTTTGTCCGTGAATAAATGTCCGTTGTACTGGTCCGGAATGAGACTGAGAGGAGGATCTGAGTCTGGTTCTGGTAAAGGACTAAAGAACCAGGAAGACAAGAAGACGGAAATAGAAATATTTCTGCCTTGAAATCTCACAGAAACTACAGTCACAGCTGATGTACAGATGTGAGCATAAAAAAATATACCATTTACTTCACTAATGCTGCTAAAAATACACTTTAATCTGCCAGTGTGAAGGAGTTCAGACAAATTTTCCCACCATCACATTTTTCGGTCCTAGAAAAAATTCTGAACCAGAGAGAAAAAAAAAAGATCTTTATTAAATAATTAGAGTGTGTAATTAATAGGTTCAAGTTTTTGTTTTTTTCATTTTTACTTCTGAGATAAAACTAAAAATAGACAGTGGGGCTGTGTGTGCACTGGAAAACCCTGCACACTTTAGGTTAAACACACACACACACACACACACACACACACACACACACACACACACACACACACACACACACACACACACACACACACACAGCTGCCGGCCATGCAGGCCAGCTCATTATGCGTTCTGTGTCAGCGTGCTTCTATCGCAGTTAAAGCCGTGAGGCAGAAAGACAGAGATATGGAGAGAAAGGAGGAGATGCAGCAGAGGACGGGGGTGAGGAAAGGGAGGCGGAGGCGGCGGAGGAGGAGGGGGAGATAAATATCACGGCCTGGGCGTAAATCAAAAGCTTGGAATTGACTGTGCCATCAAGGCAAACAGTGCGTTTTCAAACCAACAACTGTGATCCAGGAGCCGAGGGTTGGAACACAGGAACACGACTGTGTCTATCATTTCTCCTCCTCTCTCTCCTCTCCTCTCCTCTCCTCCTCTCTCTCTCGCCTCCATCTCTTTGCAGTAACGATGGGATTAAGCGGGAGACGAGCCGATGAGAGGCGAGAATGCGGAGAGAGTGGGAGGCACGGAGGGGAGGGGAGGTGGAGGAGGAGGAGAGGAGGGTGAGTGAAAGGCGGTTTCTAACGCTGACCTGTTTTGGACTGATAAGCCTGGGACGCTTTGTGCTGAAGCCACTGGCTTTAATTTTTTTTTTTTTTTTTTTTTTGGGGGGTGCGGGGGGCACAACATACGGAATTAATTATCACACACACACACCCACACACACTCCAGCACTGCTACAGTAGTTAGTACAGTGTCGTCTGACTTCCATCTCCAGCCCAGAACCAGGGTTTCTGGAGATGAAGTTCTGGATTGATCTTCATATAAAGTTGTAGAAGAAGAGTAAGAGCAGAGACAAGATGGAGAGACCTGAGGGTGGTGCAGAGTGCAGGGTGGAGACTGGACCTCCAAATGCTTCCTTTGAAATGAATTATAACTCAAGTTCATTGAGAGAAGTTTTCTGGCCTTGATTGATCAACGCAAAGTGATCTTCAGGTTCAAGAAGTCCAAAGAGGAGATTGATGGAGGTGGTTGGAGTCAGAGTAGAAGTTACAGAGGACAGGTGGAGATGGAAATTGTTGGGGGGGGCGGGGGGCACAACATACGGAATTAATTATCACACACACACACCCACACACACTCCAGCACTGCTACAGTAGTTAGTACAGTGTCGTCTGACTTCCATCTCCAGCCCAGAACCAGGGTTTCTGGAGATGAAGTTCTGGATTGATCTTCATATAAAGTTGTAGGAGAAGAGTGAGAGCAGAGTCAAGATGGAGAGACCTGAGGGTGGTGCAGAGTGCAGGGTGGAGACTGGACCTCCAAACACTTCCTTTGAAATGCATTATTACTCATGTTCTTTGAGAGAAGTTTTCTGGCCTTGATTGATCAACGCAAAGTGATCTTCAGGTTCAAGAAGTCCAAAGAGGAGATTGATGGAGGTGGTTGGAGTCAGAGTAGAAGTTACAGAGGACAGGTGGAGATGGAAATTGTTGCCTGGCTGGGGTAACCCCTGAGAAGAGGGACAAGCAGGAGAAGAAGAAGAAAGTGATCTTCAGGTTCCAATCCTGAGGTGCTCTGATCTTAGCACCATCCCAACCCATATAACTTCTCGTGGGTTCTCCACCCACAGGAAGGCTCACAATATGGTGCAATGTGATTTGGGTGGTGCCAGCTGCTCCTGCGACCAGACCACGGACAATCAGCAGAAGAAGATAAATGAAGATGAATTGCTTTACATATGAAGGTTTTCGGCTGTAAAATTTTGTTTGAGAACAGAGGTGCAAACATTTGTGAACAACCTTGTCCACTTAAGACGGAATCCTCAACAGCGTCCCATTGGCCAACATGTCCTTCTGTCCCTGTACTCTGATTGGCTCAGTCGTCTTAGCATCTCTCATCATCTCCACTCGTCTGATGGCCACTCTCTGGTTCACTTCGCTCTGTGTGTTGCTTAAAATTTCTTTAATTTGTCTGTCTTTACACGTCCATTGTCCAACTCTATTATCATAGAACTGTGTGGAAAAGAGTAAAATAGTCAATAGCTAGAGAAGACAAATTGAGATGGTTTGGACATGTGCAGAGGAGGGACAGTGGTAGAAGAATGATCCTAGAGATGGAGCTACCAGGTAGGAGACAAAGAGGAGATTGATGGATGCAGTGAGGGAGGACATGGAGGTAGTTGGAGTCAGAGAAGATGGAGAGGACAGAGGGAGATGGTGAAGGTCTCAGTGAGCAACAACTGCAAGAAGATCTGTGCTCTGCAGAAATCTGGACAAAACTGTTGCAGACATGTCCCCACAGGTGTTGACTGTCCCACCTACACAGCTGTCGAGCTTCCCATTCCAGATCAAACCTGTCTTCGTTCCTGAACACCACACTGACTGAGTCACTGAGACACTTTAAGCGCTTCCTTCCTGACGAATGGTGGAAACATCTACAAAGAGATTTCCGGTGCAGCGTGAAGCGGCCGGCGGTCGCCGTGTTAACAACGTTAACGGCTCCGTTAACGGCACAAATCCTTCTCTGCTTGCTATCAAACCGCCGCCATCACACCTCTGCCTTCACACCCGGGCGAGTAAATGATGTGTTGTTGTTGTTTCCCATCATAACCTGCCGCAGCTCAGACGCGGGTCAACGCCGCTCAGCGTCGGCCGCGTGCAGGTAGTTGTAAACAATGTATCGCGGCGGAAAGAGATGCTTTTAGATGCATTGACCCTTGTTAAAGGCAAACATGCAGCTATGATCAGCAGCAGCAGCACGAGTGTGTGTGTGTGTGAGTGTGTGTGTGTGTGTGTGTGTGTGTGTGTGTAGGCTGTGTTCTGCATGTTATTTCCTTGAAGTCATCAGACCTACGCTGGCCCATCATGGAAAGGCTCTTTTGATAAGTGGCAGCCATGAAATATGCACAGCCTGTCGTAGCTGCCTGCCTCACTTCACAGAGCTTGGCTTTGCTTCCTCGACTCCTTCCCTCCTCCTCTCCTCTCCTCCCCTCCTCCCTCCTCACCTCGCTCCATTGTTGAATTACCTTCCTCTCCTCTTTCATCCCCCTTCCTCTCTTTTTCCCTCCTATTTGTCGAGAACCTTCCTCGACTGTCACCCTCCATCGCTCAAATCTCTCCTTCTCCTCCTCCTCCACGCCCGTCCTTCTCCTCCCATTCTCTCCCACCATCACTATCACTTTATACTCCACGGACAACGGCGGAGTCAGGAGTGACAGGAGTGATGTGAGAGGGAGATGAAATAAAAAACAAGGAACCAAGAAACCGCAGATCTTTCACAACATCCACACTAAAACATAAAAACAACAAAAATCCCATGAATATATTTCCAATTTTTTTATTTCAGCTACGTTTTTTTTTTTACGTTTTTCTCTCTCTTTCATGTCAATATATTCAACACATGATGCGGTTGCATCGTTAGCGCATCGCTGTGGTTAAAAACATGTTAATATGTTGAGAAAACACAAACATTTCCCATGCACATTTAAGTAGAAATGATCATAAAGACACAAGGGTCAATGTTGGACTGAGACGGAGACACTACGCTAAAAGGCTAACAATGCACAGAGCTCATATGTTTATCATCTGTTTGTTTATACGTTGTCATGTTACAATACAGGAGGCAGGGGGCGACGCAAACATCAAAGACGCAGCGGTTTTTGACTTCCGACAAAGACCTCGAGCACCAAAATAATTCCGTCACAAAGTGTGACTTAAATGCGCAAAACGCTAAAAAAGGAACTAAAAGTTACTTCTACTAATTCTATTTCTACGTGTTCAGAACCGAGATCGGTTCTTCTCCGATCTCGGTTCTTCATGTTCACTAACACAGATGAGGGATATTTATATTTAGGGCTGTCAAAAAAGTGACATAAACAATTTACCAAAACATTTGCACAAAATCATGATTAATCGTGATGAATAGCAATCACAACTAATCGTGATTAATCGCTGCATGCATGTGTAAGCTTTAGGGGAAGATTTTCCATGTTGAGGGATGAGGATAAAGCGTGATTAATCATGATCAATTGCAATCTCAACTAATCGTGATTAATCATGATTGATAGCAATCTCAACTAATTGAGATTAATCCAAGCGTACAGTTGTAAACTTCAGGGTAGAATATTCAATATTGGGGATGTGGGTATCTCCAGATCAATAGCAATTAATCATGATTAATTGCCATCGCAAATAATCAAAACTAATGTTAAGGAATGAGAACATCTCCTGATCAGTCATGATTAATCGCGATTAATTGCAATCACAACTAATTGTAATTAATCCCAGCATGCACTTGTCAACTTCAGGGGATTTTTAATGTTGACGGATGTGGATATCACCTGATCAATAGTGATTAATCATGAGTGATTAATCATGAGTTGCAATCGCAACTAATCGTGATTAACATGTATTTGTCAACCCTCAGGTAAGAATTTTCAATGCTAAGTATTGAGGACATCTCCTTATTAATCATGATTAATTGCGATAAACTGCAGTCACAACTAAGTAATTTACAAAGATGAGGAATGTGGATAAATCTTGATCAAACACGAGTTCTCATCAGTTTAATCGTGAACAACACCAACATGAATTTGCAAATTTCGGGCCAAAATCTTTGGTGTTGAGGGATGCAGATATCTCCAACTAATCACAATTAGTTGAGATTAAACTGCAATCACAACTAATCGTGATTAATCCCTTCATACATTTGTACATTTCTGGTGAGAGACCCAGATTCCTCCATCTTTAGGAATCTTAACAACAATGATTAATCATGATATGATTTAAATCAAGACTAATAGTGAATTTAAGTTAATTCAATAAAGAGTTATTGATTTCTTAATGGGATTTTCCTTAAAGGAAAATTAAAATTCCAGCAGCAAAAACAAACAGAACAAGTCAGGATGTAAAAACACAAAGAAACCAAATTAATAAAACAAACTAATCAACTAAATCACGCACAGTGGTCTAGCCCCACCTTGTGTTTAGATTGATAGCCCTAATATATATCTATAAATATACGTCTACAGAACCAATAAATCAAAGAAGCTCAGGTTTAGATTCCGCTGCTGAGGACGGTAGCGGCGGTGGCGGCGGCGGCCATGTTATCCATTTAACCTTGTTTTATCTGGACTTAAAAGGCATGAAATATTCAGGGCAGGGAAACTTAAATTTAATTACGTCCTCATTTGAGCAAAAGCAATTCTTATTCACTGAACACATTGGGTGGAACCTCCACCAGGACCAGACTGAACTGAGAACCAAGTTCCAAACTTTATGAATCCACAGATAAATCAATAAAAAAGCTTTTTCTTTCAGAGCCGGGCCGTCTGACATCATTTACAGACTTTCTTTTACATCCGATTACATCAGGAAGTAAGAACAGAGTGAGTCTGCGCACTTGACTTAATGTGGGTTCTAACCCTCTGAGATTGACCCTGAACGCATCACTATTTCTGTGATTAAAATTACAGCTGAAAAAACATGGACGACAGACACACGCCAACCTGTGACCACAGCGGGACTGATGTAATCATCGGATCTCTGGGTGCAAACTCAGGTTACTCATTCTAAACCACTTCTGAGAAAAAGTAAACTAAGGCCCGGGGGCCGGATGCGGCCCGTTTGGCGTTATAATCCGGCCCGCCAGACTTGTCCAAATTATACTTTTTATTTATATTATTGTTATTCATCTACCTTATCCCTGCAAAGCCAGCATTTTGCCTTTAATCAATACTTTACTCATCATTTATCTTAGTTCACAAAAATACTCAATCTTTCTGATCCTTATCTGGCCCGTTACTCAAATTTTAGTACCACCTGTGGACCGCGAGACAGTAATTGCCTGGGCCTGATCCAGAATATGACTTCGTTACGATCCTACACCTGATTTTTCACAGTAAATCTCTCCTATAACCTGAAGTAGTGGTTCCCAGTATGGGGGGCGAGGCCTTACGATAGGCCACCAGCTTTGGCAGGAGGGTCAAAGACATGTATGTTCATTCTGATAAGATTTTTTTTTTTTTTTTTTGGACTTTTGGAAAAACAGCACTTTTTATGGGAATCTGGGAATCCGACGAGATTTTGAAGTGAAGTTGCAGATGTTGCTTATGTAAAGGATTCATCGCAACAATTAATTCTAACAAAAACACAACAAAAAGCGTAAAACATCTGGACACAAACATAGAATCTCGGACTTGAAGACCAAAAAAAAAAAGTTCTTGCGTTCGTTTCATGCCTATGTAGCAACACACTAATGTGTAAATACTGTGGTAAAATATCAGACTAAGAATATTTACAATCTCTACGTCACTGAGCCATAGATCGCTGCATGAAATGGAATGAAAACCATTAGATATTTGTTTACATTTTTTTTTTTCCTGGCGATGAAATTTGTCATTGATATAAAACTCCATGCACAGTTTGTCAAGTGTTCAGGTGATCTCGGTGTTCCCCAACCCTTATTTTGCACCACGGACCAGTTAAATGTCTGGCAATTTTTTTTCACTGACTGCAGCCCAGCACCAATTGACCCACGGACCAGTATTGGTCCACGTCCCGGTGGTTTGGGGATCACTGTGTTGAAGGACATATAGGTGCAATAACTTGTCCAACATTAGCGAGTTAATATTAAGAACGTGTTAAAATAAATTAACAATATTTTTTACGTTTAATTGTCTATTCTATGATGTTTTCACATATTTAATTCACACGTTTGATTTTAAGTCTTTTGTGGGAAAAATGTATATTTTAATAATAAAAAGTTAATCTAACAGAGTAACTACTTGTACTTGACTTTAGCTGCATGCACTCGTCAATACTCTTTTTGTACATTATACGTGTATTTATGTTTACGTATACACATCTGACTGTGTTGGTTCTGGTGCTTTTTCATGTGGATACAGTTCTGTCCAATAGTCTGTCTCCTTTACATAAGGATATGTGAATATATATGTGTATATATTTATATGTGTGTGGACACTAATCTGACTGAGTTATGGAAAGATGAACTAGTGATGTCTGATCAGAACTTTTGCCGATATTGTCCAAACACAGAATTTTAGATTCTGATGTAAACCAAATGATATGTGCAGCAGTTTGTTAATATCGATTAAATCGATATTATATAATCGTCAATATCGGACAACTGATATTATCGGACATCCCTAGAATTTACCTCTAATATCGTTAGCCTCATAGCATACTTGCCTAAGTCATAAACATTGAAATATGACTTATGCTATGAGGCTAACGATATGCGAATAGTACAGATATATATTTTCCTTTTTTCAATCCAAAACCTTGACATTTAGTGACTGTTCATCAAATCCAAACTCTTGTCCAATGTGATTCCACTCCCTAAGTTGTTTTTTTACAGATTATTATAGCGTGAGCAGCAGCTGAAGCTGTGATTTGTTAAATCTAAACTCCACAAAACATTTTTCAAGCAGATGCAGTCATGAGTGTGTACGTTGGTCGAAAGGAAACGTTGTGCGTTTTCCGAGCTCAAACTAAGCCTGCTCCGAAGCTTCTGTAGACACAACGTTTCCCGGGAACTCCTGGTTGATAAAGGAGAATCCCTGGAATTCATCCTGGTCCAGGTTCTGAATCACTTCCTCATCGGGAGGCGTCAGCACCGGCGGGTGACGAGTGAAAAAACGGTCAAAGTTCTCGGCCTCTCGTCCACACTGTTAGAAAGGACGGGGGAGAATGAAGTGCAGGGAGTGGGGAGGGAAGGGGGGAAGGAGGGAGGGAGGGAAAGAAACCAAGGAATGGAGAGGGATGGAAGGATGGAGGGGGTTTGGGGGCAGGAACACAGAAGAAGGGAGGTGCAGGGTTGAACCAGGGGGGAGATGACATCACTTGAACATAGTTTCAAATACAAGGACTCAGCTGGTGTCTGCTGATTGGCTGGAGGGAAGGTGTGATCACCTTGTCAGTGATATTTAAATATCACCGTAAGTCTGGCGTACACTGTGCGACTTTCTCCAATCGCGGCACCGATCAGTCCCTCCTACTGTACGATTGAATCTCGGACGTTAACGTATCACGATCTGTCGTCGCACAAAATACAATCAGATGCTGAGTGTGATTGGACCAGGGCTTTGAAATGGTTCAAGGAGAGCAAAAACAAAACCGAAAAAGTTTTTTAAAACAATTTTGTTCCTGAACTAAATGCGTTTTTTAGAAAAATGCTAACCCGTTCATTCTAACTTTTTTTTTTCTTTAAAACTCCTGTGTAGCTCCAATCAAAGTCATTCATCTGTTGAAAGATCTACGACAGACTGGGCTTTGAACCAGAATTGTTTTCCAACTGGTTCAGAACAGAAACAGTTCCTGAACTGAAACAAAAAATATCGTTCCTGGATCGTTTAAGGAGGGGAATGATTGTCGACCACACAGGATTTGTGAAGAATACAATACAAAAGATTAACCAGTTACCATTATTTTTAGATAAGCATTTCTATTCAGGAACAAAAAAAATCTCTAAAGTTTCTAGCTGTTCTTGTCAATTCCGACAACAATTTGAGCGGCCAGAAATGCATGCTCAAAATAAAAAAATGACGACGAAAGAGATAAAGTCAGAAACCGGAGATACAAGATTCTCAAAGTTGCTCTGTGAACAAAAATGTATTTTTCTGGCAATTTGAGCCATTTTGTGCGACGCTGCGAAAAACCACATCAAATCGATAATTCGATTTTTTCGTTATCCTCAGTTTTGCGATATTGCTCTGTGTTATTTACCTGTTTTCTCCAACGTATATTTTTCGCGTATATGCAGTGGCGCAGTTTAAGCGGTTGAGACGGAAAAATTGTCCCTATCCCCAAAACAGTTTCAGTTTCACAACTGATAAAATTTCGAATTTTTTTAAAATCGCACAGTGTTAGCTCTGCTTCAAGGAGACCACAAGTCCAACCCTCATCTTCTCAACTCTCCATATTTGAAACATATTCAACTTTTTTTTTTCTTCAAAACAATTCCAGTCTCAAATAAGTCTTCTGGGACAGTGCACTACCCTGGAGTGTGTGGACGGATGGTGCATTTCACCTCCTCCCCCGCCTCGTCCCTCTCCCCCAATAAATCTGAGCTTTTATGGTTTGGGTTTAATTAGAATTTGTAGATAGTTAGTCCAGAGAAGGCTGGAGGCCACAGAATGATGATGGCAGCATGAGTGTGGGTTAATTGTGGGTTAATTATATGCTGTAGCTGATGGACCCGCGGTGGTTCTGATAAAAATAAATCACACAAACTGGGTTGAACTAGGTGGAAAAATGCTGCAAAGTTCCGATTATTTGAACAAATTTGAGTAAAAGTGTGTTGTCGGCTCTAATTTTAAAAACGCTAATCACCGAGGGTTGAAATACACGCAGGTAACATCCCAACTTTTTGTAAAAATGTTCTGCAGCGAAGTCAACCGACTCATATCACCGATTATTACCAGCATTAGCAAACTACGTAATATCTGTAAGAATTTTTATCAGTTTTTTTTCTTCCAAAAATGACAACCCATAACACAATGACAAGCGACTCTAAGAACAATTTAAAGAGAATGTCACTAGATGGCAGCATTCCAGCTCATTTCATCAATCATACAGTGAATTGAACAATAAATATTACCAGGCCAATATTGGTATCAGATGATATTGGAATGGAGAAGTTTTTAGATATCGGCAATATACACCTGTGGTAACTTAAATATATTTATTGTTAACGACAATAAACAATATTTACGGGCTTTTCTACTCTGTGACTATTATATACCGTATACTGTATGTACACCCTGCCCCCGTCTAAGCACATACAACAAGTTATTAACTTCAAAACAATTTTTTCAGACAAGCCGCCTCCAGGGGGCGGTGGAACGAGCCGTTCACTCTCCGCTCAGCAACACAACTCTGCTTAGCTTTAATTAACACAACAAGGATTCAATGTCCTATGACAACTTTCCCCAGAGGAAACCGACAAACTCATTAAATCTCTGTAACTCAAAGGACCCGGTGAAATTAAGAGACACCGCAAACGTCTGGAATAAATATGCCAGATGAGAAACTCGCCGGGGCCAATCAGATCGCTTTGGGAATCATTGACTTCAAAAAAAGTGGAAGAAATTGTGTCGTTGCTAAGATGACGACGAGATTTAGTCACAGGTGGAGGTTCATGGTCTCCATCAGTAATGCAGTGGTGGCCTAGTGGTTGAAATGGTGGACTTGTGTCCACAGGGCACAGGTTCGAACCCTCCAGCTGTCAAGTTGCTACTGAGGTTCTCTAACCCAACCCCCAGATTCTGATATGATCTGATACCAATATTTGCAGCCGTTCTCAGGAACCCAGGTGTGCGATTCAAGGAATTTTAGGAAAACAAAGCCATCGTTATTAGATTTGCGTTGTCGGGGGAAAAATATACCAATCTTACTGATTTTAAGTAATTACGCTAATAATAGGCCTATTATATCCATATTATTGGATGCATTTTTTAAATTTTTTACACCCATCTAGCAGGTGTAGTGCACTGCAGTCAGGATTTATTTGAGATCATCACTTCACATCATGCAAAATAACAAGAACAAATTTGACAGAAAGGCGTGAACACAGAAAGGACAAAAAGAAAAAGAGACGTGAAGACATGAAGAAATGAAGAATATACAGAGTGGACGTAATAAGTGGAAGACGGAAACAATATGAACAAAGGATTTTTGGTGGTTGGACATTTTTTACCTTCATTCAAAGTAAAAACAGGTCAGTCAGTCAGTGCGTCAGCGGGTCGGCCAGTCAGAGAGTTTTTCTCAAACGCAAAACCGACTTTTCCACAAAGTCGGAGCGTTAATCAAGCCACAACCAGAACATAATTAGGAAGAATTTTTCAAAAACGAACTTGTGATTTAAGTGAGAACACCTGACAAGACGTTAAAGAGTTAAAAATCACCACCTCTACAAGTCTGCAGACGGAGGTTTTTAGGTTTTAGAAACAAGCGTGATGTCACCGCGGCGAGGACACATCAAAGAGCGTCTTTCAAATGGAAAAACTAATCCCAAAAATTCATGCAAAGTAAACAGACAACATCTGTCAGTAGCTACAGGCAGACTGAAGTTTTAAAACTCATCACACATCCTGTTGGTGACTCCGAACACACTGTCACACACACACACACACACACACACACACACACTTCATAAACATGTGCAAAAGCCCCGCAGGCTAAAACAGCTGCCTGAAAGGCTGCAGTCAGAAGGATCCCTGGAGCAGTGGTGTGACCTCAGGCTGTGCGAGTGTGAACTACAGTCGTGCTGCGAGTGTTACCGTGACAACTGTTTGTTCACTCAGGCCATAAACTGTGTGTAAGAAATGGACGACAAACTCAAGCTGTTCTGAATTTAACTTAACTTCACAGTTTAGCCCAGTGACCAGGGTCTGGGCTCTCATTGGACAGACTGACCTGTCAATCACACTAATGATCTAATGATCTAAATTCAAGGAATGTCCGCTAGCATCGGCCGGATGACATCAGCTCATAATCATTTATTAACTGTAAGAATTCTAATCAGTGTTTTCTTCTCCACTGTTGAAATTCCAATAACGCATTGCATGGCATTAGCGTCTTTCCTTAAATCGTTTTGGGGGATAAAAAGCTATATATGAAAGTCAAAGTCACTAGGTGGCAGCATTGCAGCACATTTTATAATCTAGTTCAATAATCAATCCCAATAATGTAATGCATGGATTTTGACAAGTTTTTTATTAAATACTTTTGGGGATAAAAGGCTATTTATAAAAGTGAAAGTCACTAGATGGCAGCATTGCAGCGCATTTTATAATCTAGCTTGATATCAGCTGATTTTATGGAGAATGCAACTCATACAAAGGTTTGTACAGAGAGATAGATAAATAATACCAGCCCTATATCATTATCGTTTGGTATCGGAATTAGAAATTAAGAATTTTGACAATAAAGTCATTAAATATACATTTCCATACCCCCCCATATTTTTTTCCAATAATGAAACCCCAATAATGTAATGTCTTGATTTCGTCAACTGACGTCTTTCCTTAAATAGTTTTGGGATTAAAGGCTGTATATGAAAGTGAAAGTCAGTAGATGGCAGCATTGCAGCCCATATTATAATCTAGTTTAATGATCAGCAGATTTCATGGATAACGCAACTCATACAAATAGATAAATACTATATATCAGTATTGGAATTGAAAATTAAATCTGTCAATACAGACATATGTTGGAAATTGACAAAAAGGCAACATCGGACATCCCTATAACGTACTTTATTAGATAACTTTTATATGTGTCCAACTGCAGGGGGCGACTTAACTAAGGCTAGCTACTGTGTTAAGGACTAATTGATCAATAAAATGCGCTCTCAAATAATCTTAACTTTTCTCAAATGTTACCTCCTTTAGCTCTACTTCTCACCATCTGGACATCATGTTTACAACCATAGCATCGTCCACTCCTTACATACAATTTGTCTTCAAAATGATGATGTGAAATGTTGTCGTTCTGGTTGTCGTTACTTTTTTACGTTAAGTCACTTTTGCCATCGTCAACATCCGCTCGCTCTCAGCCAGATCACTGTCAGCTCGTCCAGACTTACCTGTGGTCACTGCTCCACTCAGAGGAGGAGAAAGACACAGAGAGCATCACAAAGAAAAGAGGAGAGATGACCAAGGGGACAGAGAGAGGAGACGAAGGACCAGAGAAGGTTAGAATCATCATCTGCACCAGGAACTAAACCCGCGACTCAGAAAGGAACCTCCTGGTCTCTACTGTGGGTGAGGGAGCTCGCTCAAGTCGGGTCAGGTGTGGTCAAACTTACGGATCTTGGTTTGAACGGTGGCTGCACCTCCTTGTTCTCCAGTTTCTCCCAGTCCATGTAGCGGAAGAAGCTGTGCTCCCTGATGTCCCGCTCTCCCTCTGGGCCACAGCCAAGACGTTTGGCCGGATGTTTGGTCATCAGCTGGACAAGCAGGACAGGGAGAAAACTCTGGTCAACGTCATATTTCCTAAATTTCTGGCTTTTTGATGTTGTTCTTCACTATCAAGGTGAAGATCAGTCAATCTTAAAACAACAAAAAACAGAAATTAAACCAGAAGAAAGGACCAAGAATTCCTAGAAGACATGATGTGAGACAACCAAAAAAAAATCTTTGGGAAACAATGGTCACGATCAGATCTACTGGGGAAATGCATTGTAGCAGGGAAACGGCAGAAATATAACGATAATATAAATATAGTATTTAATTTGGACATGGTTGGCGGGCCGCATTAAACAGCTCAGCGGGCCGCATTCGGCCCCCAAACCTTAGTTTGCCCATTGCATCAGAAATTTATGTCAGAATTTTTTTTTTTCACTTATGTAAAGTCAAAATACATCTGACAATACATATATACATACATATCTGACTATATATAAGTCCCCCTGCAGGCCGTGTTTGGAACTGTTGAAAACGTTTGGACACGTCAACCGAATAATAACGTAATTTGTTCATATATTTGTTCTTCGTCAGTTCTGTGTCCAGTTGCTCTTGAAGTAACCACTTGTGAACATTTCCTTCTCCATATTGTCTCTGTCCCCCTGTCTTCCGCCTCTTCTTCTTCATCGTCTTCATCAGGATTCATTATCAACAGATCTCGTAACCGTTTGCATTCTGTTTTTGTACCCGTTGATGGCGCTAATTTAGTGATGACTCTTTAATGATGTGCATTGTCTCGAGCGGTAACATTTATCCAGACTAAGCAGCTCTGTGTCCGTACCACACTTAGCAGCGAGCTGCTGGTGCAACGCCCTAAATTTCCCCTCCAGAATCATTAAATTTTCATCTCATTCATTCCTGTCTGTTTTCCCTGGGCCCTCCCACTCACCCTCCTCATTCATCTCACTTTAGAAACGCAGAGTTTTTACTGCTGGTGCAACCTTTTCTCCTCACTTCACATCACATCTGCCTTCAACCATCCATCTCTCACGTTAAATGACTCTCCCGCGAGAACTGATGATCCGCTGACCTCCTCCTCCTCCTCCTCCTCCTCCTGCAAATAATTTTGTTTGCTCTCTTTTGATCCACTGAGTTTTTTTTTTTACCTCAGGCACAATTAAGGACGACTCATACTGTCTGACAACGCAGAACCTTAAAGAACCTCTGGTGACGTCAGCGTGAGTGAGCAGGTGGGCGTGGCTCCCCCGCGGCGGCGGCAGTCACAACACATTAGATCCAACAAATAACAGTCTCTGTGGATCAGTCAACACACACTCACACTGTGTGCACACACACACACACACACCACATAAACACACACACACACACGGCCATGAATCGTTGTCTTTGTCAAAAGTTTTAAAACAATTTCATGAATAATTCCAAAACAAAACAGTAAGTCACGGTTATTATCAATTCTTGTGATAATAATGTTGAATTTTTGAGTTTTTTTTGTTTTTTTTTTCTAAATTTTACTTTTTTAATTTACTAAATAATTAATTTATGTTTCAGAAATAATAAGATTTCCATACTGGAAGGAGATAAAATACAAAAAATTAATCTAATAATTTTTTCGTTCAACTAATTATAAAATAATCTGATAAAAGACTTTATTATCAAATATATCAATAACCAAAAGTCAACAGATAAACATCATACTGTAAAATCAGCAGGAGTCGTGTTTTGTCCTTGGCAACAGTAAATTCACGCTTGTCTAGATATGGGAAAACTAAGGCTTGGGGTCCACATGTGGCCCGTTTGACTTTTTAATCTGGTCTGCCAATGTGTGTGATTAATGTCTTTTGTGTCTTCCCTGCATTTCTCCATTCAATGGTGTAGAAATGCCAAAAGGATTTCACAGAAAAGCTATTTGTTCATGACCAGAATTTAGGACCCATTAGTCACATGAGCCACATGTTGAGAAACCATGCTATCCTCCTTATAAAGAACTAAAAAAATGAAGCTGACATCGTGTTTTTTGAAAATGGAATTATCTTGTAGTGTTTTAAATGAGGGCATATAGTATTCAAGCACACACTTTCACACACACACACACTCACACAGAGTCATGCTGGCACACACACACAAACACACCATGTTAACCCGGACAGTGCTGGCAGGGCACAGTTGGAGCTGCGGGGGTGGATGCAGCGGAGCTTTCATGCTCCACTGAATATTCACTGCTGCAGCTCTACAAGCAAGTAATCATCACTAATACATAACACTGCACACGTACTGTACGTGTGTGTGTGTGTGTGTGTGTGTGTGTCTGTGTGTCTGTGTGTGTGAGTGAGTAAGACTGTTCAGTAAATATTTTGCCAACTTTACTCCACAGACTGTTTCCTGCAAATATGGGACTAAAATTAATATTTTATATCATTGTGGTCCAATACTGTTGTTAATAGATCGGTTTTAGCATAATTATGTCATATCTGTCTAATTGGTATTGTTTTTTTACTTCGATATATTCGAATATCTGTTTTGGCGGCGAAACGATTGATATCAGTGTCCAGATATTATCGGCAAAATCAGATATCAGCAGTGTTGGGACTAGCGTGTTACTTGTAACGCTGTTACATAACGAAACTACTTTTCTCAGTAACTAATAACGTAACCCGTTATTTCTCCCATTCAGTAACGCCGTTATTGTTACTGTGGTGTAAAGGGGTTCGTTACTCGTTACCATCTGTGGTCCAAATGAACGGTGTCCCCCGGCCATGCAGAGAGGACTGTGTGGCAGCAGTAACTAGTAAAGTAATGAGTTACTTTTTTAAAGTAACTTGCCCAACACTGTATTAGGTTAACGTTAAACTTCCATAGATTTTTTTAAGTTCTGAGACTGAGCTGAAAACGTTTTCACCAAACCAACCAGGTTTTGTCAAATTTGCGGGAATCGCTCATGGATTCTTGAGAAGTTTTTTCTTAGTTTTAGGGCAAAAATAATTGCATATATTGATATCAGTTGATATCGGAATGGGAGATTAATTGTTTGGACAATATTTGGCAAAACTGGGTTTAGTTCAAAGCAACATTTAGTTTAATTTTTGATCCTTAGATGTTTGTTCTTCGTATCATTGAGGAGATAATTATTAGAGATGAATGGAAATCACTAACCAACATTATCCATAAATTATTATTATATTATGTTTTTATCTTCTGATTGTGTCCCTCCCTCTCAGAGGTTGCCGTAGTGAGGCAACATTTTCCAGTTTATCTTATTCTCTGTTTTTGTTTTTCCATATTTTTCTTTAAACCTTGAGATATTCCTTCACCACACTCTCACCTTTACTCTCCTCACCCCTGAAATTAAACATCGGACATCAGAGTTTCTCATCTAAATTCTGCAAAACTAAACCCCTTCATTTATTTAGTTGTGTTTGTGAGTCTGCTGTGTGCAGCTCCGGGCTCTAAAAAGCGACAACAAAAAGTTGTTGACTTTTTCGTGAACCCCAATAACAATCTAATCCAACAGAAATAAGTTCAGAAAAATCCTTAAAAAATAATACTGAGACTCAGAGTTGTATTAACAAGAAAGGAAACTGTTGAACAGTGTGTGACAACAGTGCAGCTCTGCAGCCGCTCTCATCCTGCATGATGATGAATCACAGTGGAGTGTGTGTGTGTGTGTGTTTACACACGGACTCGGTGTTTATTGACACACTGTGTGCATCAGCTCCCTCGTCCCCTCTGAGAATCTACTTTTTCTTCTTGCTCTGTTTGTTCCCACTCACCCCTTTACAGATGGCCACCGCCTCCTTGGACATGGACTTGGGATAGGAGACGTGATGCTCCATGATGGACTGAAATAACTCGTCCTCGTCCTCCCCATCGAACGGAGGCTGAAAAAAGAGCAGAGCGGGACAAGAAGGTTTTAGGTGAAATTGTGTTCTTTTTACTTGGGGAGGAGGTTGAGCTCGTTGAAAAAAAAGGAGGAGGCGGAGCCTCCACCCTGAACGACGCAGGACATCTCTGAACAATTATTAATGTCCTGAGAGAAAAACTCATTACGGGACATAATTTAACGCTTAACCTTTCACGACGTGGTGTCAAATTTTAAACTTTGTGATTCTCACCTTTGTATTTTGTGGATCGCGATGAGATGAAAAGAAAGAAAATGCTACAGAGAAGCCTATCTCGATTAAAAACAATGGATGCTTCAAGGGAAAAATAGTTGGAAAATATTACTTTCTGTGAATCAAGATTTGTTACTTTAATGTTTCTCTCTCCGTGGTTTGGACATAAAATAAAGCAACACTGCACCGAAAAAACAGACTGATTAAATCACATGAACGCCTCACGCAAAACTCTTAGCTTCCTGTTTCAGTCAGCAGCAGACAGAACTGTGCCCTCATCTGTTGACAGTTGGAACTGCATTCATCATTCCCATGCAGGGTGTGTATCCCAGTAAATAAGTTTACACCCAACCTGTCTTCACCTTAAATCTGGTCTGAAACCATTGAAGCAGGGGTCACCAACCTGGTACCTGGATGCACCTGGTAGCCCCATGGACTACCAGGTGCCCACAGTGTTAATATAACTAGTCATAGGGGACAAAACAATACGGTTCCTGTGCTTTTAGAACCTGTTCCACTTCCAATGATGTTCAAACCAACCTGTCCAGCCAGCATCTCATACAGCAGCACACCGAAGGCCCACCAGTCCACGGATTTACCGTAGGGTTGGTAGGCAATGATCTGAAACAGAAGACATGATGTCATTGTGACAGAGTTTAATACAAACAAACAGCAGCTTTTATTAAATTAATTTAATGAACATGGGAAATGAGACAGATGAGACTCACCTCTGGAGCGATGTAGTCAGGAGTTCCACAGAAGGTCTTGGTGGTGACGCCATCGTTCATGTTCTCTTTACACATTCCAAAGTCTGCGATCTTGATGTGACCTTCACAGTCCAGCATCACATTGTCCAGCTTCAGATCTCTGTCAAAAAATTTCAAAAGAAAAGCCAAAATAAACTCGTTTTAAGTCCTGATTTAACCTGTTATTTACCTCTGCTGGCTGAATATTGATATTTTTATCTTTTATTTTTAAGGATAACATAATATTTTTGGGTTATTCTGCCTTAATTCGATGCTAATTCCTCCTTTTGATTCAACACTAAAAACCCCAAAACAAAAGAAATAAGAACAACAGATAATGAATCATCAACGAGGCTGCACAACAGTACGCGTGACTGATTTTTTTTTTCCCCAAATAAAGAAATCAATTTTGTTATAATATAGAAATTAAATGTGTAAACACAACGCTATCTCCTAATACAAACATCACATTCCCATATTATTTGGGAATTAGAGGCTCCTCCACGCCGATAATAATCTCATATCGCATTAGAAACAAATCCCGCCGCTAGTCGATGTGAGCGTCTGCCGCAATAATAGAGGACTGTGTCGCCGGGAAAATCATTTCAATTTATGTTTTCATTCACTTCGTTTGAGAAGCTGGGAGTGGGATTCAGACGACGCTGATAACACCACCGCTCTCTAATTCCTCCGTCTGCCTCCACCTCCCGGCCACACGGCCGTAATCAGACGTAGGGTCCGTACAGGTCTGTGGGGCGACAAATAAATGCGTGCGTCCAACGCAAGAGGAGATTTGTTTGCGGAGATGTCATGTGATCCTGCCTCCCATCAGAAGATCCTTCACTGGTTCAATTCCTGGTTTCTTCTACGTGGCCTGTACACGGGTCGGTGAGGAAGAAGGTGAAGAGCTGTGTATGTTTGAAGTCTTCGAGGTCTTTGTTCTGACACCTAATGTTATAGGATTTCCCATTGACGACCAGACCTCACGTCACCAAGACCTTTGATGCCAGGAGAAGATGTGGGTCTGTGTGTGAATGTGAATGAACCACAGAAAAGAACAGAAAGAAACCATGACGGGGAACAGGGATCTCAAACTTCTGGCTCCAAATCCTCTTCCACCTCACGAACCCCACAAAGTCACACCATGATGAAACGTGATGATGCGGAGGTCAAGCTATAGGTACGTTTATTCAATGAGAAAGTGGACGACGGACAGATGAGAGATGCTGCGGTCGTTACATCGAGGCAGGTAAATACTCCTGAGTATAAGTAAATTTCCAGTTCTGAAATATTTTCCTACCCATAAAATCTTCCTACCCAAAATAACCTGTGTATGCACAAGTGTACACAGCCTATAAGTTTCTGCTACCAGACCGGTATACAAGGTCAGAATTTCGAGTTTATTGTTGTTGTCTTCACTGAGAAAATATTTCCTAATCAAATATAGTTGCATTATT
>JAFBJS010002157.1:0-12525 GCA_016785265.1 Paraplagusia blochii | reverse complement strand
TATCCACTGTCCCTCCTCTGAACATGTCCAAACCATCTCAATCTGTCTTCTCCAGCTTTTTCTCCAAACCTTCCTGTCTGTGTTGTCCCTCTAATCACCTCATTCCCGGTCCTGTCCATCCTTGTCTCTCCTAAAGAGAAAACAGACTTATGGTCGTTTAACTTCTATAAAATCTGCTTCCACCTTTAAATCAAAGGGAAGGAGGATATTATTGTTGTCTAACATCTACAAAAACATGCTACCACCTTTAAAACATAGGGTAGGAAAAAACTATGGGTAGGAAAATATTATGGGTAGGAAAAAAATGTCCAAAACCATCTCAATCTGTCTTCTCCAGCTTTTTCTCCAAACCTTCCTGTCTGTGTTGTCCCTCTAATCACCTCATTCCTGATCCTGTCCATCCTTGTCTCCTACAGAGAACCTCAGCATCTTTAACTCCTCCACCTCCAGCTCTGTCTCCTGTCTTCTACCTATTCCTAGTGTCTCTAAACCATCCATCATGGCTGGTCTCACCACCATCCTTTACAGGTCTTTGTCTGAGTAAACAGTTTTGTTCTTTAATGACTGAGAAAATCTCACAAAATCCCAATGCCAGTGATGCAGATGTTCTCAGTCGGCAGCTCTCCTGTGAAGGCAGCTCACTCCCACGCAAACACGTTCAAACACATGACGTGAACATGACGTCCAACGGAGCCCGACTCTCTGTAGCCGTCCAATCAGCTGGTTCCACCGATGTGAGCGTGGGTTTTGTTGTGATGGCTCCGTGGGCCTGGATGAAGCATCAGTGGAGCCGTACTTCTGCTTCAGGTGTTTGTTTTGGCCACACGTACGTCTTCTCTTCCTACACTCGCTGTTCGCTCGTGCATCTCCACAAACGCAGCCTCCGCTCCCAGCTCCCCAACGTTACCGCATGAGAGTAGCTTTAAAGGCCTGTCGCCATGGAAACAGGCAACTGGCGTAGGTCTGGTGCACAGACAACGTGTTCCCTCTCTTCTTCTACTCCTTCTCTGTCTTCGTCGTACTCCACCCTGCTACTGAACCCATTCTTCATCCAATTTTCTGTCTGGTGCTCCTCCAACCTGTGCGCTCCTCCCTGACTTGATATTCCCTCATTCACCTCACCCATCACCTCCCTTCTCCTCCCTCCTGTGCTTTGATGCAGCCTGACATTTTTACAGCTCTCTCTATTCATTCATGTCAACTTGGCCACCGTCGCCCCCTGTCTTTGACTCCCTATCTTTTCATCACATTCCCTGCTTGTCATGTCGTCGTCCTCTTCTCCCATTTCCCATCATCCATCTCTGTCTACCTGCAATTTGTCTCCTGTAATTCCTGTCTGTCTCTACCCAGAACTGTCCTCCTCAACCAGTGTGGTCCCGTGGTCCACAGTGACAGTTGAGGCCCAACGTCACACAGAGACCAGGTTCAGATCCATCATGAAGACCAGTCTCCATGGACTGATCCAACACCAACAGCTCTTAGCTCAGTGTCATTAATCAAACCTTGGATCTGATGGAAAAATTGATATAAAGTTTGCAGGTGGAGTGAGGAAAACTGGCTTCATGACTTAGTTGTCATTTGCTGACATATAGATATACAGCCCATGTCAAACTCAAGGTTCGGGGGCCAAAATTATGCCCATAAAACAATATTATTTGGCCCGCAGAAAGTTAAAAAGGTGAATGAAATTAGAATCCAGAACTTTATTTCTAAATCATTTCTCCTAACCAGACGTTCAGAAATGAGTCAAAGCCTGATCGAAACCTTGTGTTTACGTAAAAGGTTTGTTAGCTTGTTTTTACCTTTCCGAAGCTTCCTTTTCCCAGGACCATCAGGAAGTTAAAGTCAGCCAATTTCATTCGATCCTGGTTTCCGTTGGAGTCGAAGCGTGAAGCGGCGTTGGGCAACTTCCCCTCCGTGTTCTTGCCTGGACCAATCTTTGCTCTCTAGATGAATAAAAAAAAAGATTAAAAAGAATCCTAAGGCCTGCTACTCCAGATCAGTAAAAGCTGACCACAGGTCGTGACCTCATCTTTAATGTCAACAACGACCTTATAAGGCGTCTTTGTGTCTGTGACAAACCGTGGAATTTAAGTGACAGGCTGTGGAAAGGTAAAAGCCTGAAACCTTCCCCTCGTTTCTCCTTCATTCTTCTAATATCCTGTGCAGACACTTGGCTCCCGACTTCACACTCTCCATTATAAATACAGTCTCCCTGCGAGGCTGCCGCTGGGCCCAGTCATAACTGTCACTCTTGCCTTTGTTTCTCATTTTCATCTCCGCTCTCAAACTAAATTTTGCCCCATCTCTCCATCTCTCTCCGTGAAATAAATTCCTTTTTCCCTCTCATCTGTATAAATTTGTCTGACTCTCCATTTGTTCACGCCTGAGCCATTTCATTTCTGCCACTGCTTACGACATATCTGTTCCCCTGTGGGATAAAATAGAAAAGACTGTGTAGTGGCATAAATATTGGCATGTTAGCACTCGGATTCTGTTGAATGACTATTAATCAGGACCTCGATCCCCTAGTTTTTAGTGTTAGAGGTTTGATAATGCACTGACAAAAAAGAATGGCCCAAGAAATAATAGCAAACATGAAAAAATACAATGGTTGGTCAGTGAAAAACATATTTCTTTCTTAATTTCTTTCCTAAATTAAACATAAATAAGACAAGAATTTAAGTTCTGTGCAAAAAGGCTGAGCCAAAGTCAATGTTGGACGATTTCATCTGGTTCCAATGTCTCCAGACTACGTGATCTTCAGTTTAACAAAAAAAAAAAATAGAGTTATGTTAAGGTTAAAGCAATAAGTTTGTCACAAAAAAACTGTTAATTCTTAATTGTGAGGCACTTTATGCAGAACTAGTTTCTTTAAGGTGTTAGAAGATTCTGGTTGGTGAGCAGTGTGTCATGTGATCGTGTTTGACCAATTAGGTCCATGATTTTACTTAATGTTAGTGGAACAGAGGAATTCCCCCAATAGTCTTCTACAGTGGACCAAATGGACTGTGTCTTATACACATACGTCCAAAAATATGACAAACTAATGCCGGTTACATTAAAATATCGAGGAATTTAGAATAAAATTTAACGTCAACTTCAACATAGACATTCAGAAATATTTTTTTTTGTTTCAGGAATAAGCACATA
This sequence comes from Paraplagusia blochii, assembly GCA_016785265.1. Taxonomy (NCBI): domain Eukaryota; kingdom Metazoa; phylum Chordata; class Actinopteri; order Pleuronectiformes; family Cynoglossidae; genus Paraplagusia; species Paraplagusia blochii. The sequence goes on along the minus strand of JAFBJS010002157.1, from coordinate 9,372 downwards.
AAAGTGTTTGGCTTAGACTTTAAATATGAACTCAGAAAAAAAAAAACATCTTCAGCCATTCTTCAGTTCCAAACTCCAACAGCGTTCCCAGAGTCTCGGTAATAGACATTCAGCATGAATACATCTTATCTGAAATTGCTGATCCATATAGAGCCTCCCTTTCTCCTCCCCCACCTCCCCTCTCCCCCTCTCTCCCTCTGCACTTCTGTTCTGTACACCGGCAGTAATTTCTCCATCGTCTTGTCTTGGAAATTGACAGAGTGAGGCGCTGAGCTACTCAGCTTCTCGCTGCATTGTCCTGGATGTTGGGAGGCGCCTGCAGGAGCAGGAGCAGGAGTGCTGCAAAATCCATGGAAACGAACAGATCTGTGGGGTAAAAAATCTGGTTCGATGTCTAGATTTCTGACTCTAAGGTTGAAGCGAGGGTGAAGTCAGGGTGTGTATGGGTGGTGCAGGTCCAAGTCAAGGTGTAGGTTCATGTCCAGGTCTGAAATGGAGGCCAACAGGTTATGTTACTGCCCAGAAAGGAACGCTGTCAGTTTCTGTATTCTCTGGATTTTTTGATCCAGGCTGCTGACAAAACTGTGTGTGTGTTAGCGTGTGGGTGTGTTAGTGTGTGTGTGTGTGACAGATCTCAGGCCCTCTGGGAATGTGTCTCAGTGAACGTCTGAAGACTATGACCTTGAGGAGATGGAGGGGAAAGAGAAGAGATAAGGAGAGAGAAACACACATGGGGGCAATAAAAGTGACGGAGGACAAAACTGATAAGTGAACGAGGGAGGAGGAGGTGGAGGAGGAGATGAAGGAGAAACGTGTTTGTGTTATTAATGCAAAAATAACACAATTATGACAAATGGGCCTGATGAACACAGCCTCCCGCACCAGGAACTAAAATGTAAATTAACGGAAAAACTGTTTTGACTTCATTCAACCTTAGGTCGACTCAAAAGTTCAAAAGCAGAGGAGCAGACCATCTGGAGGAGAACTGAGGAAAACAAACTGTTGTTTCCCTGTGCGTCCCGCAGTCGCTGACATGCAGTACACTGGAAATGATTTAGGAAAATTATAACTCAGCCGCTGCTGCATCTCCGTCGACGCAAAGATACAGGAGCGCAGCGGTAACTGATGATGTGAATCATCCAGCCCGACCTCCTAAATCAGCCGGCACCGCAGCCAAAGTGTCTGATCAGCTTTTCTCGTAAACACCAGCCGTACAAGAACTAACAGGAGTGAAAAAAAACAAACAAAGTGAGTCAAAGGAACCGCTCGGTAAGTAAGACCGCACTGAGGTGTCAAAGTCACATTCACTCTGGGACACTGTCGTTTGGCCTTTTGAAATTTATTGAAAAAAATTACGTCAATTGTCCAAGTTTCTGCTTGTCTCTAGATATAGGCTAGAACCAAGACGTCTAACTCAGGCCTGGGGGCCAAATCTGGTCCGTAGTGTATCTATATTTGGCCCGCAAGATCATATCAGATAAGTACTAGTTGGCCCTTCAGTATTTTGGCAGGATTTGCAGTAATAGTGATACATGGTCTGTTAGCACATAGACATTTTTCCAAAAAAAAAAAAAAAAAAAATCAAAATTTTAATTAGGAAACCCACCACTAGGGGGCACCGTCAATTTTCTTTAATGGCCCCAAGAGCCCCAGTGATATCTTGCTAGGAGCCCCAAGAGACCCTAACACCGCCTCCGCGTGTCATTTATGAAGATTGGGAAATATTGACAGTTTATTTTTCAATAAATATTCAGTCTGGTCCGTGACTTTATGACAGTTTTTATTTTTGGCCCACTGGGAAATCGAGTTCCACACCTGGGCTAGAAGAATCGGAATGGAAATACAGTTTTGTGCAAACATTGAATCTGGAACAAGAGCTGAATTCGAAATAAAATATATATTTTCCCTCCATCAGTAGCCTTTCCACATCATTTTCATGCAAAAACTTTTTTTCCCCCGCAGGCCAAAAACAAACCTTCCTGTCCAAATACTGGTGAACTGACTCTAGTAAACATTTGATATGATCTTGGCGTCCAATATTCTTATATTGCGGACCAGATTTGGGCCCCGAGCCAACAGGAAAGAGCAGGAAATGATGAACTGTGATAAAACAGTGAGTTGCTACATTTATCTTGGATTCTGAAGGATGAATCGAGGCTGCGGTGAGAAGAGATGAACGAGTAAACAAAAACTGAAATGAAAAAAAGTAAAAAAAACAAACAAAAAAACGTCAGATTTCCTGCTGCTCTGTGTCTGTTGGTCAGTTGGACAGAAGGAGGAGAGAAGAGGGAGAATAAAAGCCCAGTGCAGGGTTTTACCCTCCTGTGCCAAATGTGTTAATGAGTGGACCTACTGGTCAGGCCCAGGCCTCACACACACTCACACACACAGAACACACTCACACACACGTGTCTGGACCTGCAGAGTGCCAGACCGGATGGCACTATCAGAGTTCCTGCCAAATGCTAACAGCTCTCCCACAGAGGCTCTCACTCAGCCACATAAGGACACACTGGGCACACACACATGCAGACACACACATGCAAACACACACGGTTAGACACACACATACATGTTTTGTGAGTACAGTAGAACCACCAGGTCAGGCATGGCCAAACTAAGGCCATGGGGCCAGAACTTTTCCAAATGATACAAATGGTTTGTCTTGGGACTTTATTTCTGCATTTGTTGTAATGCCCAAGTTTTCCCCATAGGTGGCATCAGTAAGTCTTAAAGGATTTTCATAACTTTTGTCATTTATGTTGCTAAAGTTTACCAACACCTGCATGGGAAACAAGAATAATCTGTTCCCCAGGAGCTTCCATGCGTCAATTCTAGGGGTGTGACGATTCACTCACATCAACGATTCACAGGCTACGATCCGATTCAGGAACGATTCATAAAAAAATATTAAACGATCGATCCAGTTCGATCCCATTCGGTTCAGTCTGATCCAAACTGTTCCAAAACAATTAATTTTAACACCCCTAATATATATACTGTATAGTGTATATTAGGGGTGTGACGATTCACTCACATAACGATCCGATTCATATCTCGATTCACAGGCTACGATCCGATTCATAAAAAATATTAAACAATCGATCCAGTTCGATCCGATTCATTTGCACACCCCTAGTCAATTCCATGGTGGAACCCCTGGTGGCTTATGTTTGTGCCTAATCCTAATCCGTACCCACAACTCTAATGTGACTGTAATTCTAATCCAGTTCAAAGACAAATCTTGACTTTCATACATAGTCAGGAGCTGCAAAGTGTCCTCACAAGGACAAAAATGATAATCACATCACAACATCACACTTGGATCGAAACAGAAGAGAACAAACCTCAAACTTCTGTCTCAGCTCCTCGTTGCCTTCCTCCCCCTCCGGGGGGACGGGGACATTGAAGTATTCTCCCTCCTCCTGGGAGAGCAGCTTGAACCTGCGGAGAGAACATGTGAGGTCACATCTAATCAGGATTCATTTGCGGAATTATGGTGTTAAACTGCCGCCATTAACGGCCGCTAGCGACCGGCCACGCCGTCTGATGGAGGTTTCAGAATAATCAATGGATAATTTAACAATTTGCTCTCCTTCACGGCGCGCTAACGAGACCTAAAGTGTCTGTCATTTCACGATAAACAGAGATATTTTCCACACTGGTCTCATTAAAACACATGCTCAACAATATTTCAGTCGGTTAATGACTGGTCCGTGACTCCACCTTTGGAGATACAACATAAAACAAGAAGAAGAAAATCCATCCGATAAGAAGACGAGCCCTAACATGTACTTTTAAGGGGAAAACACTGACGGCACCAACACCAACCACTAGAAATATGACACCAACCAGTGACTCGGATTCATTTGCACAGATGGAAAGTAAAAGCCCATCAACGTCAGGTAATGCATTTTTCAGATAACAATTTTCCACAGGCTGTTGAGGTAAATGGACCTCATCCCGCTATTCGCACTCCACTATTCCATTAAGCTGCGGAGCAATTCATAGATATTAACAGATCCCTGTACAGATGATTCCGAATCAAACCCTCTGAGAGCTTCATCCACTCAGGCTGTTGTCTATAACCTGCTGCCACCCCCTGCCAACACCAGCACCAGTGGAACTTTAGAACTTTAGGTACCAATCCTTGTGGGTTATTTCCTTTTGGTCCCATCTGTCTATTACTTCCACTTGATCCATACCCATATCAACAAAAGAACTGACCAATAGAATGGCTAGGATTCCATCATAGATGTGTATAAGAGACAGTCACAAATGCAACTATATTTGATTAGGAAATATTTTCTCAGTGAAGACAACAACAATAAACTCGAAATTCTGACCTTGTATACCGGTCTGGTAGCAGAAAATTATAGGCTGTGTGTGCACTTGAGAAATCCTTGTGTGCATACACAGGTTATTCAGGTAGGAAGATTTTACAGGTAGGAAAATATTTCAGAACACTGGAAATTTACTTATACTCAGGAGTATTTACCTGCCTCGATGTAACGACCGCATTGATACAAGATTCTAACATTTATACTGGTCTGGTAGCAGGAACTTATAGGCTGTGTGCACTTGAGAAATCCTGGTTGGGCCCATGCACAGTTAATTCGGGTAGGAAGATTTTATAGGTAGGAAAATATTTCAGAACATTGGAAATGTAATTAACCAGTCAATGAAAATAGTAAGAGACATTCAAGGGTTCTGTGGCGCAAAAAAGGATGAGGAACTAAAATAACAGTTCAGAAATAACCGAGTCAAAGTTATTATTATTATTGACTTGGGCGGCAAAGGTTTGTGACTTCTAAAATATGGGTATTTGTGAAACACTGACATCTACAGACTGATAGAAATGAAAAACCTTCTCTGTTCTTCATGTTTTGCTCTTTGCTCCAATTATCAGTCTTCACCATTTCAGCTGAAACACTTGACTCACAATAAAATCCCTGACAGAACAGCGTCAGCAAAAAGAGAGGGGGAGATGGAGGAGATAGAAACTTAGGCTGGGAGGAGAGTGGGGAGGGAATGGGAGTAGGGGAGCGATAAGGAGGCGGAGATAAGGAGATGGAGTGCAGATGCAGTGGCAGAGAGTGTCATCAGAATAAAAAAGAGGAAGGAGCTCCAACCAAAGTTTTTTTTTTTTTTCTTCCAACTGTGCATTAATGAGCAAGGTCACCTTCACTCCCTCTCTTCCTCCACCTGTGCCATCTCTCTGCCTCACCTCTACTCATCCTCCCATCCCTCCCTCAGACTCACCATCCGTCCACTCCGTTTTTCTGGAGCTCCGAGATGCCGAAGGACAGTGATCCCATGAAGTCGTTGCGGCTGGTCAGATCCCAGTCCCACACTTCCACGGACAGGCGTCGGTCCTTATCGTACTCCTTCAGGTGGCTGGAGGACAGACAGAACAACAGCTACTAGAAGGATTGTCCGATAACAAACTAATATTAGCGGAATTATGTCTTCTGTAAAAATCATTATTGGTTTTTCGCAGATACTGAAAACCTGAAAATACAATGTCTGTGTCGGTGTTGGAAATAAACAGCTGGTTATTGCAGTGAAAGTCACTAGATGGCAGCATTACAGCTCATTTTCAGAGATTACCAGGCATATATCGACATCAGTTGATATCAGAATCATGCCTTAAGTGTTTGGACAATATCAGATATCTGAAAAAATACTCAACACAAGTCAACTGTCACCGTTTCGTTGAATCTAGAATCTTTCTTTTCTCATTTGGAAGAAAGAAACCCTCTGAAAAACAAAGCATGCTTCTGAATACAAATGCACGCTCTACCATACAAACCGTAGTTTATTAAAAAATAATAATTCAAACCAACTGTGAGAACTGTCCCCGAAAGCGGGGCTTTATGAATATGAAGAGCCAGATGTTTAAACCCCAGCGCCAGCGGTTAAACACGGTTGATGTGATGAGCATCATGTGGTGTTCTTAAAAAAAAAATACCGCAACGATGGAAACGATAGGAGGGAGGCATGATGGGAAAAAAAAAAAAACATCAAATGTGATTTAATTGAGCCTTACAATTTAAAAGTCTCGTTCCAGGTTGGGTTGAGGCAACACTTGATGGTCTTGGTTTTTTGTTTGCTCTCGCTGCGAGGGTCTGGAATCAGTTTGAGCTTCACGTAAGGATCAGAGAGGCCGTTGGGGTCCATGGGAACCAGGTTCTTACCCTCTTTGACTGGAGAGAAGAATAAAAACAACACAAAGAGGAGAAGAATAAGTTAAAAACCTGTAAACCACCTTACCAGTAACATACACAGCCTGTAGAGGGGAGTAAAGGCTGCATGTGCAACATTCATGGACTATTATCGCAGCTAAATAGGTTAGGTGATTTGCCCACTAGGGGGCATTTTAATTCAGCTGCTCCACCACTGAAGGCAGTGTTAAAGCCCAGTGGTGGACACATCAGTCTGTGGGACAATGTGGACAGATGAAGGCTGTCACTTCCAGCACTAATCCCTATTTTGTGGGTGTTTGTTATTGGGCTGTAATTGTATTGCAGACTGTAAAATCCCCAGCAATTGATTTTCAGAGTGTATTAATGGGAAAGTGTGTGTATGTGTGTGTGTAAGCCACAGAATGAAAGAGGGAGGGAGAGTGTGTGTGTGTGTGTGAGAGAGAGAGAGAGAGCAATAACTGTTGCTGGTCAGGTTCTGAGGTCACATCCAATTACCAGGAACCAGGGCTGGTGTCGAGCACTCTAACACTCACACCAATCCAGCCACATGTACACAAATTAACAAAAGACACACACACACACACACACACACACACACACACACTTTCCCATTAATGAACTCCACAGTTTAGCACAGATGGGTTAGTTCATTCTTCCACTTTCCTCCTGCCTTATTCACCAGAGATTCACACTAACATTCACACCACAGTCAATTAAGAACCAATCCAGTTCACCAAAATCTGCAAGTTCCTAAGGAAACTAACAGTTGTTAAAGAATATTTATCAACAATCAATATTTGTTTGACTTATTGTTTACATCATGGCTAAACCAGAAACTGTTGAAGTTCCTCAGTTGAGGAATGAAACATCTTTCAACTCCATTTGAGTTTAGATCAATTAACCGGTCAATCTACGTCCCTACTCTCATCTATGGTCTTGAACTTTGGGTCATGACCGAAAGAACACGATCCCTGATACAAGTGGCGAAAATTAGCTTTGTTCGTAGGATGGCAGGGCGCTCCCTTAGAGATAAGGTGAGGAGCTCTGTCACCTGGGAGGAGCTCAGAGTAGCTCCTCCACATCAAGAGGAGTCAGTGAAGTTAGCTTGGGCATTTACATCGGATGCCCCCTGGAGGTGTTTGGGTCATGTTCCACTGGGAGGACACCGAGAGGAAGAACCAGGACACACTGGGGCAACTATGTTGCCTGGCTGGTATGGCAACACCTCAGGATCCTCCCAGATGAGCTGGAGGAAGTGTCTGGGAAGAGGGAAGTCTGGGTATCCCTCCTCAGAGGGCTGCCCCCGCGACCCGGCTCCAGAAACGCTGATGAAGATGGATGGATGGATGGATGGATGGATGGAGTTGAGATGATGAATATTATGGACTAACACCTTCAGAACTGGGCCTGATACTAGTTTAATTATGTTATATCAGTTAAGACACTCATCTGTTCGTAGCCGTCATCATGGACAACTTTGAGTATCTGACCAGAGATTCATCCATACTGGGACCTCACCACCTGGATGAGTATGTCAGGATATGGGCCGAGTATGATCCTGCCGCCTGGTGCGTAGAAACATTTTTGTCTTTACGTTACTATTAACACAAGAAGGTTCTAAGGAGATGGTGACTTTTTACTCTTTTTACCATTAGCCAAATCCTGCTGAACCTACCACCTGTCTTCAAATTACATCTTTTATTTTCTTTGGTTCCAAGCAGCACTACGCGAAAAAGGGTAATATGAAATGATTTGGAAAAAACTAACGTTGCTCTACATGTATCTTATTTTACAAGCAGCATCCAGAAAATGCTAAGAGTATGGACACGCAGGAACAGGAAAAAGGAGAACTATGCTGTATAAACAGGGTCGGCAGTCAAATCACAGACACAGTCATAGGCTTTTGACGTAAAATCACTTCTTCATGTGTGGTGGGATTTGACACTGTTGGCAGTGGGACGACAAAGAGACGCCATTGATGGCTTCTGGTAAAATGCAATTCCTGGTTTTGACTTTGCCACACTAGTTTTATCATGGGGACACATTTCCAGGCAAAAAAATAAATGTTAGCTCCAAATGAAAATAATTACAAAACAGGTTGAGTTGATTATTTTATTTATTATTACATTTAATGGGCTGCAGTGGTGACCTAGCAGTTAAGGAAGTGGACTTGGGTCTGCAAATATTCAGGTTCTAATCCACCAGCTGCCACTAAGGTGCTCTGATCATAGCACCGTCCCGGCCCACATAACTTCCAGTGGGCTCACCACCCACAGGAGGGTTGACAGTATGGAGCGGTGTGATATGGGTGGCAGCTGTGGAGACTTTTTATCAAATGTAAGTTCAATATGTAGATGATCAGTGTTCATGGCGCCTTGGCCCAGAGGCAATGTCTTTGATATTGGTGTGGAACCTCTGAATCTAATCCTGGGTAGGATGGTTGGCACCATCCAGTGGGCTCCACACCAGTGCGGTGTGATTTGGGTGGCGTTCAAAGCTGGATGTATTTTTAGTTGTACAGTAGTTGTGCCTGAGTCTTCTTCTTTTCCTTTCGGCTTATCCCATTTTCCAGGGGTTGCCACAGCGAGTCAATAATTTCCATCTCACCCTGTCCTGCGCATCCTCAACTCCAACTCCAACCACCTCCATGTCCTCCCTCACTGCATCCATAAATCTCCTCTTTGGCCTTCCTCTTCATCTCTTACCTGGTAGCTCCATGTCTAGCATTCTTCTCCCAATATAATCACTGTCCCTCCTCTGAACATGTCCGAACCATCTCAGTCTGTCTTCTCTAGCTTTTTCTCCAAACCTTCCTGTCTGTGTTGTCCCCTTGATCACCTCATTCCTGATCCTGTCCATTCTTGTCACCCCCAAAGAGAATCTCAGCATCTTTAACTCCTCCACCTCCAGCTCTGCCTCTTGTCTTCTACCTATTCCCAGTGTCTCTAGTCCATACATCATGGCTGGTCTCACCACTGTCCTGTAAACCTTTCCCTTCACCTTAGCTGACACCCAGTAGTTGTACCTGAGTATAAGTTGCAAACCCGGCCAACGAAAGTGATTTAATAACTACCGTAATTTCCGGACTATAAGCCGCACCCAATACATTTATTAAAGGAAAAATTATTTTGTACATACATAAGCCGCACCTGACTATAAGCCACAT
>JAFBJS010002156.1:180-28777 GCA_016785265.1 Paraplagusia blochii | reverse complement strand
TTGGATTCTGTTCTTTCCTGGATTGTGTTAATAAAGTACCATATTAAAATCTATCTATCTATCTATCTATCTATCTATCTATCTATCTATCTATCTATCTATCTATCCATCTGTCTGTTTTTATTTGACCAAGCAAAAGCTTCCTCCTAGGAATCAGTCGTTGTTTGTAGTCGAACCATATTTCCAGAGAAAGAACAGTGTCAATAAACAGGTCTGCACTGGTCCCATTAGTCACAAACAGATCTAGTGTCAGTTCAACAATACACTGTGAAGCACGTTGGACTCGTGCTACTCATAGTTGTCCCTGAGACCTGGTAAAGGACAAGATGATGAAGATCAATGAATGAGTGAGTGAATAATTGACCTATTCCTGACTGACAGAGATGTTTTTTCCGATCCCATATTTAATCTGAGCCTGAACAAGGTGTGACAGGATACATCCCAATTTAAACAATGTTGCCAGCCAAGTCTGGCCATTTTGAATGCTGACATTGAGCGAGCAGAATGATATTCTCTGTTCCGAGTGTCCTGGTTACGCTCAGATCACCAAGGGTTTAATTATTGCACAGAGTAAACCCCAGTGGCCACATGGGAGTATTGTGAGAGAGGAACTGGTAGGAGTGAAAGCCAGGTGAGACAGAACCAGACTGAGGAGGGCACCAAGTTGAGACACATACTTTACCATTATCTACTGCTTAATCAGCAACTGGAAAACTTTAGCAGTTTTTTTACCGAAGGAAGGAAGGCTTTCCCACCCGCCCGGATCTGATCAGTGTCAACATGTGAAGGAGAATGAGCTGAGAGAGGGAGTGCTGAGGCTGGAGGTTGGCTTGAAAGTGTGTTCTGATCACAGAGGCTTTATGCAGCAGGTAAGGAGCTCTCTTATCTCTTACTTGAGTGAGTAGTAATTAAACACTGCCATCTTTCTCTCTGAAGGACCTCTGCAACTGGTGGCTGTTAAGACACAAGTGGGTTCATTTATTCACACAGAGAAGCCATTCAGTGCTGGATCTCTGTGTGTGGTTTGACTTTCATAGCAGTGAATTAAAAAAAAAATGCAATTCAGCATTTCCTGGTGCTGAATTTATATTTAACCAACATGAAATAAATGTCTACTTTGTGTCGAATTAGAAGAAGACACTTTCTGCTAAGCAACCACCCACGATGGTTGTTTTGATTTTTTTTTCTCAAGAGTGCAACCAACAAGGGACAAAAGGTGTCAGTGTGGCAGGTAGTACACACCTCTGTGTTGTTTATGCAACACTTTCATTTAATGGCAACTAGTAACTGATCTGTAGCTATCTAGTTTAATAATGAGTCACTTTTGAAGAACAGAGAACTTCCAGGAAGAACTAAGCAAAAAAATCTAAATCTGACACAAACCAAAAGAGACCCTGTCACTATCTCCCTGAGAGATAGAAGAAGGCAAACAAGAACTATAATCACAATCATTAGGATGAAGCAAAAGTAACCTGGAAAAAATCATTCAACAAACAAATATCATTATCATGCAACTGGATCAGAGTTAAACTAAAACTTATAACATTTAGATAATAGAGGTTGAAATACAGAGACAAAAACAGGTCAGAAATTGTCGGATTTAACCCAGAACTACAGGCATGAATGTGATTGTTCTTCAGTATTGCCTCAAAAATCTATTTTTTTTACATCAACATGTAAATATAGTCATGATTATAGGCTGAGGCCAGGTTTATTTATTGGTAATATTGACAGTTGAGATGTGATTAGATATTTTTTAGAAAAATTATTTCATAATCTGTTTTTTGAAGATTATTGTTATCAGTCTTTACTGACGTGGAGCAAGTTGAAAAGGTGAAAGAAAATCTCATAACCCTGAGCAGGATACATGATGTCACTGACTCATTGCTTCCTGTCACAGCTGCTGTGATATTAGATTGTTTTTTTATTTCGTAACATCCTGGTCCAGCTGATGGCCTGGTGCAGGTCAGTAAACATCAGTGGGGGTGTGAAGGAGGCTGGATGTTATTGAGGTTTACCTAACCTAATGACACACACAATGAAGAATTTTAATCACGAAGTTTGGTGGAAACACAGCAGGAGATGTAGATGTTTAGATATGAAAAAGACCGTAGACCTGCAGTAGTATATAAGAAGTTATTAGGCCACCTACTGGTCAAAAAGCTCTCCAAAAATACTAAAATCTAACCAAATCTAAATTGATTCAACATATGCTGACTACGGGGATACATGTGTTTGCTCACATGGGTTCAATCCTCTAGGATTCTGTAGAGATCTAGTGATGGTGTCAAACTTAGCGGATCTCAGAACAAGTTATGAGTATGGACCTCCTGTAAATGCCTGAACCTGGATTCTCTGATCTCGGTGAGGTCTAATCTCACAGCTGGTTTGTGAATGCTCAGAATCCGTTCCAACAAGCAAGGAATTGTTTAAAAACTGTTATTTTGCAAACTTTGCCATATATATTAAAACTGCCCTGTGTATTTTTTTCAGAAATGTGTTCTTACAATTTGTGTCAAATGTGAGTACTTTTTCTTCACAGCTTTCTTACGACTTTTATTCAGCCACCATGTCAGGGGATCTTGTACCTGTTGTCCAGCGTGGGGACCCACCTGCTGCAGGAACCGTCTCTATGGAGCCCATGGATGTAGAGTGTCCCATCTGTTATCAGGAGTACAACCAATACAACAAATGCCCCAGGATGCTGGAGTGCCTGCATGTGTTTTGCACCGAGTGCCTCCAGAGGATCCAACTGTGTCACTTGGAGCCCCCTAACCCTAACACCCCACCCGCCATCCCATGCCCCTTGTGTCGCCACCTTACTCCTCTAGAATCTGGTGATGCTCTCTCTTTACCTTGCAACTCACACATCTTGGCCAGGCTTCCTCCCTTCCTCCTGCCAGTTTCAATGGCTGCCCACCTGGCATCTGTCACTCAGAGGGTGGTTCTCTCCCTGGAGAGTGAAAGCAGAGACACCCGCTTCATCATCCTGCCCACTGTCAGCCTGCAGGTGCAGCAGATGCATCCCGACGGACCGTACGGCCTAGTGCACGACCAGGTGGGTGAAGAGGAAGTTATAGAGCAGAGTAAGAAGACGCTGTTCTGCGTTCAGTTGCTGGCCATCATCTTCTGGGTGCTTTTTGTGATCACCTGTGTGGTCGGTGTAGTGTTTGGGCCCCACATTTTGAACAGACACCTTTGACTGGACACAGGAGTTTCCTCCTTTATCGACTAGGTCATGGATTTGTCTGAAGACACCGTCTGTAGGGCAACACTTAACAGAAAAATGAAACATTGCTTGTGTTTTATTTTATAGATGTATTTTGTGACTGGTGCTGTTAGTTTTAATGGGACGTTCTTGTCTTCTTTTGTATCATTTACCCTCTTTTTGCGTCGTCTACTTTGTGAATACGTTGATAAATTGTGCCCTCTACTGGATGGACTCGACAAAACCACTTTGTAGGATTTTTAAATTGAATAAAAAGTTGAGTTTACATTGTTATAACGAAGTATTTTAGTTTCATCCTACTATTCCATTCTATTTCACAGTATTGTGTTATATCTATATTTGTTTTTGTAATCTGAACCTGAATTGTTATGAAGTAATCATGTGCACAAACGTTTTCTCACACATTGCTGTGCTGCATGTGGTTTCAATTAGACAGTAAGTTACATTGCTGACTTGAATAATTTGTTGCATTTTTTTCGACGCAAAAGTTCCGTCAAGTTAAAAAAAACATGTATCACATCCATGCCATATAGTGCACAATGTAAAATTAAATGTACCTGTTTTGATTAAACACGTGAAAAAAACAAAGAAAGTTGAAAGTGTGAATGTTCCTCCCTTTTGACATTATATACAAACCGAAAAAAACATTAGAAAATAACGTCTCTCTTGACACCCTAATGATGTATTAAGACATTGAAACAACAGAATGTAGAAACGTAATATGGTTCGGTTCTGTGTATTACAAATTCACATAACTTTAACTTTAACTTTAATTCGTTTACTATAGAGCGGCTGGGGCGTGGGAGGCGGGGGAGGGGGATACGTCAACTTCACAAGTGGGGGTACGTGGTGACATCATACGCCGCGTTGGCTCTTATTAAGTGTAGAAAAGTTTTCAGACCCCCTCCCCTGCTCTTACCTCCTCCTCCCTCCTCTATGTTTTTGTTGGGGGAAAACTTGTTGCTCGTTAGCCCAAGTGTGAATGTAGCGTGTCCGGTCGTTTTACTTTCCGACCCTCGGTAAAAATAGGGAGAAATGCTTTGAGTTTTTCAGGGCAGGGAGGGAGCTCTGCTTTTTAAGCAGGGGGATATTTTTTGTTTCGGCTTAAACTCCACGACCGTCCCTCCTGACTCCGGCTCTGGTGAAAAAAATCTTAGTGGCCATCGTTGCTCGTTAGCAACCTAGCCATTAGCTGCCTCCGCCGCTGGAGAACTTAACCCAACTCCTTTAACGCTACCTCCGCTCCTACTTTATATCTATTTTCTTTGTGACTTTTACTTTTCGGAGAAGGGGGTGAAAAAGGGAACAAATCTAACGCAAAAATGGCGGAAACAAAAATAATTTATCACATCGACGAAGAGGAGACGCCGTATTTGGTGAAGATTCCTATCGCTGCCGAAAATATCACTTTGCTGGATTTTAAACAGGTCCTGAACAAGCCCAACTACAAATTCTTCTTCAAGTCTATGGACCAGGACTTTGGGTAAGCAGGGAAATTAGTATTCTTCCCGTAAATGGAACGTTATGTGTGCTTTGCATGTTCAATGAGATGTTGGTTACACAAAAGTCACAGAAGGTCAGTAAACCCATCAGATTTTTTATAAAAAGGTTCAATGGTTTGGTAAATCGGTTTTAAGGACTGAAGAAAATTGGTTTTCAACTACGAGGAACTCATGATGATCACATTAACACGTGTTATCCTTTTTTACATTGTAGTGATTTAGAAGCAGTGATTCTCAAGGTGTGGGTTGCGACCCAGAAGTGTGTAGCTGAGGCAAGGCTGTTGAAATGTGAGGTGGTTTGTTTCAGTTGGAAAAAATGGAAAAACATATATCTTTATAATACTGTTGTTGTTTTCAGCCTGCAGTTTTTTATCTTTTCACATTATGACCATAAAAGTTTGGTAGTAAAACAAATCAGAAAGACATTTTAACTCAAATTTAAATCAAATTTGGAATCCTGTTATTAAAGCTTCTGTTGGTCACACTTTGAGTATTTGCATTTACTTATAAACTTTTAAATTCTTATAAAAATCAATTTGTATATCATCTTACGTAACGTTTATTGGTGGCAATCAAGTGCTGTGAAGATTGTGTGCCATTTTATGGAATGAGAATCTGTACTTGCTCTTGAATGTAAACAATGTGAGTGACCTGCTAGACGTGAAGCTTAGGATGTTAATGGAATGCTAAGTAATTCAACATTAAGTAAACTGGTGTCAGATCAGTCAATGGCAAAGTATTTATTGATGTTATCTGACAAAACAAACAATTCAAAAGCATGTGTTGATTCACCAATGTATGTCTATATTCAGAGTTATTAATAGGATTCCATACATACATACATTTATTTATATAAATCCTAATATCTCCCAGTAATATCTTTTTTCTAACTTACTGAAACCAAATTAGCCATCTGTGTGTTCTGTCATTGGAGAATTATTATTAATGCATTAAGATAAAACACTATCATTATTTTCCTTTTATTAATCTGAGAACCACAAAAATATGATTTTTTTATCTGTTAAAATGTACTTTTAGGTAAATGTTAGAATATATATAACACCTCTCTACATTAGTACATATACTTTGTCATCTATAATTGGAAGAGTGCTTAAAGCCTAAAAGATACTTTTCTCTCCTGCAGCAATTTTCAGCAACATTAAAAAACTAAGATTAGTTATGTTTTAGATTGTAAGTTTCCCATTGACCTCTACTTTGTCTTAACCATTACTACAGTTGTTGTGGGCAGACCTAATCCACAACAAGTCACTTTAGTTTGTGTGAATGCAAGAAATTGACATACCACAAACAGGACTTTTGTGTCACTATCCCGCCCCCTGTTAGAAAAGACATAATGAGTGCTGATGTCCCAGTGCTTCTATTAATACCCTAGGTATTTAGACTGAGGCATTTCTGAGAAAACATCATCATTACAATGGGAGGCATTCCCTGTCCCTGCTGCTTTTCTTTACTCTAATCCTTATCCGTCCCTCCCTCCTTCAGTCCATCATTTGAGATCCTTGCCTTTTCTGTCTCTCACGACTCCAGCCTATAGTTTTCTCCCTTGCTCTTTGACTCTGGCCTGTTAGCCACCCCTTTGATTTCCTGGCTTCCTCATGGTCTTTTCTCTTTTTTTCACCTTTGGAAAGAGCTGTCTCATCTCTACCATCAATCCCTTTTTTTTTTTTTTGCATAGCTGCTGAGCATTTTCCTTCTAGACGAATGCATCTTTGTGGTTTACTCACCCACCAAGACCTGTAGAGGTTTTGTCATTTTGGATTAGCATTTAAAGCCGTGTATGCTTATTTTTTCCTTCTTTGGATAGCAGTATTGAAATGGGTTCCAAGAGGTGAAAAACAACGTATGATGACAAGATATTATACATTGTCTGTGGAGGTGAACACATACAGCATAAAAATAGTAGCAATTGTCATAATACAAATAGATTTCCAACAAAGCAATACAGCCCTTAATAATAGACCTGTATTGTCTTCTGCTAAAATTATTCTCTTAAACTAATTTACAATCGATTTCAAAAATACTTTCACTACTATATATTTCACTGGAAGCACAATTACAAATCTACCTACGACTAAATGTCTTTTCCTGTGGTTTGGTTTTTGACAACTTTTTTGGTTGTCAACAGGCTCAACGATTCAGCATTACTTAATGAAAAACGATGATTTGAAAAAATATTAGCAGTTCTGTAAACACTGGCTTTATAATGTTTAATTCTTACTTGAATTTCAACCAACATTTTAGTGATATTGATTTTAACTGACAACTATTGCACACCATTTTTTGAGAAAGACTTCATTGTTGGTTAGTGGACTTCTTTTTTTGATGTATAACTGTGTTATACATCAACTTGTTATATATGTCAAGTAGTTAACTTACTGTATTAGTGAAAGTAAGCGGAGATGCGCCAGTACTCTACTACTACAGTAGAAATGACATACTAGAATTTTAGAGTTTAAGAAAACAGATGTTGGTTGTTCTCCACAGTTAAACCATCCTAATGAACATAAAGCTATTTACACAGGTCTGTGTTCGAAGAAGAATTTAAATGTATTCATCAAAAAAAATTCCGCTTCTAATTCAAATTTCACGGCCTGGCATCTCGTGCTCTCTGAATATCTCCAGCTGACTTTGGCTGAAAAAAATTTCAAACATAGCTTTGAGTCAGCTGTCCAATGAAAGCAGGGTCGGTTTTTCCCTATCCTCTCTCTCTCTCTCTCTCTCTCTCTCTCTCTCTGTCTCTCTCTCTCTGTCTCTCTCTCCCTCTCTTTTTCTCTCTCTCTCCGTCTACCTCTCTATCTCTCTGTCACTCTTTCTCTGACCCAAGAGAGGAGTGTGTAATAGTGTGTGTTTTCATTTGTCCTGGTACAAGGCCAGCTGTCGACCAATGCTGTGTGTGTGGCGGTGGGGGAGATCCATGGAGCAGAGCAGGCCTCAGCCGATGCTGGGAACCAGAGGCTGGACAGAGGCCATTTTCTGGGTTTTGGGGGTTTATCCAATTGGGGAGTGAAGAGGAGAGAAAATGGGATGGTGCTTAGTTGGAGTTATTGGATCGTCTGCTGTTTTCATGTGCTGTATGGGGGAGGAAGGTCAGGGAGCTGTTACACTAAGATTAATTGTCACAGAGGACATGCTGCAGTGGAGAAGGAGGAATTTAACAGTAACTGGGAACTTGGGAAATGGAAGTGGGGGTGAAAAACCAAACAGCTCTAGTTAACCAAACAGGACTGGACATATTTCAGGGATGTCTGGGCATTGTAAGGGGTATTTGAGAGTGTACGTGAAAAGTTCTTAACTCATTTGCACACACTGGTTTGTTTGGGGGCCTGAGGAATGAAGACAATTACGTTCTCAGAAGAAGAATGTTGAATGCGCTAATCTCCTGCCAAGACGCCATTTTTCTCACAGCAAGGAAACAAGCAGCAAATGTATGTTTGTTAAGTTGACTTAACATTCAGTAGCCATACACGTGGCCCTTAAAAAGCACAGGGTTTCCGTGGCAGCTCCTGAACAGTGCCCACAATAATCCGGCCGTATGCCCTCACTCGGCCACAAAACCAGCTCTCAACAGCTGCCTACGGACGCCCAGTGGAGCTTGACCAAGTCACACACACATAATAAGAAGCATGCTGGCAGATGAAACTGCTGAGAAAAACTTTCAAACAAATTTAGAGCCTCCCTGTGGGACTTGTGCCATGGTCCATGTCCTCACAAACTACCTTAAAAATATATTGGCCCTCTGCTAAGTGGGGGTGCAACCAGTCAAAGCTGAATGTTTGCCTTTCTGACAAACATGGAGGGTTGAGAAGAGAGCCAGACAGATTTATTGCCTTCGAGAAGCTATGGCTGAGACCGGAGTGAGGTAGCGAGTCTTTTCTATGTTTGCATCAGTATTGAGTGAGTGAAAGTTGTTAATGTGTAATCGACTTGTCATAAGGGCCTGAATATCATACTATATCTCAGTATATTCTACAGCACAATAGTGATTTTTATTATTTCTTTTTTAAAACAGTTTACATGAAAATATTCTGCTTATTTTCCCTTCAATATATATATATATATACAGTATATATATATATATATATATATATATATATATATATATATATATATAATTTTTTTACAATGTAATGATTTTACGCTGAAACTAATCTCTGGGTTTGAGCTTCAAAAGCTAGTGTGACACAATCACATTAAAGCAATAAGCCAAAATACATAATTTAGTGTCTTCAGTCCTCAGTGACTTAAAACCAGATGAAGCTTGACTGCGTCTTAGAATTTTTAAACATTTGTTATGGTCCAGAATGACAAACCCCATTTATATGTTGTAATATGTAAATACTGTGTTCAGGGGAAATGTTTTTTAAAAAAACTCTGTTGTATTTATGTGCTATAAGTTGATCTATGACTCCATCAAAGCCACGTTAGTCACTAGTGTGGTCCACAGACCAAAACACTAAACACTGGGCAACAGCACATAAAAAGGCAGTACATGAGCGTGGTACAAAGCAAGTGTTTGATTTAATCCCACCACTTTGTTTCATAGCCCAATAAATTTTTCGTGATGTTTCATCAATGTAACCCATTTAATTCCCCCTGCAGTGTCACATTCTTCCGTGGCTAGACTAAGGCCACGTTAAAGTTGCTCCACTCCCCTCCTCCTCCTCCTCTTTCATTCCTCTACTGTGCTGTACCATCCAGACACAGAAAACCGTGGCAAGACATAATGTGGGCCGAACTACACGATACTTCTCTAACTTTGCTCTCTCCTGTTTTCTAGGGTGGTGAAAGAAGAGATTTCTGATGACAGCGCCAGGTTGCCGTGTTTCAATGGGAGAGTGGTGTCATGGGTAAGAAATAATAAAACCTTATGCGTCCTGGGAGGTGTGTGACTCACAGAAGTTCTTCCAACACAAACAGGTTTTTCCCTCCTCACAGCAGACATTTTTGGGCTTTGTCGCAGCAGGAAAGATCCAGATGTTCCTGATAACATTATATATGGCTTTATTTGCCTTGAGTCTGAGCCATTCAGTAAATTTAGACAAACACAGCTTTTCTTACTGTGATAAGTATTTTTGTGTGGCAGAGCATCTTCTTTTAGATGTATCTGTTTCAGATCTGCTCCCTGCTTGGTTAGAAGTAACAGGATCATTTTTTTAAATCAAATTTAGCCAGTAAGATTTGCCAGTGTTTTTTTTTTTCCTTTTTTTTCCTACACTGTTCATTTTTGGACAGACAGTTGTCTGATAAGCACAGTAAAGTTATGTAAGCAAGGTTTAGTCTAAGGTCAAATTTCATAATGTTACAAAGAGAAGAAAAAAAGACAGCATCTGCAGTCTCCGTTTGTTTGAAATCTAACGTGGTGCTCTTTTACATTTAATGTATTTCCCATCCTATATTACACCATATCTGCTATTTATTCTATTGAGCATATTCGTATTTGTCAGATCTTGAATCACCATGTAAAGCTAGTTGATGGGGTAGTGGTGGCTGTCCACTTTAGTGATGGGTAAAACGCAGAAATCACATTTCGTTATTTTGTGCTGTCACAAAGACACCTTCCCAGTGACACTAGCAGAAATCTGGAAATGTGTCTCTCTATTGGCTAGTGTTATGTCACACACTCTGTGACTTCACAAACTTTGCTTTTTTTTCCTTCTTTCAACTCAATTCTCGGACTGAAGCAGTTACATATCACTTAATTGGCAGTGATGAACTAGCGGTTAAAGAACCATACTAGGGTTGGGAGGGTTCCAGGTTCAAATTCACCCAGTGCCAGGTTACCAATGAGGTCCACTGAGCATGTTGCCGTCCCCACACACTGCTCCCTCGGCACTCAAAGCTGCCCATTGTTGACTTTGGTAATGGGTTAAATACAGAGGTCAAATTTCGTAGTGTACATTGGTGTGGATCACAATGTCACAATGACAAGGAGTTTGCTTTCTTTCCTTCCTTCCTTTCCTAAAGGCACTGATGTAAGGGTGTGTAACAAGTAGTGCGACAATATTTGCTCACTCGAGCAGTTGCCTAGGTGTCAGTCTTCAGAATGCCAAGTTATATCTGTCTTCTTTTGACTTTGTGATTGACATGAATTAGCATACAAAAATAGTTACTTTGAGCGCAATTGTCATGCAAGAGGCTTCTTCTTTCTTTCACCTCTCTGCAAGAGAGGGGGATCGTCTGCAAGTAATCTTCCATGTAAAATTGCCCTAGAAGTAACCTTTTTTGGATTGAATTACCTGGATAACTGAGAACCTTGACAGACATGATTTAGCTTTGTTTGCTATCATGCTAGTGTCTATTTTTAATAATTTGTCTAGTTGCAAAGATGCTCTCCAATCACTGAGTTTTGTTCACCTCATTATGAGTCTCAGATGGTGTCAGTGAACATAGCACCTAAATGAATTGTGATAATTCAGTTCAGCAAAATTGAGGAGTGAGGTGATCAGGGGACCCTCATCTCTGATGTTCTTTTCAAAAATCTGCAGCTGTGGTGTGCTATTACCGTAATGCAGGCCACAATCTCTTCACCAAAACTGTGGTCTATTGGCTCAATCTGATGCTACAGGACAGCAGACCCCAAAATTAGCTATTTGGTGTGGATGACTGCCTGAATCAAACCTTTCCTGCTATCTCTCATCTTGAAAATCGTTTGTGGCCTGTCCCAGGATAGTGCATTGGCAGGTACAGTCGTCATATTTTCCATTTCTGCAGGGGAAGTCTCAGCTGTTGTACCCCACCCTGAAGGTTACAAATGAACACAGACAAAACATGGGGATTTGGCCCAGATAACTAGGTTTGAGTCCAAAGCATCTGTTAAGTGAATAAGAACGAGGTAGGTATTAGGAAAGAGAAAAGAGAACAAAGCTCCAAGACCAGGGGGACTGACATGTGAGCTACACACCAGGGCGGTTGAGAGATCCCAGAAGACCAGGCTTTCTGAGTTGAAGGCTTTTAAATCCAGCGACTTGGTATAGAGAGAAATACGTCCTGTAGTTGGACTCCATTAAGGTGAATTGTTTAGACATACTGTGCCAATTATGAGACTGAAAACTCAAGACATGATGGAAAATACATTTAGGAGAAATGTAGCTTGCATTCCCGGCATTGATTGCATTGATTTAAAAAAATATTTTAAGTATAGTCATTTTCTGTCTTTATGGTTCACATTAAGAGGCTGAAAATAATTTTGTCTTGTTGACGATGTCTTTCTGTGTATTTGTGGCCACTTTTGTTGTGTAATGGAGAGAGACAGGTTAAGTGTAGGATAGCATTTCAGTTTGCCCCTGAGACGTCCAGATGAAAAGAGTTCTGTGTTTGTGTCAAAGTAGTTGACATCTCCGTTTTCCTATTGATACCTTCTTCGTATTCCTTCTTTCATTCCTCTCACTTTCTCACCCTTTTATCCTCGCCCCTTCTCAATCAGTTTCCACCACCATTTCTCTCTACTCTGCAGACTGTATCTTTTCCCCTGTATATCTTCTCTTGTCTCTTGTAAACCTCAACCTTGCCTGCACTCAGTCTTTCTTTGTCTGTTGAGTTTTGATGAATTTGTTTCTAGTTTTTTTTCCCTTCCTCTTTCAGCTGGTGTCCTCAGACACTCCAACAGCAGAGCCTCCAGTGGCAGTGGTTCCTCCTGTCGAAACGACGACCCAGCCTTCACCCCCTCCTCCTCCGCTACCACCCCCGCCTGCAGAGAGGACAGGGGGCATTGGGGACTCCAGACCACCCTCCTTTCAGTAAGAAAAACCTTCAATTAAATCTTGCTCACTCTGCACTCGCCTGAAGAAAGTTTTGTTTATATACAGACGAAAACTTAACACTCAGTTTTGTCCCTTAGCTGTAATGCAAGTACAGTACCTTTAACTAAATATCTCATACTCTGGTCTCATCAGGTTACAACAGGAATAGCGAGAAAAATGCAGCTTATTTTAACCTGATCTTCTCTGGAGCCTCCCAGGTTATTAACATGGCCTGCTCTTTCTCTGCATTAACCCCAACTGTCTTGACATATTACATTTATTTTAATTATTTTATTTTTATGTCCATGCTATTAAATGTATAGCATTTTTCCCTCCACTGCAGGTAGTGCTAAATACATAACTATAATACTTTGTATAAGTTAAGTGCACTTTTACCATATTTCTGCTCTCTGGCAAGGCAACGTTCAAATATTTTTCTTCAGAAAGAAGAGAAAACTTTATTAATCCCTTGGAAATTGTAGAAAGAAGTAGAAGAAATGAAACCTTTGACACTGGAAATTAGTAAATTTTTGCAGTGTAAAAATATGTATTATATCACCCACATTAGTGCAACTTCTCATTCAGTCTGTTCGTGTTGTTTACAGTTTGACCACATCCTGGCCAAGTGTCCCCATTTGTCTATTTTTCTTTTCCTTGTCAGTTTTCAAAAGGAATTGAATAAATTCTTTAATTACATGGTTTACAGGAAATCTAGAATCAAAAATCCATTCAGGCATCCATTACCTATGCTGTGCTTGGAGTGTGATTAACTTTGTGGGCCAGCAGTGGAAAATGATTTGTCATAGTTATGTCACTGTGACTGTGTGATGGAGCCTAGTTCTTTTTACCCAACTTGCTTGCAGTAGTACAAACACCTCCCTTGTTAAATTTGCTCATGATACAAAACAGTGGCTCGCAATATACTGTATTAACACATATATATACCCTGTTGCTACATATATAAAAATATACATATTTATATATATTATCTGCATTTAAACAGCAAAATGCTAGAGGCCATTTTATGGAGTTGTTTGCTTGTCTTTCATTTATTTTCATTGTGTTTAAGCTGTTCAGTAGCCCAGATGACATCATCCACCACTGGATACAACTACATGTCATCTTCCTTAAATATACCACTATGGTGAAGTACATGATCTTTCTTAGCAACACCTATGAAGCCGTGCTTATTTTGACAGGCAAATGGCTCCTCGGTCATGTGATCTTTGCACTGCAGCCTAAACAGACAAAAGTTTCAGTTTTCATCTATTTCTACGCACACAGAGTAACATGAGCTCATAATAATACACATTATTGTGGTGAGACGTGAACTGAATCGAAGTGACAAGTGTAACCAGATCATATTGTCTATAAAGCCCAACTTAAATAAAAGCCAACCCTTAAACACCATGAGATTTGAAAGCGGCCAAACAGCTGATCTGCTAAACAGACAATGAGTTTACAGTTTATATTTATGTGCAGATTCAATTTATATAAAGTTGGGGATTAAAAACTGTTAACTATTATTCAAACCTTTCTTGCGTTTAAGCATTATTTAAATATCTCTTGCTGTATTTAGTTGAACTTGAACATAAAAGATGAGCATTTGTAAAACTATTTCAAGAAATTTCAAAGTTTAAAGGGTGTAAAATAATAATCATCAATATTATTGAATCTTATAATATTTGTAAGAATTAATTTAATTCATGAAATAATTGAAGATGTTTAATATCAAGAAACAGAAAGATTATACATACACAAACGTTTTTATTTGAAAAAATGTTGCTCTCAATAGCCACAAATATACCTCAGAGAAAGGAAACTGCATTCTGTTACTAATTAACTGCAGTTTTTGTTCCGTGAAAGAGCTGTTAAATACCTTGTTCACTATAGTGTAAAGCGAATTCAAATTTCTACATAAAATGTTAAACATATATAACTCAAGATTGTGGGATTATTACCGTTAAGTGTATGTTTAAAGGCATTTTTTTTTGCTGTTAGTATAACAGATAGCTAACTGACCTAAGTACTTGTAATGAGAGTGGTAGACTTTGACAGGGGAAGAGAATGCCTGGAATTTAAATCTTCACTAAATCTGATGATGATGTGAGAGCCACATTCTCTTAATTATAGCTTTATTGTTCCAATAGTTGATACCAGGACTAAGGATTTGCTATTTGAGAACCCCTTAATCCAGTTTCTCCCCTCATTTCAACTGTGTTCTTGTTTTATTTTTTCACAGTCCTAATGCCACAGGCAGCGTGGAGACTTTGGACGATGAGACTGAAACTGAGTCTGTAGTTTCTTTTAGGAGAGAGAGACCTCGTCACAGAGAGGGCATAGAGCAGCATGGTAAGAAACCCAACTACTGCTGACAAAAAGATTCCTTTACCATGGATAATCTGAAAAAATGGAAAAATTAAGGGTTCCCGGTGAGTGTCTGACTTTATTTGTTTACATCTCCTGCTCTTGTTTCCCAGGGCCAAGAATAAATGGCCAAAATCGCCTAGAGCGCCACCTGGCAGGTTATGAGAGTTCCAGCACACTGATGAGCAGTGAGCTGGAAACAACCAGTTTTTGTGACTCTGAAGATGACGACACTATGAGCAGGTAAATCTCATAGTCATTAATTTGTCTCCATCCATCATTTATCATCAGTGTAAAAAAGGTTGAGGGAGGTTTGAAAGAGCTGCCAATGATGGAAAATTAATGAAGTGGCAAGTTGCATCATTTGCTTGTCAGCTTTCAGGGCTTGATTTAAGACCATCTAGGCTGGTTCATAGTGCTTAATGAAACAAAGGGCTCTATGATGCAACTGTTTCTATAACCGTATTTTTGTGTGCAGTGAAATATTAAATGAAGTAAAGTTTTTAATGCTTATTTGTGACTGTTTACATATGAACTCACAGAAAACTAAAAAGCTTGAATCGAAATACTATGTGAGGCCACCAGTTAGTTTATTACTTGGGCCTATTTGAAAAACTTAATTTGGATTTGTGAAAGATAGGCTGTGAAATTAACGTAGCCAATTATATTTTTTATTTCCTGCCATTCTCGACAGGTGAGAGAACTGTTTTGCCTTCAGGCTTTTCACTTTATGACATTTGCTGTGCCAAACTAATGTATTTCAACAGGTCTAGTGTCATGGCATGTATTTACAGCTTAGTGCTAACCTAATTTGACACGTTTAATATTGTATTTTAAAATCACTGTGTAGTCATGTGATGCCATCTTTAGGTGTTGCATAACTTTTTGTTGTAGTTTTAGCATTTTTACCCTATATTTTCAGATGGCATGCATAAAATATAGCAACTGTTAAAGAAGTAAAATATGTTGGCACATTACAGTTTGATTTCTGACCTGTTCCTAAACACAGGTTTAGCAGTGCAACAGAACAGAGTACCGCCTCCAGGCTTTTAAAGAGGCACCGTCGACGAAGAAAACAGCGGCCTCCCCGCTTAGAGAGGGTAATCACAGCTATTTTACATTTTCCTTTTGAATTGGTAACACTTCAGTTTTTTTGAGTATATAGTGAATATCTGTGTTATTTATATTTTAATACAGGCTTCATCCTTCAGCAGTGTGACGGACTCCACAATGTCCTTAAATATCATCACCGTCACCCTCAATATGGGTCCGTGAGATTCAAACATTATCAGATTTTAACATCATGGCTGCGGTGCGGATTTATTCATGTTTGTTTCTGGTTTCCTACTTATACAGAGAAGTACAACTTTCTGGGAATCAGCATCGTGGGTCAGAGCAATGAAAGGGGAGATGGTGGCATTTACATTGGCTCCATTATGAAGGGAGGAGCTGTGGCTGCAGACGGACGCATTGAGCCTGGTGACATGTTGTTGCAAGTACGAATAGTCATAGTTTAAAACATCATTCAATATTAAACATTATTTTAATATGGGTACATTAAAAAAAGAAACAAAATTTGTGACCAAAAAAATAATTGAATCTTTTATTTAAGGTCAATGACATCAACTTTGAAAACATGAGTAATGATGACGCTGTGCGGGTGCTAAGAGAAATTGTACACAAGCCAGGGTGAGCACATCTCCCTTTTTTTTAATCATCACAAAAAGTATTTCATTTAGCTTTTATTTATCATTTAATTCTTTTTCTAGGCCCATTATTCTCACAGTGGCTAAATGTTGGGACCCCTCTCCTCAAGGCTACTTCACTCTACCGCGCAGTAAGTACTAAAACCATCATTACATTGAAAAGATAAACCCCCCTTTGCTCCGGCAAGCATCTGTATCAACTTCCCTTGAATTTTTCTCTCCTGGCACAGATGAGCCAATCCGACCAATCGACCCTGCGGCATGGGTCAGCCACTCCGTGGCCATGACCGGGACATACCCTCCCTACGCAGGCACCATCACCTCTTCTTCCTCTGTCACTGAGACTGAGCGTGAGTATCTGTTTGTAATTACACCTTGTAATGAACCTCCCCTCTTTATTTTCATCTCTTTCATTCCCACACAATGTTGATAAAACTATACCCTGGTCTTTTGTCGGTCTGTCGATATTCCAGTCCCTGAGTGATGATCTTTATTGTAAAGTATCTTCCTCCTGTTAAGTTTTACTCGTCCATCTTTCTCCTGTAACTGCTCTAGCACAGGAATCATCTTTCACATCTGTTTTTCTTCTTTTTTCTACCCCACCTCAGCTGTAATGTGATGTGATAAATGTCTACACCCTTTGATCTTTTCCTCAAAGTTGTACATTTTGTTTGACCCAGTTCTGATTTCATCTTCACTCGTCTATTCTGCTTCCTCTTCATATACACCACACTTCTTTTTCTTTTCTGCAGGTTTCGATGACTTTAACCTATCACTGCACTCAGACATGGCATCAGTTGCCAAGGCCATGGCCTCACCGGAGTCTGGTCTGGAGGTCAGGGACCGTATGTGGCTGAAAATCACCATTCCCAATGCTTTCCTTGGTAAGAGAGGGGGGGAGAATGAAAAGAAATACAAGGGAAGGTTGTTGCTACATAAATCCTGTGTGCTGTGCAGGGTTTAACAGGGCAGCCATTATGTCCACAGAATTAGAGTTGTGTGACTCGTGGGAAGTTTTGAATGAAAACAGCTGTTAAATTGGAATCACCTGCAAGAGAATCACGAGGCAGCATGAAATAAACAGTGTTTGTCTGTATTGTAGTGTTTTAAGGAGGTTTTCTGTCTTGCACAGTTTCTGACTGACTTCATCATTATTGTTGTTTGGACCAGATTATGGCTAATCCAGCAGTTCCTGGGTGATGGGACCCTCATGTTAGAGTTGATGTTTGAGAGTGATTATTTGTTTTTGTCTGTGAAATAGTAATTTCTTAAAGATGTTGAGACGGATTAGAATATATTAGTTTACGTCATGGTCACTGAACTGTCTTAAAACACTGAAATTGCTGATTACTTATTTTTCTCTGGGAAACTGTTTTATATTGGTTTTTAATTATACAGTGGCATTACAGGATACAAGTTTAATATGTTCCAAAGCAGCCCTTTTTAGTCAGTCTGCTTGTACCTCGATTGCACTTTCCCAATTTAAAATAGCTAAAAACCAGAGAAACAGACTATTAATTAATGAAATTAAAATTCTATCATTCTAAGATCATCTGAATCTCTCTAGTATCCTCTGGGAAATGAGGGAACACAGATATAAATCAATGTACCATTTACATTTTTTTAAGTTAAACAAAATAATCCAAATGATGTTTATTACTTGTCTTTATTTATTCAAGCACAATTATTTATAAGTTCTGCTTGTCTCTATTGTCCACCTCAAGGCTCAGATGTTGTTGAATGGCTGTTTCATCACATTGAAGGATTTCAGGACCGCCGTGAAGCCAGGAAGTACGCTAGCAACCTGTTAAAGGCCGGCTTTATTCGGCACACTGTCAACAAAATCACTTTCTCTGAACAGTGTTACTACGTTTTTGGAGACCTGAGTGACTGCGAGAACTGTAAGTTGGAAGAAGTGGCTAAAGAATTTACTGATCCGCTTGGTAACAATAAAAACTATTTTCATAAATGCATAATACATTTGTGATAATAAAGAAAGCTCTTTTGACTGGAATAAACCTGCAATGTTGACATATAGAAATATTTTGCTAAGTGTAAATTTAATTTTCACTTTCAACCTTCTACATAGACATGGCCAATTTGTCCCTGAATGACAATGATGGCTCCAGTGGGGCATCAGACCAGGACACATTGGCCCCACTGCCGCTCCCTGGTGCCACTCCCTGGCCCATGATGCATACCTTCCCCTACCAGCCCTACCCAACACACCCATACTCTGGGCAGCCGCCTCCGTATCACGAGCTCAGCAGCTACAGCTACGCCCCTGGCAGCACAGGCAGCCAGCACAGTGAAGGTAAGATCGGCTTCTGAGATAAAAGCACCTGCAAAGTTCAGTCTGTTTATCATTGGGGGATCTTGTTGTTTGTTTTATGCACATGCAGCCCATTAACTTCAAGTTATGCACTGAATAAAAAGAAATTACTACCCACTGTCATAACATGCCAAGGCTTTGAGCTCATCACTGTTATTCCTTCACCAGAACATTTTTGTTCTAGTGAGATTTAATAGAAGCTTTGTAAGATACTTGAAATTTACTATGGTTTGAATTATCACTCATAAAAAATGCTAGTTTGCCTAAGCCACAAGTAGCTTTTTAAATTTACAAAGACATTTATAAATGGACGAACTAAAATATTTTTAGTTCATCCACTTTCCAAAAACAGTTATTTGTTTTTGTATTTTAACACTACACTTAAGCATTTGTGGTATGGAAATATATTTTTAGCTTTAGTGCTTTAAACATATTTTATGTAGAGTAAAAAAACTCCACATTAAATAACTGATATTATTAACTTGACTTAAATATGCACATTTGTTAAAAAAAGGTATAATTTACTAAATAATACAATTTCTCTAACAACAGGTAGCAGAAGCAGTGGTTCAACAAGGAGCGAGGGGGATCGACGACGCAGTAAAGGTCCAGGCAGCACTGTAGGTGGAGGGGAAAAATCTCCTTCTGGTGGAGTTGGTGAAGGTGGTGGCGCTGATTCTCGATCCGGCAGTGGCAGTGAATCAGAATACTCCACCCGCAGCAGTTTGCGGCGCGGCCACGGTTCCGCCACCCCAAGCGAGCACAGCCACGTCTCCTCGCAGCGGTCGCATCACCACCGCATGCCCCAGCCACCACACATGTCACCATATCCACCAGGGATCCTACCCTACAACCCCATGATGGTGATGATGGTACCACAGCACCCACATCCAGCCATGGCTGCAGCTCACGCTCTCCCACACACACAGCCGCTGCCCACGGCAATGCACCCTGCGTTACCTCCTCCTCCATCCTCTACTCCAGGGGGACCACCTGGTGCCCCGCCCACCCGTGACCTCGGCTCTGTACCTCCTGAGCTGACCGCATCACGTCAGTCATTCCACTTGGCCATGGGCAACCCCAGTGAGTTCTTTGTGGATGTCATGTAGTTGGGATTGATATAGTTTTGGTGTTGAAGTCAGTGTATGGTTTCTGCTTGTATTTGACAAGGATCTGAGGATCTAGAGGCTTGTTGACCTCACCGGTGCATATTGAAATTGGGGCAATTGTTACCAATTTGGTGAAAACAGGGTTTGACAACGACGGAGAAAATGTGTGGAATACCAATGTTGGATGTATTGGCAAAAATAACACTCCTAAATTCTTTAGAAGAGAATTCTGCTCCTTTACTTTAAAGTTTTTAATGGCTAAGAGATGCATAGCACTCATAGTTTTTTTTTAAAAGTCCTGTTAACAAAATACATTAAAGGAGATGAGAATTCTCCTCCTCAGAGCTGCCGGTGCTGGAAGCACACAGACCACAACTTAACACTAGAGGGTACCCAATACACTATGTACTTGAAAAGGATGTGGTCCTGTACATACTTTGTTCAGACTGTGCCAGATTGTACACACACACACACCAAAGTGCCTTTGCTCTTTGTGTTGTTGGAGACATTTTCACACTCCACATTCATGAATTACAAAAAAAGTTTTGTTATTGTTTGACAATGAACTCTTCTGTGCATATATGTACATAAATATGTACATATGTTCAACACCAGGGTAAATGTAATAACACACAACAGTGAGCTCGAATGTGAAAAGAAACATGGTCCAACTATGTCAGGTGAACTTGTGTTTAGTGATCACTGTGTAGCCTAGTCTTTGAATGAACTCTATCAGAGGAGTACTGTGGTTGTGTTATGGGACTGTTATGGTACTAGTTGGTAAAAGGAAGATTCTAAGGAACGGTACCTTTTGATAACAATGCTTTGTAAATCTGAAGTAACTGTGTTCCATGCGCCCTGGCTCCCTGTATTCTATTTGTATGTTACTGACTCATTATTCATCTATTTCATTTGTTTTTTGTATGAGTGACTATATAAATCATGTGTAACCCAAACTTCCAAGGTGCTAAATGAAGAGACATCATTAAAAAGGAAAAAAGACGCCAGAAAAAAAATCATGAAAGTTTTACAGTGTCTCCTTGTTTGGTTTTATACTGCCACCTTTTGTTTGTTTTTTTTTGTTTTGTTTTTTTTTGAGAATAAATTTATTAACAAGGTTCTTGTTTTGACTTCAGTTTATGTAACATGTTGGATATTCATTTATGTTTTTTTCAAGGACAAAATGTCCTTGTTTTAATACCATGTGACAGCAATTGTGCAGATATTCATTGTATTCCCTCTGTGAGTGGTTTATTGCTGCATTCTGCTTGCACCATTAGTTTAAGATGATCTGTTGAAATTTACATCGAGCTGGGAAAATATTAGTTTGAGTGACTTATTAGTGATTCTTGCCGCATAGATTATGGGATTATTATGTATGAAGATGGAACAGAGAACTATACAGAGAACATTAACTGAGCTAAAAGTCAACGCTGGCTTGCTGTACAACACATAAAGAATCTTTATTCCATCTTTATTAAAGATGAAAGGATGGCATCAGTCAATGGTAAATACACATTCGGGGTCTCATTAAAAATGTAAGTGAAAGTGTGTTAAAGACTGTTAAAGGACTGTAATAGACACATATTTTTGGTTTGCTTAAACATACATATGTGCTGTAGTCACTTATAATATAGAACCAGCAGATGTCATTATAACATGAGTTGTTTGGTGGGTCCTATATGGCCCTTTGTAAAAAACGTGTCAAACACACTTAGCCTCTGTATAATGATCATAATAACAATCAACTTCTGTGGTAACCTCTACAAATCTTTATTGTTTAATAGAAACAACAATTATACCTTATAATATATTATTATTATTATTATTATATTTAATCAAACTAAGTTCAATACTAAGTCCCGTTAAATATATTTCTCATCCACATGCGTTCACTCTCTTCTCTGTGAAGTTTCCTTTTTTCCTGTTTTTCTTTCTATCACATTTACTACATTTCCCAGGAAGCCCTGGGGCGGACAATAGAAGGGAGGGGTTTATCATTCGGTCAGTTAAGGAGACTCTGGTCTGCTGTTAACATTGAGGGTTGTCGTTGTGGGAGTACTTTGGTAGGTTTGTCTTGTAAGCACATCTTAATCGACAGGCGTTAAATATATTTCATATATATATTGTATTGTGACAGCTAATGTATGTATTTTTCGTTGCTACGTGGCTTAGAAGTGGCTACTTAGCTTCGGTATCTGTTGCTATGCTTATGAAACTGTTAGCTCACTGTTTTAGCTTTTAGCCAGATGATGACGTTTCAATATTAATCATTTAAAACAATGTCCATTTTCTGCCTTTTTTTACAATTAGTTTAAACTACAATCATGTTGCTTCGTAAAGTGTCTCGGTCCCCGGCTCTGTGTGGCGCAATTCTTCGAATTTCTCCAGTTCTATCCGGGTTGGTTACTTAACAGCACTTTTATATAAAATTCTGCAGCTATTCTAAGCAACATTAACCCACTAAGTAAGGTATTTATATATTGAAATAACGTGTCTGGTCCGCAGAGGTCAGCTTCAGGCAAGAGCCGCGGTGGCCGGTCACTATTCTCGACAATACGCCAGTCAAGCTGCACAGGTGAGTAAGAGCACTGGCCTACATTTATGTATTTATCTGTGTTACCTGTAAACCCACTTTATTCTGCGTATGTATATTGTACCTTTGTACATACATGGTGTGTCAGTGTTAAGTCGTTTTACCCTGTTTGCCCAGTTATGGATGATATTACGTCGACACCCCTTCCCGTGGAACTGGGTGAAGGTTCACTCACTGGTCACATGACACATTTGTTAAAGGTGACACATGGGGGGTGTTAGTGAAGTCGTCCAGGACACGCAGATTGACCTGCAATGCACTTTACAAAAATAACTTTGGATGATTGTTGTAATATTATTTTTAACTCAGTGATGTATTGACTGAACAAATAACATTTAGTAATCATTTACACAAAGGTAATAGTTGGTAGTTTATTGACGTTGTACAAAAAGAGGTTATTATGCTTATGAGTTTGAGCTTAAAGTTTGTGAAACAAACTGCTATTATTAGTGTGTGTTTGTTTAACCTTAAACGACTCAAGGTGATGCCTTTATTGTCACTATATATTACTATTCGTATACTGAATACTTTACTTGAATGCTACGTTCCACTGCCTATGTTGTTACCCTGTCTACTCATACCACTTACAATCACCCTTGTACTTTATCCAACTCACTTAGTCACCTTATTCCAGTACTCTTGTACTGTCTCAAAGATATATACTGTGTTCATACAGTTTATATATCCATTGGGGAATAACCTAAAGTTATTCTGATTCTGATTCTGACTGAACGGAAGAAGCATCTTTTAATTTTTCAAAAAACATGATGTCCTGGTCCCTGACAAAACTCTTTAACTTTGATAGTTACCTGTTTGACTTAGAATCTTCATCAACATGCATAGTGTATGGAAAATTCATTGTACTTGTGTAAGAAGATGATCTTTATAATGTATAATCTACAAGAGTTTCTTTTCCTTCTCTGTCTTCAGGCTGTTCTTGACAAGCCAGCAACTGTAGCCGTTGAATCCAAAGTAGAAAAGAAAACTGTTGCCCAGGTTTGTACCATTAAAAACAAAATTGAAGTAACATTGAGTTACAATAATGACAATACTTCACCCCTGATGGGTCCTCTGTAAAATCAAGAGTTTTATTTCTTTGTTAAACTTTGAGTCACAGTAACTACATAAGTGGAAAAAAGGTTTTCGGACACCATTAAAACACAATCTCAAATATCATCATGGAATACTGCGTAAATATATTTTTTTTGTGTTTCAGGTGTGGCTGCCTTAAACAGAAAGAAACTAATTATATTGTTTAAATATTGTTTACAAGGAAAACTAATAGCACTAAATCTAGACAGTTTCAATATCAGTCAGTTCTCCACACTCTTGGTATCAAAGTCAGCAAATAGTTTAATAATTTGTTCAAAACTGAACAAAAATAAATAAACCATTACGTCATCAAACTGATATTCAGTAGTTCTGCCACTAGCACGCAGTGGAGCTGATTGGGTTGTCTGGAAACTCCAATGTGTTTTTGTCAACTATAGCAGCAAAAATGTCGCATTTACTGACCAACCATCTCTCAAATTACAATTTTTCAGGAGTCCAAATCATTTGCAGTCAACATTTTCAAGGGACAGATCGCCACTCCTCAAGTGTTCCCCTACCCTTCAGGTTTTTCAAGAAAATTTAAATTTTTGCTAATTAGAAAAGTACGGATTTCGTAATCACAGTATAATAACCATACTGTTTTACTTACAGCTCTCAACGAGGAGCAGGAGCAATTCTTAAGAGAGCTTGTTGGCCCTGTTTGTAAATTTTTCGAGGTAAGTTTTCCATTGTATTTTACTTGTCATCATGCCTGGGGCAACGTTTTTGTCAACATTCTTTACTGTGTCTCCTTGTTGCACTCAGGAGGTGAATGATGCTGCTAAAAACGATGCCTTAGAGAAGGTAGAAGATCACACTATGGAGGGTCTGAAGGAGATGGGTGCCTTTGGCCTGCAGGTGCCCAGTGACCTTGGCGGTCTGGGCCTCTCAAACACTCAGGTGTGTGAGTACCGTTGTTGTTGTAAAAACTAAGTCAATTTAAAGCATTTGGATGACAGGAACCCATGTTGAATTCACTAAAAGGTGTACTATAATACGGCTTAAAGTCAATGCTCATTTAAGATTTAAAAAAGATGATTGATAGCCTTGAATAAGGTACATATATCCCCTTTTTAAAGGTTTCAAGCTTTTTTTCAGCAGAAGGTTCTGTGATTTCTGACATGAATACTGTCTTATTTCACAGTATGCCCGCTTGGTAGAGATTGTCGGGGGCCACGACTTGGGCGTGGGCATTACTCTGGGTGCTCACCAGTCTATTGGCTTTAAGGGTATTCTACTGTTTGGGAATCCAGCACAGAAGGAGAAGTACTTGCCAAAGTTGGCCACAGGTATAAGAGAGTTTATTTTATTGTCAAGGCAACTATCTTAGTTATAGTGAATGCAACACTGAATCGCCTAAAAAGTGTATATGCAATGTGAATATTAATGACTTCCACTTTACAAAGTAGTACCATCATGTACTGGAAGAAATGTGTAATCTTCAACTTCAACTTTTATTTGTTTATAGTGCTAGATCATAAAAAACTGCATAAAAATAAGAAAGAATATATAGAGATAGCCCCTGCCCTTATAGACCCTCACACCGGCTGAGGAACAACTCCCAAAAACCCAGACAGGGAAAAAAGAAAGAAACCTCAGGGTGATTGACAGTGGAGGGGATCCTCACCCAGGACAGACAGACGGGCGAACTAAAAAGTAGCAAGTAAAAAAACAAAATTTCTTTTAAGTCTACAAATAAAAGGTGGACACTACAAAGTCCATTCATGGTCCAATCAAGTTTATATGCTCCATAAGGCAAAGTCCAGGGTCCAGATCAGACAGTAGGGTGCTAGGGGAGTTGGTCCCTAGATATGCAAATAAAGTCCTGTGTCAGTATGTCCTGTTTAGTATCTTTGACTTTTGCCTTCTCTGACATTTTCATGATTAATAATTACAGCATTGCTATTAATTAGATAAAATAAAACAAATAAAAACTAGGAGGAAACGCAATCATATATGTGCTGTGATTTCTTGCAGCCTAAATCAGAAATGTAACACACTGATGTAATCTAAATTTGATTTCATGTAAAGAAGTGCCCTAAAGACAATGTGACATTGTGTTTCCTGGGTTAATGTACATGCTTTTCTTCATTCCTGCAGGTGAAAACATTGCTGCCTTCTGTCTGACCGAACCAGCCAGCGGCTCTGACGCTGCCTCTATTAAGACAACAGCTGTTCAGTCCCCATGTGGAAAATATTTCACTCTGAATGGAAGCAAGATTTGGATCAGGTGACAGAAGAACCTTGTAGTTTGATTTATTCACCACATGGAGGCAGCATTTTAAAATGTAACTGGAAACTTTCTCTCAGCAATGGAGGCCTGGCTGAGATCTTCACTGTGTTTGCTAAGACGCCCATTAAAGATCCCATCACCGGCGAGGTGCAGGACAAGATCTCAGCCTTTGTCGTGGAGAGGAGCTTTGGAGGAGTGACACAGTAAGCTCATTCACCTGTCATGAGTTCATTTTTCTCTGGCTGTGCTGAAAGCTTTCCTCTCAAACTATTCTCCTTTTAGTGGCCCACCAGAAAAGAAAATGGGCATCAAGGCATCCAACACAGCCGAGGTTTATTTTGACAACGTCCGCGTGCCAGCTGAGTGCCTGCTGGGGGAGATAGGTGGAGGATTCAAGGTTGCTATGAACATCCTGAATAATGGGCGCTTTGGTATGGCTGCGGCCTTGTCAGGCACCATGAAGAGTTGCATCAACCAAGCTGTAAGTAACTTCCAACAACATGTTCCACTCAGGATTTAAATACCCAGCTTTCCTTAAATCTAGCAAGTATGCTAGCAAGTATGGACAGTAACAGAAAAGCATTGTTGGTTTTAAAGATCCAACATTGTATGTTCTTTTTTTATGACCAATTGAAGAAGATTTTTCTTTTAGAAAAACACACTAATTACAGAAGCGCCAATCTTCTACAACAATCCGTTGTGTATGTTGTTTAAGGTTTATGCAGATGCTTGTATCTTTTAATATTACAATTGCCTTTAAATTATTTACTATTAGAGTATGACTAGGTGTCGGTTAGTTCTTAAGTTTTTTTTTTTCTGTCAGGTGGATCACGCTGCCAATAGAGTCCAGTTTGGCCACAAGATCCACACATACGGAGCAATCCAGGAGAAGATTGCTCGTATGGCGATGCTGCAATATGTTACTGAGGTCAGTAAAATGAGTATTACTACTACTTTATATGAGATTAATTGTAACTTTTTACAATTTACAAGTGTTACCATTTTATATGACTCTTCTATCAAGGATGCCATTTGTACCAATGCTGATGTTTGTTTTTTTATCTTCCATTATACTTTGCAGTCAATGGCCTACATGATCAGTGGCAACATGGACAGTGGGGCAACAGATTTCCAGATAGAAGCTGCCATCAGCAAGATCTTTGCTTCTGTAAGATCTTTGTCAGCACAGATGAGAAATTAGAGGTTTGTAAAAGTTCTGCTGTATTAAGATTTTTTTTTTGTTTTTTCCGATTGCAACAGGAAGCAGCATGGACTGTGACGGACGAGTGCATTCAGGTTATGGGAGGCATGGGTTTCATGAAGGTGAGTGCTGCATTC
Organism: Paraplagusia blochii; assembly: GCA_016785265.1. Taxonomy (NCBI): domain Eukaryota; kingdom Metazoa; phylum Chordata; class Actinopteri; order Pleuronectiformes; family Cynoglossidae; genus Paraplagusia; species Paraplagusia blochii. The sequence goes on along the minus strand of JAFBJS010002156.1, from coordinate 1,513 downwards.
ACATCCTGTTGTTACAAACCAACTGAAGGGCTACTTTTGCATTTGTCAAAGCGTAATCTCATCAGGTGTTCCACAGTTTTTTGAATGTCCGATCAATAATCATCAGCACAATGGAGATCAATGTTGTGTTCTCTTTATGAAGTACCTTAAGATCTAGATTTTTTTGAGAATTAAATATCTACGGTGGTATAGATAGATCAATAGAACTTTATTAATCCCTCGGGAGCATCTTTCGGGTGGTAAATTATATAGATATTAAGATTCCCATAAATTTCTATGGTGTTACTCACACGTGTGTTTACTGTTGTTCTTATAGAAACTGTGTATCTGTGAGTCTTTCACTACACACCAGTTTCTTTCAACTCATAAGAAGCCTTTTGCATTTGATTTGCTGCTGATAATTTCTTCAATTTCCCAATGGAAACTTCAGAGGAATTAATAAAGTTATATTTTATCTTGCCCAGTCTAATCTGTTGGATTATTACTAAAACTTTGAATTCATGTGATGTCATGTGTCAAGTCATGTGATGTTCACAGTGAACATTGTTCAAATATTAGGTAATCTAAGGCTTGTAAAGATGGTAATGATCACAGTTGGATGTCTATATAATAGTTGCATGCAAGACCTTGCTAACAAATTTCCTATTTGTGAAATCAAAACTGCAAAAAACAAAACTGCAACAGCAGATTTTGTCACCCACATTGTTGCAGCATCTAAAAACGTAACGTGTAAGACATGAATACATTTATAGGAAACGCAATGCTTTACTTCAGCTGAGCGAAGAAAAAAGTTTTTAATCATTACATAAGAGGCTGGTATTGTAAACTTGTTTGATGGGAAAATGCCCTGGAATACCACTACAGTAAGTGTGTGTATTTATTACTAATCCTCCTCTAGTGTATTCATCATTTGTGTAGCCTCAAGTAACACAAACACAACAGGTCATCTGATTGTCATTAAAATAAAAATAAAAAAAATGCTGAATCATTTTTTGGTTCTATCTCCGAAGGACCCTGGAGTGGAGAGAGTGATGAGGGATCTGAGAATTTTCCGGATCTTTGAGGGAACCAATGACATCCTGCGACTCTTTGTGGCCCTCAACGGCTTTCAGGTATTTTATTTATGCTATGTTATGTTTTGTTGGATACATGTAAGCAGGTTAACTGAATTGAACTGACAACATCAGTGAGGAAATGAACAGGTTGAGGAAGTGATTAATGTCGTATATATATATGTGTGTATATATACACTAGACATTAGACCACTCTGCTGTTTTCTTCAATTCCTTGTTCATCTTAATGCCTTGTTCCACTAAAGGTTTATCACCTGGGG
>JAFBJS010002151.1:0-49301 GCA_016785265.1 Paraplagusia blochii | reverse complement strand
CTTTTTTCTCTAGAAAATTCTGTTGGTTTTTTTTACATTTGATCTAAAATGATTTATCATTTGTGCGCTCATCATCAGGGGACAGGTAAACCAATATTTTATTGTACAGTCATGGAAAAAATGATTAGACCACTCTGCTGTTTTCTTCAATTCTTTGTTCATCTTAATACCTTGTTCCACTAAAGGTTTATCACCTGGGGGAAACAATGAACACAAAACCATGCAATGACTAAAAGCACTGTATTTGTCAGTATTTGTCAGTACAATGTTATCGCTAGTGATGTAGGAACAGAAGTGATTTTTGTCACTGTCAATAAAACCATGCAAAATGGCCAGAAATCAACTCTGAAATTAAACTTAATTATGAGTTATTATAATTATTATTGTAGATTAAGTGGAAGCAGACTTTTAAATGGACAAGAAATTAAAGAAAGAGTGGTCTAATATTGTTTTCCATGACTGTATGATTTTTTAAATCAATTTTTCAATACAATACTTATTTGATATTTTGTGCTGTCCATACTACTGTGGGATGTCTGGTACAAATTGTGAAGCCCTGGTCCACCCTTTTCTCTTTGATGCTCCTTTTATACTGAACCTTTATACCAGGGGTGTCCACACCTTTTTTGTCTTGTGAGCTACTTTTCAAATAACCAGGATGAAGTGATCTACATAGATTGAAAAATAGTCACCTATATGAACTGGATATCCTACTCTCCACATTAACATATAACATATGTCTGACTGAATAGGACTCTCACTCTAGCCCAGTGATTAGCATCTTGAAATACAATTGTATCTCTATGTTATTAGTATTATTCTTTATGTTATTGCTCAGGATCTACCAGCGCTCCTTTGGAGATCTACTGTTAGATCCTGATCTACCTATTGGACAGACGTATACCAACCTGCTGAAGGAGCAGCCCGTGAGATTGTTATTCTGTTTACCCCACTACATGTTACATTATTTGGCTGTGGTGAATTATTGAGAAAGCTGAAAAACCAAGAACGTTACCTAAGAGACTGAGACTCCGCCGTGGAGGAGGGGGAGGCGTGGGAGGGTGTGGCGTGTTGGCCCCTCGCCGTGAAATATCCACGTCCATCAGTGAGACAGTCTCACCTACAGAATAAGATAAGAAGGGGAAGGAACATGAGAAACTGAAGGAAAGAAGCACGAAGAAAGTGAAAGTCAATCTGACAGTCAGGGTGAAGGCAGAAATGAAATTAAGTTTGCTTTTCAATCTGTGCTTTGCCTCCTGTTGCTGCAAAGCGCCATTAAAGCTGCACCAGGCAGGATGTTTATGGAAAATTACACCCAGCTAATCAGCCTAAATCACTGCAATAAAATAACACAGAGACCAACGTCCCATCCTCGCTAATTGAGACGCTGCGGGAAATATCTCCAAAGTAATATTTTTCAGTGAAAAAAACAAAATCAAATGCTACAAGAGCCAAGTCCCAGGCGTGTTGTCCCAGCATGACGTCTCAGTGGTGTCCTCAGTCTCCTCTCTGGGTGTGAAACATCACAAGAGCAGGGCTGCCGGGCGGAGAAACACCAGTGTGGGTGTCAGGCTGGTTTTTTTTTTGTTGCTAAGATTTGAAGTAAGTTGTTCAGCCTCTGATGGTAAAACCAGCATGAAGTTCCACCCGGTGCAGCTTTAATGTTTCTGTCTAATTGCTGGTTAGTCTTGTGTATCCAGATTGTTCATCAAAGATATAAAATAAAACGTGTAATAATAATTATTTCTGTCAAAGAGGAGATTTGAAAAACAAGCTGAACTCCACTGCGTTCCACAGAGAGCGTGGGCCTGCAGAGCCCAGTGGGACGTCACCACTACTGTAGTTTTCACCAGCTGAGTTCCAGTCACCAGCAGGTTATTATTATTAGTGGTATGATTTTTATTCTATTTTTACTCCTTAAATTTTACTCAACCTGGGGTTCTGCTACTGTATTCAGCATGTTCTTATTGTACTTTATTTGAACTTTCACTGCACAGTCACAACATTTATACTCTAGTCCTGGCGTGGGCAAATATTTTTGTCTCGAGGGTCACGGTGGGCACTAAAATCTGCCTCTCGGGGAGGTGGATCAGGAGCAGATGGAGTGAATATTTGTGTGAACTAAGATAAATGGCACCAAAGTCATGAGTAAAAGTAAAATAAACAGTAGTGTAATGAATAATACATGCTGCTGTTCAAAGGTTTGGGGTCACCCCGACAATTTTGTGTTTTCCATGACAAGTCACACTTTTATTTACCACCATAAGTTGTAAAGTCTGGTCGAGACATTGACAAGGTTAGAAATAATGACTTGTGCTTGGATTTATAATTTTGTTCCTTCAAACTTTGCATTTGGTCAAACAGCCCTCCATTTGCAACAATTATGACATCAATCATCTATTAACCTTTAGATGCAATAAGCAAACACATTGGACAATTAGAACACTGGAGTGGTAGTTGCTGGAAATTGGCTTGTATACATATATAGATATTATACCAAAAAACAGACATTTGCAGCCAGAGTATTCATTTCACACATTAGCAATAAAACAGTGTATTTCTGATTAGTTTAAAGTTAACCTCATTGAAAAAAACAGTGATTTTTTATTATGAGGGCCTGAATATAAGCCAAACGGGCCACATCTGACCCTCGAGCCATAGTTTGCCCATGTCAGACCTACTGTCAAGCTTATTCTTTATACTGCCACTGTACAGTCACATTATCAATACAATATACAAACTGTATTTTTATTATATAGCATATCATGTCACTTTAACTGCATTATCATCGTATTGTTGTAACTGTCACGGTCTTTTCACTGTTGTTATTCTACTAACATCACCGAAGTATTCTCACAGTATTACATCTGTATCAGTACTCTGACCTTATCTGTGTTGAATAATCACCTTATCTCCACAGAATTATTACTTTTACGCCACTCTATTCACTGAACTTCCTACAATATTATTCAAACTGTATTGTCTATTGTCTGTATGCACTTGAAGCATTATCTACCCAAGTGTTATTATCTTATAATTCTCACAGTAGTCTCATTTGAGTTGTATTGAAATAACTGTATATCTGTTACTATTTTATTATATCAGCCCCACTCCATTATCACCTTACTGTCAGTGTTACCAGTCTGTTATGGATGCTTTGGTTAACAACAACAGGGTCACTGTACAATCACTGCATTGTCAATGTATCCCCTCTTAATTACACTAAACACTAACTTAATTCTTCTTATCTGTATTCTGATGGTATTACCTCTGAATTTACCACAGTCCACCTGAATTTTAACTCGTTACTCAGTAAAGTAAGTTCCAACTTTACTGCGACTGTAATAACACAGTAAACACGTGTTTGTAGCTCATGAAACGCTCGGTTAAACCTAATGTTACATTAACTTCATTAACACAGTGGTCTGTGTAACAGTTAGCTGGTAGTTTTAAGCAAAAGTGGAAATGATATTTAAATAATAAATGTCAGGAAATAATTGTAATTTTAATGATGAGCTATATTTTTGGACTCTGTGTTGTACTCAAGGCAACATCCCAAAGCAAAAAGATGTATTGAAGGAAAAACACTCGACAAATTCTTTATTATTTGTCTTCCAGGCGAACAGTTCTACTGCCTGATGCTTTTGTTCTGGTCTGACTGGCCAGCAGCCTTGACACTGAGGAGTGGAAAGAATGAAGCAGCTCTTACCTGTGAAAGTGGAGAGGGAGGCAGAGAGGGAGGCGGGGGAGAAGGCACTGTGGGCCCTGTTCAGCCTGGACAAGTTGTGGCTGCAGAAGAGACAACAAAACAAGTCAGAATAAATGGAAGATAAAGAACAGGGCCAGAGTTGTGAAGTCGGTGAAACTGCAGAGGATTGGATAAAGAGCCATGCACAGCCTGTCTGCAGTTTCATTTCAAACTTTGTGTCTGTTTGATGTTCTTAGTCCTAGCAGTCAGTACATCAGAAGCCATGTTTTTTAATCACAGCCTTCCTTCAGTGCTCTGCAGTGAATGATGACGAAGCAGTGAGGTGCAGAATAAAGGGTGACAGGCTGCAAAAAGCTTTGAAAAATCTCTGCATCTGAAAGTATGCAGCACCAAAAGTTCCTGGGTTTTTTTGGACCGGTGTGGCTCAACCTGTTTACTTCAGACAATGATGGTTACGTTGCAAAAAAGTCACTTTTCCTCTCAGTCTCACAGATAAATTCAGAAACGTTTGGACTTAGAGATGAAAATGAAATGAAATCTTTGTAGAAGTTTTTAACCTTTTCACTCTACATTTTATGTGAATGTGTGGGTTATTTTGTCATCAACAGAACACAGGTGTTCCCTAGTGATGTAGTGATGTCTATGGATGTCCAATAATAACAGATGTCCAATCATGCTGTCCTAATAGTGGGACAGCATGAAATAAGTTATATCAGTGAGATTGATATTGTTTTTGTGGAAAGTTAGTCAAATAATTTTATGCTTTCATATTGGCATATTTTATGTGTTGTCTCTACATACCTCACATATTTATGACGTCCAATAGTATAAGCCCACACAGTTATGTAATCACTGTGAAAATTGTAGTACAATAGTTTGTCCCCTGATTGTAAAAATCTAGGAATGTCCGATATCTGGCTTTACCAATATACCAAAACACAAAATTTTCTGGTACCGATACTGACTGATACTGATATTTTCTGCTTTTTGCCCACAAAACTGAGGTAAATGTCTCACAACTATGGGTGATTCCAGTATATTTGGCAATGTGTTTTCAAATTTTCATTACTGGACGAAAAACTAATATGGATCTCACTGATATCATGTAATCATACTAATGTCAGGCTGATGATATCGATTCACCGATAATATTGGCCTGCGTTTGGCCAAATAATGTGTAAAAATGAATTATTGTCAATGATGCGCTGCACACCACAACCTCACTATATCAGTATCAGTTGTTATCAGAATCAGAGATTAAGATTTTGGACAATATCAACAAAAACATCCTGTTTAGTGAAAATTCAAAAGTAGAAAGTCTCGGAAAAGTTCCTTGTTTTTAACCCCATCCTACAGAGGAACATTGAAAATATAACTATCTTTCCGAAATCGAAACAGACCAACTGAACTCTTGGTCAACAGTACAACAAGCTGAATCCCTGGCTCGGAGCAGTTGTAACAGAACTTGCAGATGTTTACAGCTGACACCTGAATAATCTCTTTAAGTCGGGTCTCGGCTGATTTCCTGTTCAACCTGCTGTGATGCAACACCTCTGGTCTGGTTTGGACTCTAATGGACAGTTGGGCACTGACTTCATGACATGCTGTATTTTAGTCAAAGTCTGAAGCCGAGGACAGTAGCCATATAACACTAGCCAAAAATGGTATCTATGATAAACAAGTGAGTTTTCATTGTGATAATGACATTTTTGCTTGAAAGCTCCACATATACAGAAATGTAAACCAAAACCACACGTCCAGTTCTTTTAGAACTTGATTCTAGTCTTTGCAAAAAAAGCCTGGAGTTGTTTGTATCATAACGCATTATTGTTTTGCTGTGTTAGTGTGGATATAGATGAAATTTTAAGCTGGAAAATGAATGAATGAAAATGTACAAGTGCAGAATGCTGATTCTGTCAGTTTGTATTTTGGACCTTAATAAGTCAATTATTACAGCTGGCTCTCATCATTCTCTTTCTCAACTTTCTATATGTAGGGGATATTTGATTTATATTTAATATTTAATTTATTTATTTACAATATGTATTCAGAATAATAGAATGGAAAATATAAATAATGATGTGTATGTTGAAATCTAAATAGAATCCTAATAATATGGACTCGATTTGCCCCAGAAAACTTTCACAGAGGTGGTCTGAAGGAAACCTGAGGGACGCAGACCAAAACAGTCCTCCTCATGGTCACCTTGGTCTGCTTCTGGCCCATAATTCACTCCAGTATCCCGTCCTTCTGTCTCCCATACCTTCCTATTCCACATATGGTTCCATTTATTCAGTACCACAGACAGCAGACACACAGGGTATTCTTCTAAATTGTGTCACTGACCCAGTCAGGGGTGAGAAGGAGGGAGCAGATTCTCTGACCGCTGCTCTGGTCGCACAGATAAAGGGTGATGTTTGTCTGTGGTCCAGTCACAGCCAGCAGTACCAGTTCGGTGTGTTGTTTGGGCTTTGCTCACCTGTCTGTGTCCTGCTCAGCTCCAACAGAACTCGCCATGTCCACCAGGCTTCCAGCTGACGACACTGAGTAGGTGACCGAGGGCCTCTTGTCCAGCAGGTGACTGGAGCCGCTGCAGCTTTTAGTTCTGAACAGTTTACTCAGGCGGATCTTTAACGACCCCTTTTTGGACTTTCCTGGAACTTTGAGGGCTTTGTCCGCACCTGCAGCACGGCCGGTGGGAGTACGCGGCGCGCTGGCGCAGCGTTCCGGCCGCCTCCTGGGTGTCGACGCCTGGCTCAGGTTTGGGCTCGTGGCCCAGGGTGAGTTCTGGACAGGTGTGGGTGACTGGGACATGGCCGAGAGCTGCGCCACTGCACCCATGTCCCCCGAGCTCAGCTGCGATAGTCGGCTGGCCGAGCCGCCGTGGACGCCGCACATCTGCGCACCTAGATGCCCAGCCGCCTGGGTCGTCACCGGGGCGATCACCTCCACCTGCCTCCTCAGCTCCGCCTGGAAAGTGCTGATAGAAAAGGCGCCGGACATTTTCTGAACTATTTCCCTTTTTCTGTTGAGTAGAAACTCGCGGCGTCCGTTCTCGTCGTCCCCCTCTTCCCCTGGACATTCCTCCATGGTCAAGCCGTCCACATCGCCGCTGCCCAGGCCTTCCAGCACCAGCAGAGCGTCGCTGGTCTCTGTGGGGTCATCCCCAGGTTCCACCCCTCCTCCCCCCGGTCCGTGTGCACCTTGACACGAGCACTGCGGGAGCTCTCCTGCTTTGAGCAGCATCTTGGGCACCGCACCGACCCCCAGCTCCCCGAACCTCCGGGCCAATTCCAACACTGCCCCTTCCCTGTCCCTGGTGGCGCAGCCCCATTTAGAGTCAATCACGGTCAGATGTTTGGATCTCTCCGACAACAAGGGCCACTCGGGTGTGGTAGTAATGAGTCGATGCCGGCGGCACAGATCCGCAGCTCCCTGCATTTCCGCGGATGCAGTGAGCGGCGGATGCGCTGTCCATGTCTGCTCCAGCAGATTCTGCTGCTGTTGCTGCTGCTGCTGAACGTCTGCTGGACTCAGGCTGTTGTTATTGACAGCAGGGCCCGGGCTCTGCTCCAAAACCACCGCATCCCTCGGTTGACTCCGACGCTCTAGTTCTAAAATCCCGTCCTCGTTGCGCATTATGTTGGAGAAGACGAGCAGCTGAGGCCGCAGGCCGGAGCTCGGAGCGAAGTCGAAGCCCTGGGCCTCCATGGGGCTCTGCGGCGGAGGCGGCGCGGACAGCGGGGCTCGGCTCTCCGTCGCCGCGGTGTCAGGTGCAGCCGTGCCTTCGCCGCTCGCATGCGCTTTGTTCAGGCGGCTGCCGGGATGCTCGACGCCCGCAGTCGGATCTCGGCTTATGTCCAAACCCGCTTTGACGCCGCTGTGAGCCAGGACCTCCTTCCCCAGCCCTGCCACCACTCCTCCCGGTGGCAGATTCCCGTTTTCTGCGTCCAAGCGGTCATCCTCGGCCGCGGAAACCAGGCGCATCAACACGAAATCGGGCGACATTTCTTGCGCGTTGTTCATAATTATTCCTCAGGATCGCGAAGAGAGAATGATTGGGCGATCTGCTGTTCACATAGCTAACCGCGGATGCATCTTCTTCCCTTTATAATAAAGAAAGGGCCAAGTCGCTGCTGCCTCCCATGAAGAGTCTCTAAGCGAAAATGCCAAAAATATTTATATATATCTGGCGATTTTTTTCATCCTCCTCCTCCTCTAGGACAGGAGCGCATCCATCCGTCAGAGATCGGGGGGGATGGATGCAGTTCGCTCCCGGCAGCAGGCGGACCCCCTGGGTCAGACATGCGGTCTGATCTGAGCAGAATAAAAGCCAGTGGAGTCTCCGGTCAGTGACCACAGTCTATGTTCCCATCAGCCACCCCGGCCCCACCCGCTCCTCCTCCCCCTCCTCCTCCTCCGTTCAGCAGCCCATAATAATAACACCATGAGCTCCAATGATGACAAATGTAGTATTGTCAATGAGACGGTGGCATTTCCATGTCATACATGAGCAGCCGATGTCTCTTTCCCTCTGCCAAAAAAAAAACATCATTCATTTAGACACTACCGCGCATCTATATCACATCATACAGTTATTTTGTGTAATTTAAAATGAGATCACTTCAGTTATTATTAATAAATCAATGTGTTTTTTGCATTTGTGGAAGCAGATCTGTAGAAAAAAAAACTCGTCTCGCTGAAATTTATAAAATTAGAAACAACCTTCTTATGTCTTTTATGATTTTACACCAGTTTATTCCACGGGATATAAAAAAACACTAATCTTAACTTACAGGAAATCATAACGAGTCACATGACAAGTATTTGCTGCTTTGTTTGTCAACACGGACACTGCCCTGTGTCTTTTCCCCTCTCCTCCCCTGTCATTTATTGGGCATGGATGTAAAAGTAGATCCAGTAGGTGGCAGTAATTCGACAAACATCGCGGAGTGGCTCTGTGAAAAAGAAGAAGTGAAGTCGGTCTGGAGATGCTAGGATTAGCTTGGCTATTTGAGCGTCAGAGAAGTTTGAATATTAACTCAAAAAACGTCTCGTTTATGTTGTTGAACAATTTCAACCAACAAGTAAAACAACAGTGCAGTAAAAAAGTGAGTTTTTAAGCAGATGATTTTTTTAAACAATGCAATGTGACGACTTTTTCACAGACTTTACATATTTTTTACATAATTTATACAGAGACACGACTTACCGCAATTTTCATTCAGCTTTAGTGTGTTAAAAATTCAATCAAAAATGTCTATCGGTAGTTTTGAAGGTATAAATGGACCACAACACATGATTGGTTAATTAATAATATTAAGAAAATACCCAGAACCATTTAATGTTTGTGTATGACTTAAAAATGCAATTTAAACTATATATATACAGTATAGTATTAATATGTATCATTAACGCAATAATGTACATAACATATCGGTTTCAGGTTTGTAATAACCTTCCTTTACTATATATATATAGATATATAAACTTTTACCTAATTTATTTTAAATAACCTTTCAGTTGTCAACAGAAAATGTCGATTAACCAAACCCAGACTCTAGTTTCGTGGTTTTAAAATGAATTTTTATCAATTTAATAATTTTAGTTGTGGTTATTACATTCATTGACTTGTCCACATGGTGCTAGGATATTCATTGTTCCTCTAAAGTAACAGGATAACAGGTTACAGCACAAGCAGTCATTGACGATCACTGTATGTTCTGTACATGTGTAGATTGTTCTGGTTCTGGTACCACAGTCAGACTAAATTCCAAAAAACCTACAAATGTGAAATTCCCTCCTTCTTGAAGGGATTAGGCGTGTTATGTATATTTATCCAAGGGTTAGCAGAAAGTTAAGAAGATAAATGTACGAATAGTACGACACATTAATAACCATTACATTTAATAAACGAATAACATGTAGTTCAACGTCACAGTAACAGTAAAAAAATAATAAACAGTAAAATATAAAACAATTTCTTCACCTGGGGATAAGAAATCAGATCCAAAATGTATCTGAAGCGTGGTGACCGATGTAACCGCAGTAATTTTGAGTGACAGACAGATGGCGCTGCAGAACACGCAACAGTGATGGATGTGTCATACGCAACTGTTGGATTCTACTTATGTTTCTAGAGGGGATGAAGGCCATTAATCCTAATGCTCTCTCTCTCTCTCTCTCTCTCTCTCTCTCACTCTCTCATTCTATCAGTTATGTGTGTTATATGTGGAGTCATCAAACTAATACCTGGCTCCACAGGGTTAAACCTTGATGTGATGTAAGCTGAAGGTCATTATGGCATTAAATGTATCTTTAGATCTAATCACTTTCTGTGTTTTATCCGTATTCACTTTGACAACATTTACATTTTTTTAAAACTGCCTCCAGATGTTTAGAGCATTTCCAAATGACAAAAAAGTCAGTTTTGGATCAGTGAATGCTTAAACCTAAAATATACCTGCATTGTCATCAAACGATGAAAAGATGTTTTTTTGTGTGAAGTATCCTGTTAAAACGCACAGAGGAGACACAGATTGGGGATTGTCCGTTATAGACATTTGCTATTGTTGATTGTATATCTGGAGATGAAGGAAATTAAAGCAACAAAGCATGGATGGGTGTGTACTGCGCTGTAGAAGAGCAGAGCTCTGCACAACAGCGACCCAACCAGCTATTTTGTCACTGTGACCAGCAGACGCTTGTTGACTGCATGGTCAGCCTGGTTCTTACAGCCACTGTGCACTCTTGCTGTGCACTGTCTCCTAAGCCCTTTATAGCTGCCTGCAGGAACACAGGGTGTTACTTTCTGGTAATAAGGAGAGCTGAGTTGGAGAGGAGAGATATATTTAACAAATGGCTAAGAATTATTACTGACAGCCATTTTGTTCTTAAAAATTCCAGATTGTAATTTGTTTTCCTTTGTTTTTTGGTGTTTGGAACCTGTTAGGATGGTCCTGAGTGGAAAAAGAAATTACTGTAGTGGTTAAAGCTATTTTCTCCAGGATTATATAGTATTTTGTAATGGTAAAAGAGTTAATATCTGATTACACAATTTCTGGGGTTTTCCAGCTTTGGATCGCATAAAGGTTCCTGAGATGTTTTGTTTTGTTTTGGGGGTAAGACAGATGTGCTGGTTATTTTGTTATTTTTTGGTTATCAGTTGGAACAAGATTCAGAAATTAAGTGTTTGGACCATATCATATCTGACATCCCTTTCATAAATGTTTCAGGAAGAAATTTTGTGATTAAAATATCATATAAAAAGACTTTCTTTCAACAGTAAAAAAACCAAACGATTAATTCATTTTCATTTTTTCTTTTTCAGATTGTTTCCACTCTCCATCTCTGTGTCCTCCAGCTGTTGAGCTGCAGCTTCTTCTCTGCAGTGAAGTCCAGAGGGGGAGTGGTGTTTGACTTTATGCTTTTGTGTGTTTCTACATGAGTGCGTGTTTGTGTGTCAAAGGGTGTGATTCTTAGAAACCTGTTGCCATGGCCACCAAAACAAGGATTCTTTCCTGCATCACTCCTCCCAGTGAGGACACAAATTCTTCCTTTTCCTCTTTGTCGTTCTCACATGTCTGTTGCACCATCTCTCCCTCACGGTGTTGGAGTTTGGTGCAAGTGCACACACGGCCACAGTACAGTCCCAGCACAGTATTTACACACATGCAAATGCACACATACACGCACAGAAGGACAGTTAAATCCACAAAACTCAGAAACTGGAAACAGGATGTCAATAATATTACTAATTCTATAAGTCTATAGTGAGTTTGCAACTCTATTACTTTCTGTTCTCTCTTTCTCTTCTTCTTGGCTTTTTGTTAGTTTTTTTTTTCAATCTCTCTCCATCCCTCTTTCTCACACACAAAGCCTCAAACATACCAGATGTAGCACTCTGACTGCCACCTTCCATCACTGCTGATCATCCCAGTAGATGTGAAGGAGAGGGGAGGGCAGTACGTGTTAATGAAGGGATGAAGGGAGGAGGAGGAGGTTATGTGGGAATGATCTAACAGAGAGGGGGGTGACAAGTGAGAGGGGAGTTACAGAGGAGGGAGTGGTTACGGTGGCTGGTGTAGTGTTACAACACGAGTGTCCGTCAGAGGGATCAAAGCTCTTGGAGCATCAGCAGCGAGTGACAGATGAAGATTCAGGGAGGAATCCTGGACTTGGCTTTATTTTGTTCTTCCGTTGCTACGTAACTCAGCTCTCGTCCTGCCTCCTCCTCCACACATCACTGGGATTCCCCAACTTGTTTCCTCCCCCTCATCATCTTCCTCACTTTTGCTTCTTTTTGCCGTATGGCTGCGTTTGTTTTGGAGCAGCACGTCAAATATGCAAGGATAATGAAAATTCAGCACATGAACTGACATTTACAGGACGGTGGACCTGAGGGAGCCACGGCATGAAGCACAGATGGAGCGGTGCCTTCCACGTGTGACAGGTAACGCCGGATACCCAACAGTGCAGCAGCAGCTTTGTGACTGAGGAAGTATCCTTAAAATGTGAAGTTTTTCATCCTTTGGTGCTGGCCGCAGATGGTTGAAGTCCTGAAAAGAGAAGGTGTCGTTGGTGTTCAGTCCAGGATGGTTTGTGTTTGGCTCCTTCTTCTTTTTCCATTGCTCCCCAGAGCACAGCTGACCCCAGATGTTACAGTTGTATCCCCAGTGGAGTTGGACAGAGAGACCAACAGCACAGGAGCTTCAGACGTCGGCCCCAGCTCACCCAGTACCCCTGGACCTTTAGAACCTTCTGGATATGCAACCACAGAAGCCCCCACTCAGGTGGACGATGACTGGACACCAGCGGAGGTCTACCTGTATTCCGGTGATGCCTCCACCCTCAAAGTGACTCAGTGTTCACGGGCTTACAGCACACAGGGGCAGAACGGATCCCTGCCTCTCAGTTTCAGCGCCCCCCTCAGGCCTGCTCTGGATGCATTGACTACTACTGCCAATATCCTAAACATGATATTCCAGGCCAGCGACCTAAGGGAGAGCACGGTACAGGAAGACATCGAATGGTATCACGCCCTGGTCCGTGCCCTGTTGGAAGCCGACCTGCTGATCAGACAAGCGGTGCTCACCTTTGACGCTGACCCCAGCGCCTCAGTGCCACAACTTGTGCTCCGTGCCACCCGTAAACCTATGGCGAAGGTGCAGTCCATCGTTCTCCAGGACTTATCCAAGGCCTGGCAGAGTCTGCACCCTCCTGCACCAGCACCTGATGACAGTTGGTTTAAAAGACTGAAGTTTCCAGACTCTAACTCACCAACGCCAGCTCTGTCTAAACGGGTGCTCCTCAATGACCTCAGCACTTTGGACACTCCAAAGTGGGGACAAGGTGACAGCTATGTGACCAATATCAGTGGAGTGCGCTGGACCAATGCTCCATTTCTGGACTGTAAGGATGGACGGTTTGTGCCAGGATGGATTCTCACACTGTCCACGTCCTTCTACGGCCTCAAGCCCGACCTGAGTCCCGAGTTCAGGTCAGGACACAGACACACAAAACACACAAAAGGACAGTTGACTACCAAGTTCTAATAAGTAGCGAGCACTGACTTTTTAGGCAAGCTCTTAGTGAAAAAATGGGGAAAAAGATTTTCCCCATAATATTTCATTTGATTTGATTTGATACTTAGCATGGCACCTTCACCACTCAGCTCTTTGGTGATACAAAGGTCACATTTCGTTGTGTGTAGTGGTGTGAATCACAATGTCACAGTGACAGGGAGTTTGATGTCCTTTCTTCTAACTGGTTTCTAGCCAGGGAATCATGGCCATACTCTCGTCTCTGTCATAAAGTTTTAAGTTTTAAATAAGATTTCGTCCATTTTCTGCTTGTCCATTAGGTCCTCATCCCTCAGTCACTGCTTTGTTGTTGGTCTGTGCGGTTTTCTTTTCATCCACAAACACAAACAAAAATACATCGTGTAGATTTGATTAATAGGATTGTAGGATTTTAAATCCTTGTTTGGCTTTCACCTGATCTGCTCTTCTTTTCTTTCTGACCTGTGGCCCTTCTCTCCATTAGAGTGGAGCACATCTCAGTGGTAACATCTCAACCTACTGAGGAAAGAGAGGTTTTTGTTTAAACAGTTAATGTAGGCAGTATTCTGCATCTGTGGTGTTAGAAAAGAGAATCCATTTGCAGGTCATACAGTTTGTGCAGAAGAACAAGTCTGTCAACAAAATTTGGTGGAACAGCTTTTACTGTCCTTGATTCTCATTCCAGTCAGTTTCTAGAGCCAGTTGATGATGCATTTTTGTTTTGTTCTTGTCAACATCATATATAAAGTTTAATGTGTGAAAGTAAATAAATAGGAGTTGATGTATTGTATTGAGTAAGGTAACCTAACAAGACAAACTTGTACAACCACTGCAGGCAGAGCAAAAGGCAGAATAATGTAATGACAAGTTAATAATAAGAATTTGGAAATGGTTGACGAGCCACATTTACGGTCAAATGGATCGCATCTGGCCCAAAGCCATAGTTTTGCCCATGTACAGTAGGTCCTAAAGGTCACAGGAACTGTATATTTGACTGGACTGTTTGTGTGTCGTCTTCTCCTGCATCAGAGGTGTGATCCGTGTGGACGTCAACATTCAAGACATGGACTTGGACCAGTGCGCAATGGGGGACAGCTGGTTTGCCGACACACACCAGTGCAACCGCACCACCATGGAGGTGAGACAGTGACACCAGATTATTTTTTTTCCAAGAAGGCCAGTAGCTACAGTTGAAGCTTAAGAGAAGAAGTGCAGATTCTGGACACATGACTGAGATCTGAACATGTACAACGGTCTGTGGTGTTCTTCAGGTGACCTTGACACAGTCCAAGGTGTAAATCCTGCTGACTTTCAGCCACTAAACCGTCATGTTTTTTTGTAATCAGAAAAAGGGTTTCAAATATAAAATGTTAACTATTTTTTGTGACTTTTAGTGACTTGACACAATGATCTTAAAATTGTCTGCAACTTCTGGAGATCAAGCCCTTCCTGTCTGCACTAATTGCACTGGTTTTGCATTTATTTTTTCACCCGTCAACACGTCACTTCCCTGCCGGTTTCCCGTCCCATCCTCCATGACTGCTCAATCTCCTGCTTTTCTCTGGCTTTTGCCTGCCGCACCGTCTGTCCAGTCCAATCCTCTGCCTGTCATCTCAGCCATCTATCTAAAGATGGCTGTGTTGGGCGCTGGCTAGGGGATGATCTTTTGGATTAAGCTGATAATCCATCTGACACACTTCCCCTTTTATGCACCGCTGTCACCGAAATCTGGAGTACAAGGGTCCTTCCCCAAAATATAAAAAAATAACTGAACCCTAAGTGAGGAAATTAAATAAATATCTTGTAAACTGCAAATCCTTTTGTTTGTTAATAAAAAACAGTGCACTATGCTTTAGCTAAATATCATGCAGCAACTACTATAGCCTTTAAATTTTTTAATTTTTTACAATATCCTCCAATCCAATTCCTACAGTCCCTCACGTATATTCTGCTGTGGAATTGCAGTATAGAGTATACAGGTGAATACAGTTTAACATTTCGTTTCATTACTGATATAGTTCATTACCCCATATATTTCATTACCCCAGATAATGTACCCACATGGGTGATTGTTTACCGTTTGCTGGGTATTCTTTACCAGCAGTAATCAATCAGATGTGTTGGTCATTGGTTATACATATGCTTACACAACAACTCTACTACACTAAATTTAGTGAAGGGAATTCCCATGGGAATAATAAAGATCTGTCTAAGCTTATCCAATTCCTCTCAATATCCCAACTGTATCTGAAGAGCACTATTCATCCTCAATGTTTTCCAGGTAGAAAGGAACAGCGGTCAGTCATCAAATCACAATAGTCTGCAGAGAGAGAAAAGGTTTTCTAAATCCGAATCTGCCGGCAGATACAGTGCAACAATGTCATAAAAATCTGCAAAATAGAAAAAGAGTTTCCTGGATGTCTTGATGTAATCAAGGTACAGAAGCCTTGTTGGTGGTGTAAAAGTAACAGAGTGACACAGTGAAGGCAATGGTTTGAACTGAAATGCAGTTATGAAGAGAAGATGACTGAGTTGACTTCTGCATTTTAATCCATATCACATTAATGTTTCAGTCTACGTTTGTCGTCTGGTTGAGCAAATGTGAGGTCAGTGTGTGTGTGTGTGATTTTTCCCTAGAAAAGGATAATGCCCTGGCAGTGCAGCTATTATGTGTCCATTTAGCTTTTAACTTAGATTAACACAGAGAGCATCCATGAGTGTGTTGGTCTGTGTGTGTTTGGTTTCCAGCTTCATCTTACGGTTGAAACAGACACCAGTATCATCAGGAACTCCATCTTAACTGTCATTCACGCAGTGTTTTTTTTCTTCTTTTTTTACATCATGTTCGATTAAAGCCCAGTTATTTCGAAACCATCTATGTCAGTGTTTTTTGCCTTGATTTAAGTGATTTCTAAGATTTCACACATGTGGTTAAATGTTCAAACAAATGCAACATATGATATTTTTATGCTGTATCACAATACATATTTTATCATTTTTTTACTTAGAAGGAATAAATATAAAAAAATTTATTTGTTAGATAAATGTAGCTGTTCTACATGAGGACAGGTCTGTTCTCATCATATTTTGATTTTATTACTAAAAATTCCAATAAGGGTAAATGATAGGACTTTTGTCTGTTAAACAATATGAGGGAAATACAAGATGCTCAAAGTCCCATATTAACAAATGTCAACAGCACTGAAAACCATGTTTCTGTGTACAACAGTGCATACCAACACCAGGTCAGGGATTTCGACTGGGTCAGTACTGCTGTCGCTGTAAGGAAGGATACTACAACCCTGATAATGTTCCTGAGAAACCAGGTAAGTGTACCAGGTGACATTTTTACCCACTCGCTCTGTTGATGTTTAAACTCCAGACATACATACTGTATGTAGTGTTCTACAGGTTGAAGCGTGAAGATGTGGGTCTGCTTTGGTGCCTTGGTCAGTGAACAATAGAATAGAAATGAATACAATAGAATAGAAGTACTTGGAGTGTAGAAGCATTCAGTGAGAATGGGGAACCGTTTGGGAAATGGGAAAAGCTGCCTCACTTTGGTGATGGGAAAATGCAGAGGTCACATTTCATTGTGTGCAGTGGTGTGGATCACAATGTCAAGGAGTTTGCTTTCCTTCCAAAAAAATTAGAAAAAGTACAACAAAGTCAAGTATGTGAATCAGCACACAGTTGTTAGAATGAAATGGGTAGATTAGTCAAGTCACTGAAATGATACCAAGACAAAGGGCTGTCAGCTGAGCAGAAGAAATTAGAAAGAGATCAGATGATTCTTATGTCACTTTGGGTAAAACACTTATTTCCTCAGACAGGATGCTGCCAAGCTCTTGTTATTGGGGATATGTAATATTTATTGAAAGAGTATAAAGATTAAAGATTCATATGAATATGATATAGACATTCATAAAAACAGCGTGATCATAACTAGTTCTACAAAGAAGAGAAAATGTTAGTAATACCAAAAATGTTCCTAAATGTGCATCTTAAAATTTTAGAACAAGAATATCAGTGTTTATGAGAACATAAAGACAGCTGTGGCCATTTAATGTATGTCTGGACGGAATTAATGAATGACTCAATCAATCAATCAAATGTTATTTTATAGCATTTACAAATCATATTAGTCACATAGGGCTTTACAGGGTTGGTAACATCCTCTGTCCTTAGACCCTCAGCCAGGGTAAGGAAAAAGTATAGAGGGAAAAAAAAACCTTTTAACAGGGAAAAGAAAACTAGAAACCTTAGGGAGAACCACAGGAGAGGGATCCACTCCCTGGACGGACAGACAGCGCAATGGATGTTACCAGAACATAAAAATACAATAAAATCAAACAAGTACAAAGGTACGGTGACAATGAACAGTTTGACATCTATACATTTACCAAACAAACACAGTTGAAGTTTTCCAGCAGGAAATCAAAGTTACAAATTGGCTCATAATGTCAGTAGTGATATGTATTTTTGATCCTGGTCATCCTAGTCCTGGTGATTCTAGTCCTGGTATCGGCCCAGCAACAACAGGAATGGAAAAGAAAATCTGTGTATAGTCTGAGACATTACAGCTATGAGTGGATATCCCTATAGCATCAATCAGACGAGCTGCTGTGTAGAAGGACAGATGGTACTGTATACTTCTTAAAGTATACTACAGAAAGCACATTGTACTCCAGACCATGTTATTTAATACAGACAGTACTTTTTGCTACAGACAGTTCTGAGGAGACTCAAATAATACTTGTAGACTGCGGCTTTCCGTGATGTGTTTGTGGGTGTAAGTCACATGTACATTAGGCGGTAATACATGTGTCTGTGTGGGTGCAGATGGTGGCCCTGCGAACCGCAGTGACAACGGCGGTACTTGTTACCCGAGCATGCCCATCTGTCTCCCATGCTGGCCAGGCTGCAAGAGCTGTCAGGATGGCACCCCCTGTAGGGTGCAGCAGAACCGGCTTCTCAGGGCCACTGTGTTGGTCGTCCAGGGGGGTTTCATGACACTGGTCTTTGTCAGCATGCTGGCAGCGTACAGGCATCGTCGTAACAGGGTGAGTCAGAAGAACGGTGTAGGTATAGAACCTGTGAGCCTTGTAAAATGTATCACTTATAAGTCTTTGCAAATATCCCAGACTGCCACAGGAGGCGCCATTAAGTCCATGGTTGTAAGTGCGGATGCGACACCTTAAACCTACAATATATTTTGCACAGCTGTCTGAGAGTCTTAGCTCACAGCTTAACTCATCTCACAATGGACAATGGAAGGATAAACAATTTTTAAGGACTGCTTATCTTAAAATCCATGCTTGTCAAAATATTTTACCATATCACTGTCATTTTACATGTTTACTCCTCAGAGGATCAGAGCGTCCGGCCTCCTTCTGCTGGAGACCATCCTGTTTGGCTCTCTGCTCCTCTACTTCCCAGTGAGTGAGTGTGTGTTTGGGGGGAGTTGAGGGCGGGGGGGTGTTCAGAGATTGTGGCAGATTAGAGCTCTTTACAGATCACTGCGCCAGGCCATGGATTATATCATAATGGATGATTTGTGGGACGATGGACGATTTCCACCTCTCCCTCTGCAGGTCTTCATCCAGTACTTCAGGCCAAGCACCTTCAGATGCATTCTGCTGCGCTGGGTCAGAATGCTTGGTTTCTCCATAGTCTATGGCACAGTCACACTGAAGATGTACAGGTGTAGTACACTGTTTCTATACTCTAGTCTGTCAGCTAAGCAGTTGTTTGTATCTGTCAGTTAATTTTCATAAATTAACAACTGAGACAACAAATCTCTATTGGTTTTGCCATTGAAGGCTGTAACGTTGAGTTCACCCGGGACACGATCACAAACACTCTGCGTTAGGTCCCAACGCTTTATTATAACGCACAGTATTCACTTGCGTGGTCACAAGTTATTTAATTAAGTCAATAGTCAATATTCAGTCAATATAAACGTAGTGTTATTATGGGAATTACTCTCACCTGTGATATATGCTGCAGCTGCGTCGCCGCTCCTGTGCTTACTCTGCTGCAGCTGACCGCTAACCTCCACGCCGTCTCCACAAAGGCATTCGTCCATTCAGTGTGATCCTGTGGTCTGTAAGATCATAACCTATTCCACCGCTGTTGCCTCTCTTCAGGGTTCTTAAGGCTTTTTTGTCACGTACCGCCCAGAGAGTTCCTTACATGTCGAGCCTCCACCTTCTGAGGATATTGGGAGTGATGCTAATGACCGTCAGCTGGTTCTTGTGTGCTTGGACAGTTGGCGTCCTCCAGAACCGAGACAGGAACATCCCAGTGTTTGTCACAGGAACTACATCAGATGGACAGGATTTTAACCTGTGTTACCTGGATCGTTGGGACTACATGATGGCTTTGGGTGAGTGCAGCAGCAGCAGCATGTAGAGAGATGAATAGTAGATAGAACTAAAGTCCTTAGAAAACATCTAAGCTATTTTGTTGTTTGTTCATTGTAACGTTTTTTTCTGCCGCAGCTGAACTTCTCTTCCTCTGCTGGGGCAGCTCCCTGTGGACTGCCGTCAGGACGGTGCCCTCAGCCTTCCACGAGCCTCGTTACATGGGCTTTGCCATCCACAACGAGCTGCTCCTCTCCTCTATGTTCCATTTGTTCCGGTAAGTATCAGTTGATCAGTTAATGTGTTAAAGTATAATTGCAGTGACTTAAACTGATGCCCTGTGTCTCCCACAGATTTACCTTCACCTCTTTGCATCCTGACTTGATGTTGCTGCTCTCATTTACACACACTCATGTCACCATCACTGTGACTCTGGCCCTGCTCTTCATTCCCAAGGTACCTATTGTTTTTATCAATCAGTATTTTTTTTTATTCTTGTGTAATGTAGATATGAGTTAGAGTAAGAATAAACCCAAACAATTTAAAAAACAAAGTTAAAAACTCTATTATCATTTATCTTTAATTTTATTGTTCAAACCATTAGTGCTATGTAACGTGAAGCAGATAGATATTAGACACCATCCATGTTAAAGTGAAGGAAAGGTTAAAAAAAAGAATAAAACTTAATTTGTAAATCTACCTGCAAGTTTTTTTTTAATTTATTGTTTTTTATTTTTGTTTTCCAGTTTCTCTTGATCTCTAAACCTGGAAGAGAGGAGATCGCAGCTGAGGTGTATGAGGAGGAAGTTGACCTACGGAGAGCTGGCTCTTACCTAAACAGCAGCTTTCACTCTGCATGGAGTGAGGCCAGTGTTGACCCAGATGATTTTCGGGTAAAAACTCTCATTCCTTTAGCCAACAACTATAATTCACAAACAGTGGAAGAAAATCCCAAGATCACTACATTCCACAAGATAAATACATGTGTCTAAATGTCAATGCTGTACAGATAAAGGACTGACCTACGTACTTTTATTATAACTACTTTATGAACACTAAAAGGGTCAGCAGTAGACATTCTTGTACAACTTGGATCCACACTTTTTCCTTTTCTTTTCCTTAACTGTGATTTTACATAAAATCCTCTCTTCTGTTTTTCCTTTGACTTCTGTCCTTGTCTCTTCCTCTCCTAAATCCATTTGTCCCATCCTCAAATCCCTTTCCCTTTTTACGTGCAATAGGATGAACTGAAGAAGTTATATGCCCAGTTAGAAGTCCACAAGACCAAGAAAATGGCCACCAACAATCCTCACCTGTCAAAGAAACGCAGTTCTCGATGTGCACTGGGAAGGTCTATCATTAAACGTATCGCCGAGATCCCTGAGAGCATGAGTCGACAGTGCAGCCGCGAAGACAGAGACGGATCCTTCCGCAGTAGGAGTGTCAATATGTCTGATTCTTTCAGAAGGGACACGAATACAGTCAGTATCAGCTACCGGAGCTCGATCAAATCCCCTTTACCATCACCATCCATTCACAAATCCCAAAGCGATCATTATTATATCAGAGAAAGAGAATCCTCACTGTGTGGATCAATGCTCAAGGCAAATATTGTCAAAAGATCTTCCCAGAGGTCAGAGACAGACTCTTTAGATATTCCACCAGGGGTCTGTAAATCAGCCAGTGCCCAGAATCTGACAATTGATACAAATCTGCTACATCCCGATCACAACAGGCTTCATAAATCCTGGAGTCTTACCTCCACTAGCAACCATTCTACTGAAAATGTATCCCAGGTAAACAGAGGAAGTACTGTGCTGACAAGATCTGCACAGAGCATCAGTGATCAGACCCCAAGTTCTCTCCTGTCCGAGTCATATGGCAAAGCTGAAGTCTGTCCTTGGGAAACAAATAAAGAACCAATAGTTGCCAAGAGCCAAAGGCGTGTCAGCTATGCAAACTCAGACGACTGCGAGATCCAGAGACCTGCATCCCCAGTGGCACTGGTCTGTCCCTGGGATCATTTACCACCTGTGCAGAAGACCCCCTCAGAAGACAACGGGCTTCTCTGTGAGTCACCCAGACCACAGGTTTCTGTGTCTGCAAGTGCACCAGTCTCTCCAAGACCAAAGATGACCAAAGATCACCGTGTGTTCTCCTTCCGTAGTGCCACCACAAAGTTGCTTTCTGTGAAATCGGTGATGGGATCCATGGATGCTGGTAGTAGATCCAGTAAGGATGGAAATTTAAACAAACAGGATTCTGTCTCACACATAGGTCAGGAAAGTGCTTCCCCAACACCGAGGACAGGACCATCCAGTAGACGTCCAAGCGCCGAAAAGAAGACACTGCAGAAAAGAAGTATGACGACAGCAGATGGAAAGCCTTGTCTCGTAAAGCAGAATGCTGTCAGGTTGTCTTCTGGAGATTCCTCAGACAGAAGTCCAAGAAGACTTGTGATTGTGAAGTCTGTTGTTTCTCCTTGGGATGTAGATGATATGCAAAAAGATGGCAACTATGAAAATGTCTTTTTGTCCAGACAGAACAGCAAGCGCAGTAGTATTAGTTCATGGGACACTGCGAGCAGTTCCAGAACTCCTTCTACGAACAGAAGAGGAAGCTATCTGATCACACCAGTACGTAAAGCTTCTCATGCAGATATTTGTCCATGGGAAGTTGGAAGCACTTTACTGCCAGGAGAAGGACATAGGCTGCATCAGGGCAACAAAGTGGACGTCTGCCCCTGGGATTCTCAACAGACTGGACAATCCAATGTCTGTCCATGGGAATCCCAGGAGACAGGAACCATAAGAAGACAAGGGAGTGGCCGAGCTGAAGTGTGTCCATGGGAATCATCGGATAATTCTGATAATTCACAAACTACATTGTCCAAGGTGTCAATTAGACAACAGTCTGTACAACGTGGGATGTTCAATAATGAACATTCTAATATATGTCCATGGGATGTTCATGAAAAGTCAGAGATTGTTTATGAAAACATAAATCCTGTGGAGTCAAAGGGAGCATTGGCTGTACCCAGTCAACGGGGGGTTCAAAGACTTGACAATAATCCTGAACAAAAATGTCAGACAGGTTCAACTTACCTGGACCTGAGTCAACCAGTGAGCAAAACAGCAGACAGTTGCCCATGGGACTTCCCTGAGCCTCCTAAATTTATAGACGTTATTACTCCATGCGGAGAAGGAAGCACAGTACCTACGAAAGAACGTCAAGCACCACAAATGACCATCAAGGTGGACATTTGCCCGTGGAAAACAGAAAATCAATCAGAGGAACGAGAGACCTACAATAAAAACCAGGGTCAAATAACACAGGATCCAGCTCGGGTAAATATCTGTCCATGGGAGAGTGAGGAAGGGGCGACATCTAAAGTATCAGAGAAACTGGAACAAAGACAAGGACGACCCCCTCAAAGTGTTCTGAAAAATCAACAAAGTGTCCAAGCAGATGTTTGTCCATGGGAGACAGAGGAACCAAAGGTTCTCCATAAACAAGATAGCTCAAGGGTAGATGTTTGTCCATGGGAAACAGAGGAACCAAAGGTTCTCCATAAACAAGATAGTTCAAGGGCAAATGTTTGTCCATGGGACACAGAAGAACCTAAGGTTCTCAGGAAACAAGATAGCTCAAGGGCCGATGTTTGTCCATGGGAGACAGAGGAACCAAAGCTTCTGAAGAAGCAAGACAGTGCCAGGGCAGATGTTTGTCCATGGGACACAGAGGAACCAAAGGTTCTCAAGAAGCAAGATAGTTCAAGGGCAGATGTTTGTCCATGGGACACGGAAGAACCTGAGGTTCTCAAGAAACAAGATAGCTCAAAGGCAGATGTTTGTCCATGGGAGACAGAAGAACCTGAGGTTCTCAAGACACAAGATAGCTCAAAGGCAGATGTTTGTCCATGGGAGACAGAGGAACCAAAAGTTCTCAAGAAACAAGATAGTTCAAGGGCAGATGTTTGTCCATGGGAGACAGATGAACCAAAAGTTCTCAAGAAACAAGATAGTTCAAGGGCAGATGTTTGTCCATGGGAGACAGAGGAACCAAAGGTTCTCAAGAAGCAAGATACTTCAAGAGTGGATGTTTGTCCATGGGACACAGAAGAACCTAAGGTTCTCAAGAAGCAAGATAGTTCAAGGGCAGATGTTTGTCCATGGGACACAGAGGAACCTGAGGTTCTCAAAGAGCAAGATAGTTCTCGAGTAGACGTTTGTCCATGGGAGACAAAAGAAACAGACATTGCCAAACTTCAGGGGAGTGGTACAATAGACACTGGTGTGGCAGATTCAAAAGCATCTACTGATACAGATATTCCCAATAGTGACAAGGGTCAAAACAATCAATTTCAGGGAGAAGAAGGTTTCCAGACTCAGGCGGACATGAGTACAGAACAAATGGATGTTTCCAATTCTAATTTAACTCTGGGAAGACGTGATGCTCTGTGTCCGTGGGAGATGGTAAGGAGCAGATCTAGTTCTTTCACAGATGCTTCAGATGTTTTTACATGGGAACCTGAAAATATTCCAGAGGAGGATGAAGAGGATGATGCAGAATGTGCCGCTGAGGCGCTGGTGTTTCCGCCTGACTTGTAACCAGAATCTGACCAGCATTTCTCTGCTTAACATCGCTGCCAATTTAAGTCAAAAGTGAACTTGATAGAACAATGGCGTGGCATAACCCGCTTACATAAAAACTGAATGCCTGAGCTCAGAAACAGCTTCACCAGCAGGAGGAACAGAAACTAATTAGCGACTATTGTACAAAACTGATTGATCAAGATTGATTTTTTTTTTTACTGAAGCACATACTGCAGACTTATTTAGTCCAGCAGGACATTTGAGGAGATTACCCACAGACTTTCAGGAAAAAAACAATTTTTTGAATCCTTTATTCTTCCTGCTTCTTCTCCCTATTTATATATTAAAAATGTTCTGTGTCTTTTGCATAGTGTGGTATACATGGTTAAAAGTGAGTGTACCATGAAGTGAGAATCAAAATTATATATATATATATATATATATATATATATATTGCTTGTGTTAGAGACTATCTTTATTTTTGATATCTAACCAGTTCCATAGTTCCCAGAGAAAGTGGTTGGTTAAAACAATTGCTGCTGTTAACACAATTTCTCAAATATGGGATCATTAAAGTATAACTTTCTTTCTTTTCATTCTTATGGTTTTTTTTAAGGGGAAAGTGTTTATTGTATTTTATGTATGAGCAGATATTGGTAATCTTGTCAAGTGAGGCACACTGTACTTCTAGTTAGGGTTTTATACATTGGCTACATAATGTATATAGGTCCAACTGTATACAGGGGCCTATAATGTTTCATATATTGTGTCTGAAATGAGATTCAATAGACTTGGTGTATTGCCTGTTGGACACTAAATAAAAAATAGATACTATGAAATTCCATTTCATTCAATTTCTATGGTACTGTATCACTTTCTGTGAATGTGTCCCTGTTTCTATAACCACCTCACTTGACACAGCACTGAACATGTGGCCTGAGTTGTTGAGATTTTGTTGGTTAAGTGTGTTGTATTTTCCTATTATGTTCTCCAATCAAACTGATCATTGAGAATGTCACATTATTTATTTTTTCTACTGGTCGAGGCGCAAATGTTATTAGAGAAATTAATCTTACAAAATTTTGGAGATTTGTACAGTTTTATTACATATTAAACTTACATGTGAAATTGGTCACAGAAACAAAAACATGAGCAGACAAGTGAGCTGCTCTATGTCTAGGTCTTCAAAACTGTTCATGATCACAGAAACATGATCCCAAATGATAGTGGATCATGACTGGTGACGAAAGCTGTTCTTCTGTAGGACGAATAGTGGCATCTTGTGGCCTATTTGTACCACTGTACCGCTGCAGGTTTAGGAATTTCAAAGTTGATGTCATCAGGCTCGTCTTCTGGACGAAGTTTAGGACCTGGAATCATGACAGTCTGAACACAGACAAGCAGCGGATGAGCAAATATGAAATAGCAACAAATATTAACAAGAAAAAGATTGTTTCTGTTAGAAACCTAGATTTCTTTTAAACACAGCAGCTCAAAAAACCACTGAGATTATTATCCAGTTTCTATTGTAATGTTTTTACCTGCAGCTAACATTAGTAAATGTGACTTTTTTGACTTTGCTGTAGTGCCTATTGATTGTAAATGATAATAAAAAAAAATTGGACCCTCACTTTAACAATAGGATCTTTAGCAGGAGCCCAGGAAGGAACAATTTTTCCATGTAACCTCCAACATCCATAGCGGTTTGTGAGGTGGCGCTCTATGACCAGGTACTCCAACACATCCTTCGGCTGCTTCTCACTGCCCAGCATCAGACGCCCAAATCGATCATAGATGGCCAGAGTCTACACCCAACATAGAAGAGTTTATTAACAACACTAGGGCATTGACTGCAACCTGGAAAATAGCACATTTCTTATGATAGTTGAAGTATATCTACATAACACACTCATTGCATTGTACGGACCAATTAGTTGTAGCAACTGATGTGGAAAAAAAATAATAATAATTGGATTCTGCATGATCAATGAACGTTTCCATGTCTGTCATTGTAATTTTTCTTAATTCTTCAGATATTGCATAAAAACTACTATTGGCTCAAGTGCTCTTCACATTTAGGTTAATGAAATGGCACAGGAGCTCCATCCATACATGTGGACCCTACCTGCTTGGAGTGCATACGGACTGTCACTTGGCCATAAAGGTTGTCTTTATTGATCATGTCAGGACACCGTGCGTGCACTACTCTGGGCGGTTCCAGAGACTCCACAAATGACCATCGAATTGTCTTATATCGGTTTCCTCTCGTCATCACCTATAGACGAGAGATGGAAAGGAGCAGACATAGTTTTGGATTCAGAAACATAGGCCATCATTTAGTAGATGGACATTTTGCAACACACGCAGAACTTACTGGATAACAGCGCTCTGTGACCAGAGAGTGAAGTTTCGCTTTGTCAAAACTGCAAACACAAAAGATTGTGTCTTTAACTTTGGACTTTAGTCAGGCTTCAGTATTCAGTTTAGCATAATTATCCAGGATTTCATAGTTCAATGGTTTTACTAAGATTTAGGCCTGAAATCCCATGTGTGAAAACAGTACAATATAATGCATCTGAAACATGCAACCTATTTAATTTAAAATGGCAGTAATGTTGTAAATCTACAAACTTGGGGATGCTAAAGGGCTAATTCTAGTTTCCAGTCAATTTGATTCTTAAATTGAAATACTGAAACAAATCTACTATTTTCTTTTATAACAAAACTTTTTTCTGTCCAATTTCCCATTTTAATGCTAACGATGAAGGAACCAAGGAATTTTCTTACTGTGACAGTGCATTGTGGGCCTCGATAAAAATCTCTTGAGCTTGCTCGGCAAAAGTCTTAGATGAGAACAGTGAATCGTACTCCTTAATTTTACGAAACCTGTGAACATGAAAAAAAAACATTGAGCTTTGGACGTGCATGATAATAAGCTTTATTATTTCTGAACAGTCTATAAAAGCAGGAGCAAAAAGAAATGGTAAATAAAAAAAGATCTTACGCTAGCTGTGTGGAGGCAGTTTGTCTGAGCTGCTCCGTTCGTTGTTTAATGCCTGCTTTAGATAGAGTGGAAAGTCGAGCATCGCCCTCTGGTGGGATGTAGGGGTCGAAAACTCCCGCTGTTTTATAATATGAGTATTAAAGACCGAAACATTTCAACAAAATCAAGTTTTTACTGATGATTGTATCCCCTGTAATGGGAAGTGACTGCAGGTAACATTAAGAGTCTTATAGTTTACAAAATAAAATGATACATCATTTGAGACAGTTTTGGTTTGAGGTAACAGAAAAGAATATGTTAAAAAAGAAGCAATTACCTGTGCAGGAGATGTTAATTTGCCTCTCAATGAGCTCCTGTTGAATAACTTTGCCTGCTAATTTCATCTTTGATTCTATGTATTTCATATCTTGCCCCTTCATGCCCACTGCTGGGGGGATAAAGTACCTCTTCTTAGTCCTGACCTGTATGGACAGTGGAAGGGGATGTTGTACATCCAGTGGCAGCTCTGGGTTCTAAAGAGAAGGAGCGAAGCATGGAAAGGGCTTAAAGACAGATCTTATTAAATGTATTAGAGCAACAGCTCCTTAGCTAAAACTTAATTTAATATAACCCACAGCGCATTAACTAGTGTCTATATTTTATTTAGCATGTTAAGGTCATAGTTAGATGTGATATTTGTGCAATACATCCAAACCGGGATGCGAAGAGAGATTGTTTACTAACAGGCAGATTTTTCTTTTAAGATTATTTTAATAATAATATGAATTATGCATGTAACTGAAACGTTTATTCTTTATGCAAATTATTGACTGAATTAATGAACAATGTGATTTTTACCGCTTAAAGAGATTAAAGAGATGGACGGTTTAAAAGATGACTTTGTATATCACCGTAATTACTTAAAATCAAAATTAACGGAAATTGCCGCTTCCGTTATTGCTGTCTCTTCTATATGATATAGTCACTGCTATTCAATGTTTTTTTATTCTGAAATGAGACAAAGTCATCTGTCTGGATACCCAAGCTAGACTCGAATAGGTAGCTGCTAAAGAGATATCCTGAGTCTGCAGAGGAAAATAAAACTGTTGAAACCTTTCTACCAACATTACCCCAAATAGAAAACTTTGCCATTACAAACCGGGAGTGCACAGTTACCTTTAGACTGCAACATGTTGTCCTGTGAAGAAACAGCAGTGTCCTCCTCATGGACACCGCCATCTTTGATACTGACAGCAGCACTTCCGGTGTTGTGCTAAATTCTGTCACTCGTGAACACAAATGCGCGCAAATAATGGAAACGCTCAGCCACAAAAATCCAAAACACTCAGTGGACTGTGAGGGAGAAATTATGCCGGGTATGGTTATATAATGTAAGAAATGATAAACAGCACAAATCATAAATTATTGAATCACAATTTCTTTATTCGAGATGCACAAAATATCTTTCGTCGTGTAATACAAATTATCTTTTCCTTGGTAAAAAGAAAAAGAAAACGTAAAAAACGATGGTAAAAAAAATTTAGTCATGAAAGCCACGAAATTAACGTCACCGTCAAGGTTTCCACTTCCGCCTTGCGTGTTCACGTCAATTAATTTATTAAATTAACAGGAAGCCATATATTGTAACGTCAAGTCTAAAATTTCAAAATAAACCCTAATATTATATTTCAATGTTTAGAATACATGAACGTGAAATTGTCGACACGTTTGTACTAAATCCATTACACTGATTAATATCATAACTGAACATATAAAATATTTCAAGATCGGAGTGTATTTGTTTTTGCGCACGCGCGGGGACGTTGAACCGAGTTGTTTGAGTTGTCAGTGTACGTAAAAAAAAAGTTGTCGGTGTACGTGTGCGCCGGGTGAGAGAGGAGTCGCTGTATTCACTCCACTTGGAACACACACACATACACACACATACGTACATACACGGATAGAGAGGGAGGAATCACACCACCTGCTGTACGCCTTCACTGCAGCCGAGGCCCACATTGCTCACTGATTAAGCCCCGCTACCACAATACAAACTGTCACACGGACATTACAGC
This sequence comes from Paraplagusia blochii, assembly GCA_016785265.1. Lineage (NCBI taxonomy): Eukaryota > Metazoa > Chordata > Actinopteri > Pleuronectiformes > Cynoglossidae > Paraplagusia > Paraplagusia blochii. The sequence continues at coordinate 20,014 of JAFBJS010002151.1, read as the reverse complement.
CCCGCGCTCGTGAGTGCAGCCGGACACAAACACAGGAACCATGCCTGAGAGGAGGCCCTTCGTGAGGCTACCGACTGACGTTTATCCCGTCAACTACGAATTATGGCTGAAGCCCGACCTAGTCGACTTCACCTTCGAGGGCAGGCTGGAGGCGCTGGTGGAGGTAGGGTGTGCATTTGATGTTGGCGAATCCCGCTTATGTAACAGGAGCGGCTTTACGTTAACGGCTGATTGTGCTAATGTATTAAACCGAAGAGTCTGTGGCGGACGGAGCTGTGGTTAGCTGCTAACTAAACTGCGGTTTCTAATGAGCTCCAACCAAAGCAAACGTGAAGCCGTGGACGGTGGACGAAAACAAGTGTTTGTTTCAGAGTGTTAACCTGGTGCTCAGTCCCATCAGCTCGCTCCACAGCCCCGCAGACCAACAGCAGAACAGCCGTCTGTTGTTAGCCTGTTAGCCCTACAGGCTGTACCAGTATTATAGACGTTACTCTTCGAGCGAAGCTATTGGTGTTAAGTGTTTTAAAATGAAACATAACATTCTCAAACATTACACCGCCATTTGTATACACCATCAGACGGCGGATAATTCTCTCACGACAGACCCAGTTAGCCATTAGCATGAACTCGCTAATGTTTGCAAAATCATGGCAACACCATGTCGCTCCCTCCCACCGTCATTCATCATCGGTCTGGAATAATACTCACCTGTCAAGTTTATTAGGAACATCGTGCAACTTACCCAACAAATAAAGTAATAGTAGTAGTCATTAATATGAATATCTCGATGTAAACAACACTTAAACATGGACTGCAGTTCAGTTAGAACGATTTAAAGATGTCCCCTGACCGTCCTGGGTTAATTTGCATGATGGCTCACTATCTGTAAAGCCTAAGTTAAAGATAAACTCTACTTTAAACAGCCTTGGAAAATAGTACTATGATTTTACTGGTTGGTTGGATGAGGTCACTGACAGGGAGATATATAAATATATATATATTTAAGGAATGAGGTGATTTGAGGGACATCGCAGACAGGAAGGTTTAGAGAAAAAGCCAGATAGAGATGTACATGTTCAGAGGAGGGACAGTGGATACATTGGAAGAAGAACGATCCTAGAGATGGAGCTACCAGGTAGGAGACAAAGAGGAGATTGATGACATGGAGTTAGTTGGAGTTAAGAGTCGAGGATACGGGGGACAGGGTGAGATGGAAATTGTTGAAAATGGGACAAGCCGAAAGAAGAAGACAGTGAGTTTAAGGTTGCTTTATGTCTGTAATACAGTGGTTCAATTTTTAATGCTTTGGTGTTGCACCCATTGGATAAAGTTATAAAGATACATTCACTTTAGATATCCTGGGGCAGTGTATTCACATGTGAAACTCAAAACTCATTGAAACAAGTTTCAGGCTTTGGTCGAGTGCATTGTAGTCTGAGCTGTTCTGTAACAGCTATCGGAGAAGGACTGGAGTGTCTTTTGATTGTCAGACTCCCATTTCCTCCTGCCGAAGCTAAATATGGAGTCCTACTCTCCTAATTACCTAAACAACAAGATCTGTTCATAATCACACTATCATTTCAGAGGAATCACGGCAAGTGCATACATGTCATAAATCAGCTGACATTTAGGAGTCATAATGGCCCTGTAAAGAGAACTGTCTGGGAGTGTGTGGAAACACTGACACTACAGAGCAACAGCACAACTTGCAAATGCTTATTTGTCAGTCATGCAACCCAAAGAAAGTTCAACACTCAAGAAAGCTTATATGTTAAATGTGAGTCCTGCAGTTTATAAGATTATCCAACTGCTGTGTTGCATGGTGTTTTAGTGAAATTTCAGTGAAGTTTGCAGTTGCAGTAAGCAGAGGGAAAGGTCAGTCTTGAGCTCTGGTGAATTGAATGGAAACAATTAATAGGACAGAGTTATTCTTTTTCAGGAATGACTAGGATTTTAAAATTTTGCCTGAAAGAGATTATCTGAGTCTAATGGTGTCAATGTTTGCAGGTCACACAAGCAACAAACCAGATTGTGATGAACTGTGCCGACATGGACATTATCAAGGCTTCCTTTTTACCTCAGGGAGGAGAAGGTGAGAGCAACATTTGTTTCTTAGGTACCAGAAATGTTTCTTAAATTTGAATTTGTCAGGTAAAACTTACACATTTGACTGTTTATTTCTTCTCTTTCCCTCATAGGAATCAATGCTACAGGGTTCAACTATCAGAACGAGGATGAAAAAGTCACTCTGTGCTTTCCTAAATCTTTACAGAATGGTGAAAAAGCATTGGGAACCTAAGATTATTTGCTGTTCTAAATAGTTGCCAACAGTAGGGCTGACAATTCTTCTTTGTCCCCATCTACTCAGGCTCCGGTACGTTGAAGGTGGACTTTGTCGGGGAGCTAAATGACAAAATGAAAGGATTTTACAGAAGTAAATACACAACACCTGCTGGAGACATCCGTTATGCTGCTGTCACACAGTTCGAGGTGGGTTCATGGCCCAGACGCAAAAACATTTCCATCTCTACTCTTAGGAGTTTTAATCCTGTGGGAATTATAGTCGTTGTTGTATAGTCTTTGGACCTACCATCATGAGTAGGACTCGGCTGGTTTGTCTTTTTCTTTTGTGTTTTTCTGCAACAGAACCTGGTGCGTTTTGATACAGTAATTATGGGTTGTGATTTCAATCTCATTATGGGTTGTGATTTCAATCTCAAGGATCAGAGCCTTCTGATCTTTCAAACACAAGATCAAACAGTCCCGCTATAGTTTTGGAAGAATATACCACTAATAGAACCAGCTCTTTTGTAAAATCTAATTACGCTCAAACCCTGCCAGACAGCACATATTTCTCTCACTACAGTCCCCAGTTAGCCGTTAGCATGAGCTTGCTTATGTTTAAGCTGCACCTATAGGAAGATCTAAATGAACCACTGAAAGAGTAAGAGAGTACAGCAGATGTCCAAACCTCAGGGCTGTCCTCTCTTTTCGTTTACAGACAGCTCAGGTCACACCATCGAGTCATTAGGCCAGGAGAGCGTCCGAGAAGCTGCCATAAAAACAGGCAATGTTGACACAGGTGTTGGTTTGTGTTTGATTATCCCTGACACGCAACCACAGAACAAAACAAAAATATGAGGCATAAATGTGAACCAGATTGGGTCAGAGTAAAAATAGAATTTTTCTTTTTTTTTTTTTTTTTTTCAGCCAGCTGTCTGTGCAGTCACTGGACTGGGCTTATTCCTGAGCTTTTTTTACATTTCTTTTCCCTTCTGTGGTATACCTGCATGACAGGACAGTGTGTTTTTGGTCATCTACCAATCATGGCTTCAGTGCCAATCAACTCTGACAGGGGCGAGAGTTGCCGCAAGCAGTTTAGACCAGAATTAGCGGTAAATTGTGTCTGTGGTATACTCTGTCCTTTTAGGTCCTGTGTGTTTAAAACGTTTAAAATATAGGCGTTTGACGTTATACAAACGCAGCATGTCTTTTTTTTTTATCTAACCCTGTTTGTATGTATCTTGCTCTTTCATCTGGACTGAGCTCCGACCTGCAACCCTGTCTGCCAGTTTATTTATTTGGGATTTTGTTGCGTGGTAGTAGAATCCTCTCTGTGTTTGAAGACATTCTCTCCTAGAGGGGGGCTTCTCTTACACCTGCAGGGCTATAGGTTCAGGTCTGGGCATCCTGGCGGAAAAAAAGCACTGTTTTTTTGTCAGTGCAATGTCACAGCTGCCGGTGTAATAACCAAAGTGATTTTGGTCAAAGAAGAAAACCATGGAAAATGTCTAGAAATCAGCTCCAAAATCAAACTCTTATGTGCTCAAACTCTTATATGTCCAAAAAATTAGTGGAACCAGACATGAAGAAGGAATTGAAAAAGCCGAAATGAACAGTGGGTAGGTTAGAGCACCTTGGGAGCAGTGTATGAAGACGGTGCCATGCTCAGTTTAACCTTGCAGCTGGTGGATTCAAACCTGAAACTTTCAGGACCTTAGACTAATCCCTTAACAATTAGGCCATCACTGCATGATGAACCTTTCTTGCAATGGTCTAATCCCAGCTATTGTTCCTGAGATCTGCAGCACAATGACAGGCAGAGACGACACTGAGGGATCAAAAGGCGACTTTACTTTATTTTAATGATAGACTCAGTATTGAACACATCCAGACCAACTTAATTGTTTTCTTCTTCTCTTTTCTTTTACTCCATCACCTGTCTCTTCTCCTTCTTCCTTCTCTTCTCCAGGCCACAGATGCTCGCAGAGCTTTTCCCTGCTGGGATGAGCCTGCTATCAAAGCCACCTTTGACATCACTCTAATTGTTCCCAAGGACAGAGTGGCTCTGTCTAATATGGTGAGTTACTTCATATCAGAAAACAACACCATCTGGTTATTTCTGTTTCCTTTTTTTTCGTTTTTAATTATTCTGCCCTGGGCTTTTGCAGTTCAGATGTGTTAAAGCTGAGGCTTATAAATAGTTTGATGGTTATTAACAGAAAAAAAGGTCACAGAAAGAAAAATCCATTGTGTTGAAAAAAGTTCTAAACATCTCCCTAAATCCTGACATTTTTAACACAATGTTGTTACGAAAAACAATGAACCGAGGATTATAGACAAGTAGGTCCCTCAGAGACCATCGCAGTAATCCAATAGCAGACCATCATGACTAATGGCTTTTTCGCCAGCACATGATGGACCAGAATAACTGCTGATAGCGGTATCCTCATTAGGAATGCACGCTGTGACCTTTTTGAAGTCTAGATAGCGCGAGCATTTAGCCGAAGCAGCAGTTGTGTTCCAGCTGTATAATACGCTGGTAATGTGGTAACTATGGGAACGTGCTGACATTGTTATAGATGTTGTGCACGGATCTCACTACAATCAGTTTGTGTGTTGTTCCACCCACAACAACAGATCGTTTCTCCGTCTTCACTTGGACTTGCTGACAGAAGTGGTGTCGTCAGCCGTTGACCCTCTCTGTCAGAGGTCTCATTTGTGAAGATGAATGCCTTAACTGTGTGTTTGAGGTCGTCCATAGCCTGGGGCTTGTGCACCGTACGCTTTAGTGTAACGAAAAATATGTTTTTCTTCTCATCTGTGTAAAAACGCTGAACTGTCCCTTATCTGCAGAATGTCATTTCACGAAATCCATATTCCGAGGACCCTAACCTGGTAGAAGTGAAGTTTGCCACCACACCCATCATGTCCACTTACCTCGTTGCTTTTGTCATTGGCGAATATGATTTTGTGGAGGGCCAATCATCAGACGGTATAACCGTACGAGTCTACACACCGGTGGGGAAGGCAGAACAAGGAAAGTTTGCACTGGAGGTGAGTCACATCTAATAGAATCATTCTGCAGTGACATCCTGTCACATGTTTAGTGTTTGTTTATTAATCTTTTTAGTAATAGCAATAAAAATAAGACCTCTTTTACAGGTTGCAACCAAGACGTTACCTTTCTACAAAGATTATTTCAATGTTCCTTATCCATTACCTAAGATAGATCTCATAGCTATCGCTGATTTCGCCGCTGGTGAGTTGAGCTGATCAGACTTTTCAGTCAGTTCAGTGAAATTTATCATTATGATATGTTTCTTTAACTTCTCGTTCTGACAGGTGCCATGGAAAACTGGGGTCTTGTTACCTACAGGTATGTTTGTTAAATGATTTTTTTTCTTCTCTGTAATTTCTTAATTTTTTAATCATCTGGGGTGTATTGAGGAGTTTATGTTTTTATTATCGTGAACATTTTTTTCAGAATGCATCATACATGGCAGGGTTAGTAAAAGAGTAAATCTGTTCCATTATCCATGAGTATCGTTTAAACCAGATTTTTTTTTTTTTATCAAAACAGTCATTAAACAGGGTTCCAGACCTTAGTTACTAATGTCTATTTAATGGTTTGTTGCTACGTCAGACACACTGCCACCTGTCAGGTGATTACCAGCAGCAGCAGGCAGACTTTGTCTTCCGCCCAGGACCAGCTGCTCCCTGGTTTCACTTAATGACCTCTGGAAGTGTGACGGAGGAAAACATGTCGCTGCTCAAAATACATTTTCCCTATTCTCTTTTCCTTCCAGGGAGACTGCACTTCTCATAGACCCCAAAAACTCCTGCTCATCATCAAAGCAGTGGGTGGCGCTAGTGGTTGGGCACGAGCTGGCTCACCAGTGGTTTGGCAACTTGGTCACCATGGTAATTTAGCCGCTGTGATGTGTTCATCAGTCAATAATGTGTTCCAGAGAAAATGAGTTTGATAAATACAGAAACACAACCAACATGCCATTTATAACTTTGTTATAACACGTTTGAAGGAATGGTGGACCCACCTGTGGCTTAACGAAGGGTTTGCGTCCTGGATTGAGTACCTGTGTGTGGATCACTGTTTCCCCGAGTACGACATCTGGACTCAGTTTGTCTCTGCCGACTACACCCGTGCTCTGGAACTGGACGCGCTGGACAGCAGCCATCCAATCGAGGTGATTCTGCCCAAGGATTTTCTTTGACATAGCAGGAGGCTGCTGGCTGTAAACATGTGTTCGTGTCTGCTTTATTCTAAATCACAGGTGTCAAACTCTGGGCTGGGGGCCAAATCTGGCCCGCAGTGTAATTATTTTAGGCCCCTGAGATAAAATCAAATGTGTACTAAAGTTGGCCCACCAGTATGTAGACCTTACCTACTCTCAGAATTTGATTTATCGACAATGCTTGGCTCTTGTTATAGCTCATACATTTTGTTCTGTGAAGAAAGATTTACATTAAAGATGATCTGAGAAGACAACAAGAACAAAGCATTACCAATGATGTGTGAACATTTTCAAATACAATTTCTCATGTGTTCAGATTCAGTGAATCCACATGAAAAAAACCACTATTTCGTATCCGGAGAGAATGGTTAATATCTCAATATATATTGAGTTTGGCCTGTGACTTCATGCCAATTTTCAGTCCTGCTGTGAAATTGAGTTTGACGCCCCTTGTCTAAATGATACTAAATAAAATCTCACTTATTTCGTTATATTAAGGAACGTCTAATGTTTACATTTTTTACTGTTATCATATTTTGCCGATATGGTCCAAAAATGTAATTTCCAAACCAGGTATCAACCAATACTGACATATGCAGCTGTTTGGCCCCTCGAAACTGAGCTAAACGTCTCTATGTGCAATTTTAGTTAAATTGGTCAAACCAAGGCATTATGCTATCCAACCTTCCATATGTTACTTCATACATGCTAACGTCAGGACAAATTATTGGATGTCCCAAATTATGTTGGAATTTGTTGATGATCACATTATTCCAACCAGTGTTGTTTTACCTACATACATTTTTTTTCCTTCTCCAGGTAAACGTGGGTCACCCATCAGAGGTGGACGAGATTTTTGACGCCATTTCCTACAGCAAAGGAGCTTCTGTAATCCGCATGTTGCACAACTACATAGGAGATGAGGTCGGTCGTCTCATACCCGCTGTTTTTTTTTTTTTCTCCTTCCATGTGTAAACTTTTGCATTTATCTTTTGCATTGCAGGATTTCAGGAAAGGAATGAACATGTATCTTCTGAAGTTTCAACATAAAAATGCATCGACAGGTAGGAGCATGCAAGCAGTGGTGTCACCAGCTGATATAGTCGGATTGGTTTGTTTAGTTCTTCTGATTTCCCCTACAGAGGACCTGTGGGACTGTCTGGAACAGGCCAGTGGGAAACCCATCGCTGCAGTGATGAGCACATGGACCAAGCAGATGGGTTTCCCCATCATTGAAGTGGACGAGGAGCAGGTGAGCTCATTTACATTGTGTTTTTTATCCGACTAGAAAGAAAGAAAACACTGAGAGAGGCTGGTGTTGATTTTTTTTACAGCTATATTTTATGGGTTCTGGAAAACCAAGATCTTTCCTATTGTGTTGTCAACATCTATGCATTTATTATGTTCTGCTGTAATTTTGCGTAGTGTACACACAATAACCCCAAGTGTTGTTTACAGCAAGGTGACGACCGCATACTAAAATTGTCTCAGAAGAAGTTCTGTGCCAGTGGTCCACACAGTGGTGAGTCTCAAAAAAAAATCTACGGCTGACAAACAAACAATGTTCTGTTCTATAAGCAAGCGTCGTCTGGCAACCACTTAATATTTTCTGTCTGTGGGACAGGTGAGGAATGTCCCAGCTGGATGGTGCCCATCAGCATTTGCACCAGCGAGGACCCTACCTGCTCTAAAATGAAGGTTCTGCTTGACAGACCGGAGATGAGCGTCACTGTGAACGGCGTCGCTGCAGATCAGTGGATCAAGGTGAGGCTGCAGCTGCAGACGGTGTTTGTCACTGCTACAAAAAACTTGTTTTCATAGTGTAAACAAAGCCTGTTTTTGTTTGTATTTTCTTCTTTCTGTCAGTCCTTGCTACACAAACTTCTGGTTGTCTGGGGGGGGGTGTTAAACAGTCACATGCACAAAATTGTTTAAAGATTAACTGGGGTATTAGGATATTGTGGTGGACTGTCATTCTGTTGGGAGTGAGAGGAAAGTGTGACTTCTCTTTTTTGCTGTGTTCCTCTGCAAGCAGCAGTGGTTGAAGTTTCTGTTTTCTCCTGGATCATCGTTAGTGACCGGCAATGGACTGATTGTAAATAGGATAAAAGAGAAGCTGTAGTTTTTTTGGTCATTGGCATAAAGTTAACCATGATTGATTGTTGAGTCAGGCGTCATCTCAATTCATTCAAGCATCTTACGCTGTTTAACGTTTCTGGACAACTGGGTTTGGGCGGCAGTGATGGCCTAGATCAGGGGTCACTAACTGGCGGACCGCGGTCCCTGTCCGGACCCAGTGGTAATCCTGTACAGACACGGATCTATAATCTATTTACACGGCAGGTGAATTTTACGGGATAGTTTTAAGGTGCGCAGCTTTTTCAGTGTTTACGACCAACACCATTGTAAACACCGGAAAAGCTGCACCGGTATCAGGAAATAAACTGACCAATCGTGTACAGGTTAAATTATCCCACGTGGTGCTTTTCAGCCAATCAACTCTCGGCATTCTCGGCAGATAACAGCGGCAGGCAGAGTGAGAGGGAGAGAAACAGCCGCCACAGACGGAGACGTGGAGAGAGAGAGAGAGTCAAGGGAGACAAGGGAAGCGGGTTCAGAGAAACTGAAAGTGTTTAATTGTCAATTGTCGATTTCTTATGATTTGTATTGTTGAAGTGGTTGATGTAATGTGTATTGCATTTTGATGCCTGTGGGCACCTGTAGTTCGATATGTAGGTATCAGGAACCAGGTCGAGTTCCCGGGGGTTGACGACAGTAAAGAGCACTTGCTATAACTTGACTCCGTGACTCATTTACAAAACATAACAGTTGAGATTGTTCTGACAAGGTGTGTTAAAGAAAAATTATCTAAGCTGTTGCTACACCTTATTTCTCTTAAGTTAAGAGCTTTATTTGAAGATGTTAATTCTGCTACAACATATAACACTGGCAAGACATGATGTTCCGGACCTTTATTTGAATATTTTTTTCTGACTGGACCTCTTGGCATTTTAGTTGAATAACCCTGGCCTAGAGGTTAGGGAGGTGGACCTGGGTCCACAAGACGTCCAAATACCCCAGCTGCCAGGGTGCACTGAGGTGTTCTGATCATTGTGCCGTCCCAAACCACATAACTTCCAGTGGGCTCATTACCCACAGGAAGTCTCAGAGTATGGAGCAAGGTGACTTGGGTGGCAGTTGTGAAATTTAAATTGACATTAAGATTAAAACAGTGCTTCCTAATATTTATTCTCATTATCATCAGTATTGGTACTGGAATCAAAAAATATCTTTTCTTGCACACACAAGACACTTTTCAGCAGGCTGTTATTTACATTTTGCAAACAAAAATTAAAGCTAGGTCAATCAAAGTCAATATCTTTTCTTCTTTGTTGTTCAATTTTCTGAACAGACTTGTTTTAACTGTCATGGGGAAAAACTTGCAAATTACCAGAGCTGCCAGATATTCTGGTGCATGAATGAAATCCACACCCCAGGTGTGATGATGGAAAAACATGGGTGGTGAAAATGGATTGTGATAATTTTTTTTTTCTCCCACAGCTGATACAGATCTATAAATATCACCTTGTTAAGGCTTGTGCTCCCTTCTTAAAGAGATGAAGATTCTGAACTCTGTCAGGTTTTTTATGGATGGAACAAGCAGCTGTTAATGGCATGGTTGATGGAATTAGGCACAGAAATTATAAAACACAATAGTCACCATTAGGGATGTCCGATATATCGGTCCACTGATAAATATTGGCCCAATATGAGCATAATTTTTAATGTCGGATTATATCGGTATCGTTTTTTTTCACCGATATTTTCAATCCGATGCTGCAAAGCCGTAGTCTTGGCAAATACGCTGGACTTCCTCATGAGTAACTGAGTCAACAGCACTGACACTCTGAACCACATTTGATTAACACTAGAACTACCAGGATTTTTCTGCCTACCTAGAAGTACCAGAGAGGGGTCATTTGACCCAGAGGCTTTTACCCAATACACTAATCACTCATTTTGTTATGGTAATGAGGCTGTTAGGGGCCGTGTGTGGGGTGAGGGGTCAGCCTCCAAAATCACCACAGGTAAATAGCAACTTGCATGAAGACATCAGCAGCAAAGAGAGATAGCACAGTTTGGCGGACAGTGTGTTACAGTTTTTCTCCATTGGTTTGGCTCATTTCTTGAAACTGAGATGTCATTCTCAAAACATGGACAGTTCCTCACAACAGAATGGCATTTATCATTGCTTTCATCAAATTTCAAATGTTTTTGTACATGTCTCAATCATTTAGTACATCCTTGCAAATGGCTATGTACAAGTATCCTACAGTTACCACAATCAGCTTACATTTAAATAATGTAAGCTGACAATAAATACAATAAATTACAATAAATGTTTAGAGTTTTGATCCCAAATTCTCGTTGATCCTGATGATTCACTGCATAAAAATCCACCATATGTTTATAAATCCACCATATGGGCACACACGCACACACACACACACGCAAAAACACGCATTACCTACCTCAGTACTGAAAGCTTGCCTAGGGGTCCCCTCCCCCACACAGGCTCAAACGACTCTGTGACTCAAGCGACTGCTGTGAGCCATTAACAGCCACATTTCCACAACTAAAGGAGTATCCACAGGGTGTCCAAAGGGTCAAATGACCCCTCTCTGGGGCTTTTAGGTAAAAAGGTCAATTGACCCCTCCGCGGTAGTTCTAGTGTTAAGGATGTCATTATAGGGACAGCTACAATGAGCAATGCAACAGTAAATGTCTGTGGTCTGGAGTTTTTTGTGGATAGAAAACTGTAATTCTTAATGACTGCAAGAATTACAATCTTGCAGTCATGACAAGCAGCTGGTCATGTGACGGTCGTGGTAAGATTTTATCACAAGGCGTTTTTATGCAGCGAAGTAAAGAAAAAACATGGAATGGACTGAGTTAAACGACAACAACGAAGCAGCAGCTGTCTCTCTATCTCTCTCTCTCAAAGACTCAGAGTTAATGAGTTGATGCTAAAATTTTTCTCTCTCATTAAAGTGGTCTTTTTACTCTTATACTGCAGCTGTTTCTATCTGTGCCCATTTATATTGACTATTGTTGTGAGGCTGAATGAGCCCAGTTTATTATGTTAATCAATGTTTTTGGAAAGTTATTCTGTCCAACGCTAGATATTTTTTGTTAACATCAAATGCTGCACAAAGAATCATAGGACTGTTTCAGACAAAATGGTAAAAAAATAAATGCGTAATTTTTCTATAACTTGTATTAAAGTAGTGTGTTTATGGTGTACACAGTTATTTATAGAATGCATTTAGTCTGGTATCACACTAATTCAGGGGAAATTAGCTGCCTATACCGGTATCGGTTCATATCTGTATCGGTTCATATCGGACACGGTAAATGTTATATTGGACATCCCTAGTCACCATCAATAACAAAAAAAAATCTAATCTGATCAAGTAGTCAAAGGTAATAAAGTACAGCAAAACGAGAGATGCTTTGGTTCTATATCACTGAGCTCCACTGATCTGGAGAAATAAACGTCTCACTCATATATTTAGTAAATCTAAGTTCACAGGACTTGAGTTTCAATCTGAATGAAACATCACTGTTGATGACTTCCGTCAACACTGGTGTGAAGTCGTCCATTCAAATGCAGTGTGATTTGACCTGCGTCGCTGCTGTTCCCAGATCAACCCTGGCACCGTGGGCTTCTACCGCATTCAGTACAGTTCATCGATGTTGGAGAGTTTGATGCCGGGCATCAGAGACCTCAGTCTGCAGCCTGTGGACCGACTGGGCCTGCAGAACGACCTCTTCTCTCTGGTGAGTCAAGAACACCCATCAACAACTTACACACACCCATATCCAGTGCTTGTCAGTAGTAGTCATTGATAATGTTGAGAAACGGTTAATCATCCAGCTGGTTAATAATCACATGTCTATCAATGATTAATAACAAAATGAAAGGCAGAAATACTCTTCTTCTAGTTGTTGGTCCTTCACAATCAGCCCATTTGTGCACATGTTGGGTTAGTTATGTCAGTGAGATAAGGAAGCTGATTATGTGTCGCGTTCAAGGACAGGAGGAAAATAGAGCAGCGGTCACAAATGTCGTTGAATAAAGAGGAATACATTTGAAGAAATTTCGGTGGACTTTGTTGAAGTGGATGAACTATTCAAAACATTAAACAGACTTAAGGCCATAATGTAACCATTATTGTCATAGAGAGAGATGTCTGATAATATTGGCACAATATAAGCATATGTTGTAATATATGTAAGAATCATTATGGGTTTTTCCATCGATAATAAAAAGCTGATGACGCTGGGTTTCGTCTAATCATGTATGCTCTAAAAATAGTAGTCGTGTGTCTCAGTGCTCTGAAGAACTTTTACTGACACACAATTGCAGTAACCGCTGTTGTCAAACCAGCTCCTCCAAAAACTCGTTTTCACCTCCTTACTCCCCCTCCCATATATTGGAATTAGAAATGTGTGTTTGGACCATTTCAGCTTATCTGATAAAGGCAAAATGAGTAGCATGAGAACACACTGCACAGGACAGTGTTACACATGTTACTGATAATGATGGATGTCTGTCCTCCCAGTCTCGTGCAGGGATGATCAGCACCGTGGAGGTTCTGAAGCTGATGGAGGCCTTTGTCAATGAACCAAATTACACCGTGTGGAGCGACCTCAGCTGCAACCTGGGAGTATTGTCTTCACTGTTGTCCCACACTGACTTCCATGAGGATATCCAGGAATTCATCCGAGACCTCTTCACCCCCATTGGCCTCAAGCTCGGTTGGGACAACAAACCAGGAGAAGGTGAGGGAAATGCACTCCGTAGGTCGGAAAGAAGAAATCACGGCCAATGTTGTAAAAACTGCTGAAAGATATAACAGGAGTGTGTTGTTCTGCAGGCCACTTGGATGTTCTGTTGAGAAGTCTGGTCCTAGGAAAGCTGGGGAAGGCAGGACACAAACCCACGCTGGAAGAGGCCAGACGGAGGTTCAAGGACCACGTTGAGGGGAAACAGATCTTGCCTGCAGACCTCAGGAGCCCGGTAGTCAACATTATTTAAAGTGACAAATAAGAGTTTCTGAGTTTTTAGATCTTAAATATACTGTCCTGTGGTTGCAACTTTTGGGTGTCTGACTTTTTTTTTTTTTTTTATCAGGTATATTTGACTGTGTTGAAACATGGAGACAGTGTCACTCTAGAGACAATGCTGAAGGTAAACATGCAGCAGCGGCGAGGTTCTCAACATCATCTGCTGGGGTGAAAGTTCCGTCCTCATTCAGATCCTTGTTCTTTTTCTCTCAGCTTCACAAACAGGCAGACATGCAGGAGGAGAAGAATCGCATAGAGCGAGTGCTCGGCGCCATCTCTGCACCGGACCTCATACAGAAAGTTCTAAGCTTTTCCCTCTCGGTATGTGTGACTGCACTTACTTCCATATTGTCTGGGTGGGAGCGTAGGGGGCAGTGTTGTTACTTTACTCTCAGCTGTGGTTTGACTGATGTTTGGAATTTACTGTTACTGTGAAACTCTCCGGTGTGAATGACATAAGATTCAGTTTGTATTTAATCTAATTTAGTCAAGATTATCTGGTAAATTATCTGTTTTAGGTTGTAAAGAGGAAACAGAACTACTGCCGGGCTGTCGATCATTTTGATAAGATTAAAGTGTACAACAATGAGTGATTTGTAACTGGTTTGAATCAACATTCCTCAATATGACAAAAACAAATTTTCTACGTATTTACTGTAACAGACAGAAACCAGTCGGTAATGTTGGTGTTTTTATTCATGATACTGATGATGACAGATGTTTGTTCAGCAGCGGTGGTGAATGAGACAGAGAAACAAAACTGAGATGGTTTTGTTGAGTCATCAGGGCTGCTGGGCTGCCCTAGCAATTATTGAAAGCACTGAGTCTGTCCATATATTGATTATTGTGTAAAAAAAAATTGTGATTCAGTCATGATGGCGGAACAGTTGCTGAGCTCAGTAGGAATAACAGGGACAATCTGATTGGCACCAAAACTAATGATGTCATCTGTCAAACTGACATTGCAACTCACGTTGGTCCAAATACAACTGAGACCCAAACCAGGAGGATGTTCTCTGCTGCAGCCTCATTTGATAGAGTCCATTGGTATTAATGCAGCTTCTACTCATTTTTTTTTCCCATCATCCAACAGGAAGAGGTTCGTCCTCAGGACACAGTCTCAGTAATTGGGGGCGTGGCTGGAAGCAGTAAACAAGGACGGAAAGCTGCTTGGAAGTTTGTCAAGGAAAACTGGGAGCAACTTTTCAGCCGCTACCAGGGCGGCTTCCTCATATCACGACTGGTTAAGGTAAACCAGGATGCAAATTTGACAAGAGTCCAATTTCTTTTCTTTTTTTTGACGCCCATTATTTTAACATATTTCCCTTATATTCGCAGCTCACAGTCGATGGGTTTGCTATTGACAAGATGGCAGCTGAAGTGAAGGTGAGGAGCTTAGAAGTAGTTTGTCATAAATCATCTTCAGGCAACAGATGTAAACACTAGAGGGCGTCATTTAATTAATTTCATTATCACTAAAGGAGAGCCATTTGGTTTTTACATGGTGGTTTAAGTTGTATCTTAAATGTGACTGGGTCAGACTGCAGTGTCAACAATGTACAGCCCTTAAAAGAACCAGATTTAGGACCAAATATCATCGCATGTCTACGATCATATCATCCATCTCCGTCCCTCTGTCTCTGCAGAGCTTCTTTGAGAGTCACCCAGCACCGTCGGCCGAGCGCACGGTTCAACAGTGCTGCGAAAACATCCTCCTAAACGCCGCTTGGTTGAAGCGTGACGCAGACGACATCCAACAGTATCTACTGCGGCGCAAAGCTCCTCCCATCTGAGTCTCTTCCTCTCCCCGCCGCTGCTACCTGCCCCGCCGCCTTCCTCTCTCCCCTCAGCCTCCGCCCCTCTCCTCCTGCAGATGACCTCCATGGATCATAGCTGCCTCAGCTCCTCAAAGCCTACCCATCTGTTCCCTGGCCCTACACTACAGTGCGAAGCAGGGTAGAGCAGCAGTGCGCGCTTCACAGCCGCCTTCGTTTCTATATGTAAAGACTGTATCAAAACGAAAAAAAAAATGAAGACAAAGCCAAGAATTTAACAATGTTGGAAACACGCAGACTCTTTCTATGTCAACAGACACACTCCCATTTCAGTTGTATTAGTTTCCATTAATTTTTGTTCCCTACCTTTGTAATCCCCATTCTGTCCACTGGTGGCGCCTTCAAAAAAAGGCACTTGGCAAAGTGACACACTGTGTTTACAGTTTATGTCCGGGGCCAGTATGCACACACACATATCTCACCCACATCTGCGTCATAGCTGAGAAAACTGTGAATCTTCTTCTTCCTCACCTTGGACTCCTTCGACTCGTCCCTCTCTCTCTTTGCTGCATTATATACCTTGTCGTTTTTGTTCTCTCCATGTTTCTTAACATTTTTTAACTCCCCTTTCATTGCTCACCCTCCTCTTCTTCCAGACGTTGTGATTGGGTGAGAGCAGATCTCACCTGGGCAGAATGGGGTTAAAACAACGTACAGTGTGTGTCATAGTGTCCAACTGAATCCTTGATAAACATTTTAGGGCAAGACGAGCAGCATTAGCATGGTACTACATTGTTAATTGTATAATGCAAGCTTTTATTTTAAGTGACAAAATAAATAATATTGAATAACCCTGATCGCCCCTCCCATCTTATAAGTGTGAGTGTAATTTCAATGGAGTATATTTAATTCCCTTACTGGCCCCGGTCAGTTGACTAAAGTCAGTACACCAGAAACGGCAATATATTTATCTGAAGTAAAATCTGGAAATAAAAATAACAAAATATCTCAGCACAGCTGTCATCCTGTTGGCTGATGATAGTAGTGTGTGATGACGCCATCCAACAAATACACTAATGAGGTTCATTTGTCTGATGCAGACATGAAGGTTTTTTTCTGTGTAAAATTAACATTCAAAAAAATCCTTTGTACCGTAGTTTGTTGTGGATGATTTTTATTAATTTCATTGTTGAAAATGGTTCTCCATTAATGTGTGATGCTACAAATCAATCCTAAATTCCTTTTTTGACTGGATTGTGAATGACAGTATCTGGAGGGAGAGGTTTGTTTCCAATCCAAACAGAAGTCACTGCATCTGCAGTCAGATACGAAGCAGAGATACCGACATTTTCTGGTTTTGTTATTTTTGTTACCAGGCTGAGGAAAATGTGGAGGCAGGATTGGGCTTTGAGTTTGTTGTGTGGACTTTTTCACGTCTTTTTTTTTCTAACATTGGTTCATCATGTGGAATGTCTGTGTTATGAATTGAAGATAAGAATTTTAAACATGACCGGTGTAATAAACTCTGATGCAGAATCTGTCAGTGCGAGACATTTATTACTGAAACAGCACTTTCACCATGGAGCTACACAGGTTCAGTCAGGACTAAGCCTGAAAAGCAAACAGTATCGTCTGAAATGTTCTAACCTGATGAAAGTGATGTTGAAGACAACATTGATTTGTTTCTACTTGTACATTTTAAAATATTAGAGAATAAATTTGACTTAAGTGGAATGAATGTTGAGCTTTTAATTACAAAATGCAGTAGATATTGGAGATATAACATTTAAGATTCTTTTTAGGAGAGACAAGGATGGAAAGGATCGAGGATTAGGTGATTAGAGGCACAACACAGACAGGAAGGTTTGGAGAAAAAGCTAGAGAAGCCAGATTGAGATGGTTTGGACATGTTCAGAGGAGGGACAGCGGATACAGAAAAATGGTCCTTGAGATGGAGCCACCGGGTAGGGGACATGGAGGTACATACAGTAGAGTCAGAGTTATGTTGCGTCATTACCCACCTGTTCAGGTGTAAAAAGGTCTTTTAATTGTATTAATTAACAAAACTATTTTCGTTGTTGGAACTCAATAAATACAAAACGTTGGAAGTCCCGAAATTCTACTCCCAAGATATTAATAAACATCTATCATCTGTCTGTCTGTCTGTCTGTCTGGTACGCGTCGGTACTCAGTATGACCAACAGGAGTGCCAGTGAGCTGCAGGTAGACCCATGATTGGAAAATAAAAACACCGAAGGAGAATGCAGCTTAACTAGTTTGGTGCAGGTTGGTGGGGATTTCTTTAACGCCAAGATGCAGCTCAGAGGATAAAAACTAAGAAGGTAGAGACTTTTTATCCAGACGTCCTTATCTATAAACCCGGTTGTTTGTTTTGCGGGTTTGCGCGGATTTGACGACAATAGTTTAAGTTCGTAGCGACGTATGAATAGCAAATGCTAACTAAGGAGCGAGTTACCCCTTAGCTAAAGATTTCATTCACAACAGTGAGTAAACTTATTTATTAACTTAACATTTGGTCGAAGGTCGGAGAGAGTGTATGTTTCTTAAATGTTTATATAATGGCCGCTCGTTTTGTTGCATTATCATTGGTTTGACTCTCGGGAAAGACGGTGATGCGGTTTGAGCTGTTGCTAAAAACAGACGGAGGTTCTATTTTTGAAGAACTTAAGTTTATCTCACCACCGAGGTAAAGTCTCACCGACCGCACAGTTAACGTCGAACTAACGCTGAAGAAGGATTAGTTTAATCAGCCACCTTCCGTTTAGATTGGTGGGTTGGTGAGTGAGTTAGTGTCGACGATCAGATTCACCTGTGGAACTGATCCTGTCAGTTCGGTCCTGTCGACAGGACAAGACAGCAGTTTAACATAACTCTTTACTTTTTTTGTCCTTCGAACGAGGGATGTCTGATAATATCGTTGGGCCGATAGTAACACCCGGTATTAGTACAGTACAAATATGTAATATCGGTGACCTTGTCTGTTTTTCTCCAGTATTGACAGTCTAATTACAGCGGTCTTGTCAATCCCTAGTAGAATCCATTTGCCTATGCTAATATCGCTGATTATGGTCAAGTTATTTCAATAATGAAAGGCATTGGTGATCAAGCGTTTAAGAAACTGGACTGGGGCGTAGAGGGTTTCACCAACTGCCAGGTTAACGTTGAGGTTCACTGATCAAGGCACCCTCCCTTTTACCCTTTTCTTTATGGAAAAAGAACAAAAAAAGTATATAAACTATATTGATCCCAATTTGTGAAATTATTGTGTTAAATGCAGCAGCTTTATTAACGGCTATTTACTGGCTGCCACTGACGGGTGTCAAGCTTGTGGTTCATTTTGGAATCAAATTAGGACTTTTTTTTTTTCTTTTGGAGGCGGGCGTGCTAACAGATACACTACAGAACCTAAATGTTTGTCACAGTCAAGAATTTTCCTTATGACATAAAATGTATTGCGATTTATTTTAAGATATGAAAAAGTGTGCACAATGCAAACCAGAAAAAATCCCAAAATACCAGAAGACCAAATGAGTAATGAACCAGTGTCACAGTAGAGTCTATCAACAATGAATTTTATGTTTTCACCTGAGTTCAAACATATATTTATACTTTGAATAAATAAATATCAACATTTCTTTTTCCACTTGTAACTTTTTCACATGTTATCTTTCCATCAGGCTGTCTGGTCTTATCCAGGCGGGTAGTGACTGACAGATGCCTTTATCATGATGCTCAGCTGCAGCATCCTGGTTATCGTCACTCTTCTGGTGTCCCAGGCCAGAAGCTTCCTGAGCCCCACAGAGGTAGATGTTGTTCCCGAGGAGTGGGTTCTCCTCCACGTAGTTCAGGGTCACATCGGAGCAGGCAACTACAGCTACCTGCGTCTTAACCATGATGGCAGAATCATTTTGCAAATGCAAAGCCTCAAGGGTGATGCTGACCTCTACGTGTCAGACAAAACCCTACAGCCATGTTTCGACACGTACAAACTGCAGTCGACGACCTGTGGCCAGGATGTGGTGGTGGTCCCCGTGGACTTTGTGAGGCCGGTGGGCATCGGCATATACGGCCACCCGTCATATCTGGAGAGTGAGTTTGAGATGCGGGTGTTTTACGATCGAGCTGTTCCTCAGAACCCATTTGATACCGAGTCGTACTCTTCGAAAGAAGGACATGAGCAAAAGTATTCTCCTCAGGAAGCGGAGGACAAGGATGAATCCATCCTGGGGAGGATTCTAATTGGAATTCTGAAAATTGTGCTTGAGGTTTTGATTTGAAAATTGTTCCTGTGTTTCTCAATGCTGTGACAAAAGAAAACATACAACCAGCCTTGATTTTTTTTTTTTTTTTTTTTTCATACTCCTTGGAAAATAATCTGCCATTTTTTAAAAAACACTTAATAGAATTAGAAAAAATGACAAACTCAAGTAAAGTCCAGGTTTACATTCTTACAGAGGTCAGACCATCAAGGAATATATTTTTTTTTTAGTTAGACAAGTTATGTGAAAATGGCAGTTGCTGCTGTAATTCTTTTTTCTCTAATGGTAGATT
>JAFBJS010002150.1:21722-43609 GCA_016785265.1 Paraplagusia blochii | reverse complement strand
ATGAATGACTGTATCACTGCCAAATATATGTGTGTATGTATATATATATATATGTATATATATATATACACTCTATAAATATATATACACTCTCTCTTTCTATATATATATATATATTGTATATATACAGTTTAATTTGTATATATGTATGTATATAAAAATATATAGTTTTTATTTTAATTGCTCATGATCTAACAGCCCTTGTGATCTACTGGTAGATTCCGATCTACTTATTAGGCATCTCTGATTCACTGTACTATGCATGTGACCGATTGCATTGAATTGCTACAAAAGTATCATGTTTGGTTTAGTTCAGATCTCAAACAACATTTAAGGAAGTGATCAACGTCTTGCAAACGTCTAAGTACTACTATTACTGTTATTACTGTTACTACTGTTACATACATAGCATTTGTGTATTAAGTATTATCCTCAAGAGAAGGTCAAGAATATTTGACTTTCATCCATCCTGCACTGGAGTAATTATTGAAACAATTTATAACATTTAATTACGGACAGTCCGTCGCAAATCGTATTGTTTTGCAGAGTTGACAGACCTAGCACAGAGTATCTCAACCTTGGACAAACAACAAGTGTTTCAGAAACTGGGCTTGGAACCGGTTCAAGGAACGAACACGGGAAACTTCTGGCATTTTGCTTGAAACAGAAACCAAACCAAAAACATATATTTCTTGTTCGAGAACTGCTTTTGTAAAAATGTTGGTTACTGGTTAATACAAGTTGTACTTTGTTCTTTACAAATCCTGTGTAGCCAACAATCAAAGTCATTTGTCTCCTTAAAAAAATAGCGCCAAGAACGATATTTTTTGTTCCAACTGGTTTGGAAGTATCGCTGTCATGGCGGAACCCAAAACCAGAAACATTAAAATATTGTTTCTGTTCTGAACCAATTGGCAAAAAAAATCTAGTTTAAAGCCCTGGATACCATAGACGTTTTGGAGACAAATAAATACACATGTTTCGGAACAAAATTTTATGTTTCCGATTTTTTTTCTGGTTTAAAGACCTGTAGCTAGAAATTTATGATGTCGAAATTGTCTGTAGCCAAAAATGCCAAAAATTAGTGAACGATTTTTTTTACATCCCAGTCTTGACACAAAAAATATTTATAACCATATTTACATTTTCCATTCAGTAAATATATGTTTCAGTGGCGTTGCAGCTAGCATTAATAATTGAAATCTTTGTTAAACGCAGTACCCTAACTATAACCATATGGCTAAACATCTTCACGATAATCACAGAAAGATTCTGAGAAAAGTATCCAGATTACTTAAGCTAAAAACCAATCCAATGATGGGAGAGTTTGTTCTTTGTTGCGACCCCCAGCTTTTCAGGTTTTCTGGACAGCTGCACGTAGCAGCAACGTCATCTTCAATCATCCTGCTTGACTTTTAAAATTAAAGTGAATCAGTCGACTCCTCTGAACCTGCTCTGCTTCACCGCTATCATTAATCATGTGCTCAGGTGCACTGAGACTTGTTGAGAAGCAGAAATTTCTCGGCAGCTCTTAGTCCTTCATAAACATTTGTTCCCCGAGCAGGAAATGGACAGCGTTCGCTCCTGCCCTGAAACTTGGCTCCGATGTTGACGTAAACCCCTGAAGACAATCCGCGGGTGTAAAAGCAGGTAGACAGAAACGAGGTTCTGAAGAACCGCTGTCCAAACAACATGTTCTGCCGTTTTACTCGGTTGTATGGTTACAGCTCATTTATTTGGGCCAGGTATTTGTCACAAAGGGTTTTAAATCTCTGGGGACTTCCTGGTGAAACAAAAGGTTAAATAAATAAAATAAAACACTGTACTTTAAGCGTCGGTGTCAAGAAAAGATGGATGGATAGGATTTCTCCCAGTGAAACCATTGTTGACCAGCTGGCTCCGAGGAGTGAGGAGTGATTGGGTTTTATGTGAAATGGAACGCGGCCAGTTTTCTCCTCTTTATTTGCAGTTACAAGATGGGAGGGCAGGGGATGCGGCGTTACAGTTGCAATCCCTGGGCTGCAGAGGAAGAGACATACGGCCCCAGATACCAGGCCCTACGCGTTACCTACTGACGGTGATCTACTCCCTCCACCGTACTCCACCGCAGCGTGGACTAAAGTTCACGCTCCGCCACACGTCCATGGCCGTATGATGCATTACCCCCTCTACGCTATCTATATTTGTACATCTCTGTTTCAGCGCCGAGAGAGGGACCGACCTGAGAGGTTAGCAGAAGATTTGCAGTAGCAGGGACCTACCACAGCGTCAGCCAGAAGATAAACACCAGCTCCAAGATTTATCAAATAAACCATGACCCCTCTGGAAATGTTAACGTTTCCCCTCAGCCCTTTCCTTTGCTGTTTTCATCACCTGCTCTACAATAACAGAAAATACAGCTGGGTACATTAGTCACACTTCATTCACACACAGAGACAGGCCATTGTCGCCTCACTTTGTTTATGCATACGCTATGGATTCAGTCTGCGTATTTTCTGACACTCCTGCACGGAAAACAAAGTTTCTCCCTTACTGCTCACGGACGACATTCACTCAACTACGAGAGCCACGTTTGGCAACCGGTAAAGTTTGATGACTACAGTATACCAGTGAGAAACAGAGGGAAAAAAAACAAATATTTTATTTTGGGGGGAAATAACTAAAATATATAGAAATTAAGTTTAAAAAATCTGCTTTTTGAGGTGATGAATCTATCTCTGTTTAAGTTCTTGTAATTTTTTATTGTGCAAAACTGATTTTTGAGGTGGGGAACAGGTCAAATGAAGTGTTAAATAGTTTAAAGCCTCAGCATCGGTTTATTATTAATAAAAAACATTTTGAAGCAAAGAATTTGACCAGATAGAAACACCTGAATATTTCAGTAACAACTCACAGCTGTGAAGGGCAGACGGAAACAACAGCTCTGCCCTGGGTCAACAGAAACAAAGCCTTATCATTTATACACACACATATATACATAAATATATATAGATAGATATATACATATAAATATTTGTGTGTGTCATATACCTGTTGGGAATATTTCTAACATCAGAAGTTGCCATTAAATCTGACACAGAAATGAGTCTGAGCAGCAGAGGAAACACAGAGTGATTTTTCCTAAAGACTAAACTTGTCTCAGTGTCACCTGTGGACAATCAGGACAGGACAGTGTCCAGATGAGGATGAAGTGTCCTCTTACCTTAATGCTGCAGCGCATGTTCCCTGCTGCCTTCACTCTCCTGCCTCTGCCCGAGTCCACGTCCATGAGCTCCGCGCTCCTCGAGTCCTGCCGGCGTCCGAGCTGCACCGTCTCCAGGTTTGGTGTCAAGGGTTGGTCCGTCCGCGTGCTCCTCCACTGTGCGCCTGAGTGTGTGTTTTCACACCACTGTGGAGCAGCGGCGCTGTTTTATGGCGGCCGGTGCTGCTGATGTAACTGGGACTCAGCCCACAGCTCGGAGTCGACGGGCGTCAGTGTGTTTCACAGTTGTCAGTGGCGCTGGACACGCGCGGCCCCACAGTGACTGAGGAGTCACGCACCAGCCCACGCACGCGGCCAACTTTTTTTTTTTTTACCTGCGAGAGCGGGCGCGTCAGTGTTCGCGCGCGTGCACGAGCCGGTTAACAAGTTACAAAGAAGAATTTTTTTCTAAATGATATTAAAAATGGGTAAATTTCAACTTAAAACACGAGGGGGTTAAAATGTTTAACAACAAAAAATGTTTTGTTTTTTTTATTTTTGTGTCTTTTTAAAATTTATAAAAAAATTACAGAAAGCAAAAGAAAAATGTAGTATAACCAAAGATTAATTACCGGGAAAAAGTTGAAAATGAAAAAAAAAACAATTAGAGAGCAGAGGATGAAAATTAAGAAAAGCAAAAAATAAGTTTAAAAAAAAGTGACAAAAAGCAGAATAAAGAAATAAAAGGAAATATTCTTGAAAGGGTATAAATTATAAAGTCAGAAAAGTAGGAGGACTGAGACCACACGATAGGGATTTAATTTCTTTTTAAAGGAAAAATTTCATGCACAAAAAATGCACAAGAACAAAAAAAGGAGAACACAAAAGTTAAGGGACAAATGTCTAAAACAAGAAAAGACTGGCAAAAGGAGACACGGGAATAAGAGAATAAAAAGGTTGACAGTAAATTTGAAAAACGCTGTAAGGATATTTCAAGTTCAAACAAAGAAGAATTTTAAAGAAAGTAAAAAAAGAAAAGAAAGAAAGAAAAAACTAGATAGAAAGTGGGAAAACCCTAAATTAAGAAGAGGAAAATGACCGGATAAAAACTTCTCTGGGGCAAAAAGTCAAAACATATCAATAACCAGAAAGACATTTGGTGCAAATTGGACAAAAACGCAGCAGAAGAGAAAGAGTTCAGTGAAGTCAGTCAGGAGATACAGTTATGCTACAGGGAAGGAATAAGAGGGGGACAAAATCAAAGAAATACAAAATACAAAATGTAATATTTGCAAATGTATCAGGAAGGAGCTTAAACACATTCGAAGGCATATGATTATAATAAATCTTTCATAATCATAACAGTAAAAACATACAATAAAAAAATCACCCTGATGAAAAAATAACGAAAACAAGAAATGCAATAGTTATAAAAAAAATAAATTAACAAAATAACAGAGCAAAAAAAATAAAAGACTCTTCAACCGTACATTATAGATATGAAGGACATCTGTGTCAAAGTGTTTTTTCATTGACAAATAGTTGTTGTCAATGGTCTACACTCCCTGAAGACACGGCTGCACGTGTATGTCCTTTGGGTCGCATAAATGTAAAACAAACAAACAAAAACAACATCTCAAAAACATCTGAACAGATATAAGAGCCAGATCTCAGAGTCGGCACCAAACTCTCGTCCTTTGTGCATGGAGAAGTTCTCAGTTAACGTCCTGAAGACGACCAGAAAATTATTTTTTCCACAACATTTGAAGCTGAAATCGAATTCATCGGAAGGTTGTAATGAAAGACGTGGAGTTTTTCATTTATTTTTGTTGGTGGAGCAGAGTAGGAGAGCCGTATTTCCATTTCCATTTCCATCCACTGTTTATGAGTTGACTGTCAGAAAAAGGCCATAGTCTACAGACATTGTAAACCACAGCAGGTGTGCATTTTGAAGACTGCTTTGTTTAATCTCTCAAATTAAACTGATTTTTTTTTTGCGCGCCTGTTCAACAAAAAGGGAAATTCCCAGAGACTCATCTCTTCACTCTGCATCCGAGGCCCCTGAGAGCAAACCTGTGGTCAGCGTTGGATTTAATCACGGACCGAGGAGGAGAAACCTGACCCCCGACACCTGAGGACCCGAGGCGGAGAAGTGGGTCTCAACATGTCAGCTGTGCAGCCTGTGGTCTGACCGAGGTGCTCTCTAAAAGCTACTAGAAAAATGCTTTTTGCTTGAATTCTGCTGGGAGGAAGGAACACATCTCGCCTCGATGGAGTGGACACAAAGTTTGTTAACGTCTGTTAGTGTTGTATTGGTAGCCATTGTGAAGGACTATTACACTTTACATCCACTTTCATCCAAAGCGACTACCAGAGGATAAAGCTAGTGGTTCCTCTTGGAATCAAACCCAACACTCTTTGCTCTCTGCTTGAACATGTGGGACACCATTGAACCACCACCTATTATTGCTGTTTAAAGAGAAAGTCCACCAGCTGCCAGGTTGACACTGAGGAGCTCTGACCACAGCAGCGTCCCAACCCACAGAACTTCCAGTGGGCTCACCACCCACAGGAAGACTCACAGTATGGAGCAGTGTGATTTGGGTGGCAGTCGTGGAGACTGCTGCCCCTGTGAGCCAGTAATGTTAGGAGAAGATGATGAAAGAATCAATGCGTGAAAGTTCTTTGGTGTTTAAGTTTCTGATGTTATAAAAAACACAGATATGTTTCTAAAAATCACAAGATCCTGTTAAAATTCACAAAATGTGGTTATGAACTAACTAGAATAAATAACTTACCTTTATTACAATACTAAAAGGTGGTTTATAGGTAACATTTTGAGATAGATAAACTCCTACAATTTCTTTGGGATTAATAGTATTGTGCATTGAATTGTTTTTTAGGGTTCTCTATGGTTCTCTATGATATATATACATAAAGTTCATACTATGTATGTGCAGTGTTTAATGCATGTGTTTAAGCTTTTACCAAATCAACGTTTAAACCAATATCAAAACATCAACATCATCATCATCATCATCATCTTGTCACAGGCTGTTTGTTCAGGCTTTGCGGTGCAGAGGTGGCCCATGAGCCAGGGGTTTGACACCTCTTGTCACAGACAATTCAAAACACAGGTTATTGGAAGTAATGTATCCATTTGAAGGTGTTTACAGTCATTTTGTATATAGTCAGACTTTAAAGAAGATCTAAGGGTTTCTTGGACTTTTTTTGCATTTTGAAGAAAGTCGTCTCTGTTTCATGACTGTACAAAGGGTGCAGATTTTTTATATTTCTGAAATAGATTTAACTTCTGCCTGGACCTTATTTGTTTTCTAAATTAACCTGCAGTGATTGTTCCAGCGTGTGGTGAAGTAAAGAGAGGAGAACAGACAGACAGGAGGACGCTGCCTCTCACGGCTGTCGCCTGATGAGTTTTTGTAGAGTCTATAAACAGTTTATATTTTTTTATAATTATATATTTGTATACATTATATATATATTCTTGTCTACACACAGAATAAAGTCATTAACTTTCTTCCCAAGATCTGGCTCTAAACTTTTCACTCTACTTCTTTTTTTTTTTTTTTGCCCCATTTTTTCTGTCTTCCTGTTTTTGGATTCTTCCTTTATCAGAGGACACGGCGTCAGTGCTGTAGCCCACATACGGACATGGTTTTTACTCTGGATGCTCCTCTTTGAGACCCGCAGTCGGGGGAGTGGGTGGACTCTTCTCTGAATTGACTCTTTGACAGGACAGAAATCTCACCACTGCCCCACAAATGTGATTTCTTTCATTTTACATTAATCTTATTATATGCATTAAGATTCTTGTTTCATGTCCTTTTATTTAATGTTTTTTGGGGCGACTGAAGCAGAAATACTGCGTCTAAATACTGCACAGAACTTATTGTTCTTTTTCATCTTTTACGTGTGACTGTGACACCCTCTGTTAGCAGTCGTAGAGCAGGTGAGGGTAAATAATTTGACTCCTGGACCACAATGGGTATTAGAATTTGACATGGAGGACAGGGTTAGGAGTAGATAGAAGACGCATTTGTGTTAACTAAGATATATAATGTGTAAAAGTCATGTAGAAAGGCTAGAAAGCTGAAATTATTTGAGTCTTTTCTATGGTGTTTCGTGGTGAAACGCAGACATTGCAGGAAAAAGGCAAAAAAAATATATGATGGAAAAAAGGAAGGAGCCTTCCTTCCTCGTCATTGTGATTCACACCACTGCACACAAAGAAATGTCACCTCTGCATTTAACACATCACCAAAGTGAACAGTGGGGACAGTGTGAGTGGGGACGGTGCCATGCTCAGCGGTAACCTCGCAGTTGGTGGATTTGAACCTGGAACTCTCCAGACACCAGCACGGTGACTACACCAGCTGCCAGGTTACCACTGGGGAAGCTCTGATCATAACTCCATCCTGACCCACATAACTTCCAGTGAGCTCACCACCACCCAAAGGAAGACTAACCGTATGGTGCAGTGTGATTTGGGTGTCAGACGTGGAGAGCCCAGTAATGGATGAACTGCTTAAGATGAACATTACAACAGCAGTATTTCAGATAGATGAGAGACAGAAAGTCTGTGGACGTCACTGAGGTTTTGACTCACTGTTCAGATCAATGGCTCCCTCATATTTATATTATATTAATATTTATATGTATTTAGATCATATTTATTTATTTTGCTAGAGTTGAGACTACCAGGTTGGAGACAAAGAGGAGATTGATGGATGCAGTGAGAGAGGGCATGGAGGTAGTTGGAGTCAGAGTTGAGGATACAGAGGACGGGGGACTGTGGCAGAAGAAGAAGAAGAAGAGGGTTTATATTTATATACTTGTTGGACTAATGTTAAAGACCCTTTTCTGATCATCCAAATGGTGTCAACTGTCCCCAACTGTCTCTGTTCTTGTGAGGACTGGCTCCTGCTTTCACTCTGTCACCCTCCAACTTGGCTTTGACAGATTTGGACAAAGTCCCTCTGAACTCTATGGGTCTGGGTCCAGAGTCATGAGGACAAACTTATTTCCAGAAGAACCAGAAAAAGCTCTGACGTATAAAAGTTAGAACAAATGCTATTTTTTTTATCTGTTAGGGCAATAACTATAGCATGTGACAGACTAATGCAGTTCATGAGATCTTCATGGTCATTGTTATCTACTGACTGATGTCCACTTTGAAGGGAGTGAACAGAGATTCATTGTCTTTGAAATGGAACATGATGTGTTTAAACACCATGGGAATTCTCATTGATCTCCTCTGAGAACTTGACATGGTACGACTGGAAACTTCACTTAGTGGAGGTTGGGGGCAGGAGACCCTCAATGTGTTTCCTGCTCCAATTAGTGGAGGGTGACTGACAGAGCTCTGGGACGGATGTCCTCGTTTCAGTAGGTGTCCGGTTTAAAAACACTGCTGACACCAGAGCTATTATCACATTTTTAACCAAGTTGAATAGAGATCTTTAAATGAAATGGTGAAGACAAGAGATGAGCTGAAATGTCCAGATGGAGAGCATGAGGAATAGGGTTGTCAAACATTGGGTACATGGGCCAGAAATGTCCCACTGGCGGGGGGAGGGACATTCACTTCATGTTTGGGATTGATTTCAATAAATATGAATAATAATAATATTAATTATTTTATCCGTTACCAGGTCACAGGGACAGTAGTCTCCATGACTGCCACCCAAATCACACAGTGCCATTCTGTGCATAACACTCCCCGCCCACAGGAAGTTAGCCATAATCAAAGCACCTCAAGGGTTTTTACTGCATGGCAACCGTGGTCATGTGATCCCTACAACTGCACAGCTGGGCAAACTCTGGCCCTGGGGCCGTATGTGGTCCATTTGGCAATATCACTAATCCCACTAATCCAATTCTGGTGGACTCAAACCCAAAGCCTTGTGGACCCAAGTCCACTGCCGTAACCCCCTGGCCAACACTAAATGAATAACAATAGATTTCTATTAATTCTGTGCTTAATTTTATTTATACATAAAGATTAATACTGGGTGTATGTGGCCCGGAAATAGAGATGAGTTTGGCCTGGTATAGAAAAAGACATTCCAGAAAATGATACAGAGAAAGAATTCCTTGTTACGCTGCTTGTGACAGGAATTCATTGTGTAAAAATAAAAAGTTATTTTCATTGATAAAGTTTGGAATGGAATGTTGTCAACATACAGTAGACTTCTATAGAAAATGTTCTGCTGGGAGCGTGGAGATACATGACATTCTGACTATGTCACTGCAGCTGGTTGTTTTTATCTTGTATATAGATGCAGGAGCATTAATATACATGCGTGACATTTTTTTATTATGTCACTAGGGTTGGCAGTTGCTAAGGAAGCAGACTAGGGTCCACTAAATCCTAGGCTGGAATCCAGCAGCTGCCAGATTAGCACCGTCCGGACCCACATAACCTCCAGTGGACAACCTTTTCCTCGGGAAAAGGCGTCCAGGTGGAGTCTGGAGATTTCTGCTCCTTGAAACGCCCGGTGAACGTGTTAGCCACCTCAGCCATGTCGTAGGCACACACCGCTGAGCCTGGAATGCTGCAAGGTGAAAAAAAAAAAAAAAACACATTAACGCTGGTTTAACATAACACGGTACAGAAACACATATCTAACTACAGGACCATGGAAGAGTGGAAGAAATTCAAATTATTGTCAAACTGATTTAATAAGGCCGCAGTGGTGACCTAGCGGTAAATCAAGTGACTTGGGTTGTCAAGGCTTTAGGTTTGAATCCACCAGCTGCCAGGTCAAAGCCACTAAAGTGCATTGAACATAGCACCGTCCCAACCCACATAACGTCCCTTGGGCTAACCACCCACACAAAGGCTCACACTATGGTGCAGTGTGATTTGGGTGGCAGTTGTGGAGACTGCGGCCCCTGAGACCCAGTAACGGATAAGAGGATGAAGATGAATAAATGTCACAGAGGGAGAAGAAAGTTTCTTCTTATTCTTATTTCATGTCTTTATTTTTTGGTGAATTATTAACTTTTAGGAATTAATGTGCTTTAAAAAAAGGTGAGTTGAGATTTAAAGCAATAACTGCAGCAGGTTCAGATGGACAGAGATTGGAAATGCACGAGAAAAAGCTCTCTATATACAGAAAATATATAGGTTATATATATATATTTATATCTGATATATCTGATATATATTTATTTATATCTGAGATATATATATATATCTTTATCTGTAGTCTTGAAAGACTACAGATAAAGATACAGAATAACAAACAAATTCTACTGATATGTATTATTTCAAATTCTATTTCTCATCTATCTATTTATAATATCATATTAATTCCGGATTAAATATTTATGCAAAACAGAAGTGGGTTTACAATTTGACACTACATATCTGGTCATGCTACTTGAAAGCGTTATTTTATTATTGTCGTTATTCCTTCAGTAGTATCCTTCAGGAAATTATGGCTACAGTACAGAAAGGTAAATACAAGAAAATACAATTATATAAATAAATAAATACATGAGTGGAGTATGAAGTTTGTCAGACCTAAACAGTGAACAGTGGATCAGTGGGTTAGTTGTAAATAGATAGGTTAATGCTAGTAGTATTAGTTGATTAGTAGGTAATAATTTTAATTAATGGAGTTATTGTAATCTCCCCTATTGTTGTTATTATATTTCTCTATGTCAATATTACTAGTGAGTTAATTATGTATAATTGTCATCCATTATAGTGTATATATGTATAACATAACATAATTATGTGAAAATCTATTCTGTTTTCTAATAGATTTTCTCGTGCTTGAATGTTCACTCTGCACATTCAACTCATTGTCATTGCCTGCAAAGACATGTGATGGATAAAGATTCTTGATTCTCAATGTGCACACATATACATATATACATACACAGACATGCACATATATGGGCACATATAGCATGTCTACACAATATATTTGTTATCCATATCTAATATATCCATGCAAATACACACACACAAGGCCACGTGTACCCATTACACTCCGAAATGCATGTATATATATATATATATATATATATATATATATTATATATATATATATATATTAGGGGTGTGACTATTCACATGTGGATTCTATTCACATAACAATCTGATTCATATCTTGATTCACAGGCTACGATCCGATTCAGGAAGGATTTATAAAAAATATTTAATGATCGATCCAGTTCGATCCGATTCGGTTTTGTTCGATCCAAACCGATCCAAAACGATTAATTTGCACACCCCTAATATACCTCACACCCCTAATATATATATATATATATACATACATATATATATATAATATACCTCACACCCCTAATATATATATGTATATATATATATATACATATATACACACATATATATATACATATGATGATATGATGGTACATATGAATACATATATATATATAGCACCTACAGTATATACTTACATCAGTAGTTTGTACAAATTGTACTAGTGTAGTACTTATGCCATAGCACCAGTATAGACGATGGCATAAGATGTAAAGTATATGTAGAACTATAATGGTATAATGAAATGTAATGGCGACGTTGAACAGAGAGTGTTACTCCAGTTGTGAAACACAAGCAGCTGTCATTGTGTTCACACTCTTCACAATAATAAAGCAGTGATGTCTTCAGGGTCTTGAGGTCAAATGACAGTTCATACAAAGTCTCACTGTCTTCAGTTTAAAAGATGAAGGTGGACTACACCTTGTTTCCCCTCAGGGAGGAATGTTTTTAATCCAGATTATAGTTTGATACCACTGCCCTTTGGAGAAGAAGAATACTGTAGGAAAAGTTAACTTGAATTTTCTACTACTAAAACTTGAAGACAACAGAAAGAGTCGCTCATCAGTTAAGGAGGTTGGTTCCTGTACGACCAGATTTGACTTTCAGCAGCAGAACATTTTCACTTTTAAAGACGTTCCTACATATTTAACGTTGCGGCCATTTTAGAGCAAACGAGGAACCATGGTTGGACAGTCGACACCAGCCGGGTTCAAACTGCTAATCACGACCACTATTCCACCAAACTGAATAATTCTCAAGGGAGATATTACCCAGAAACCCTTAGTAATGGAAACAATGAGTGGTGGCAGCTTGTTCAGATAGGGAAGTTAAGCATCTGCAGAGGAAAGGACGACGACTCAAACAGTGTCGTAGCAGCGATGGCTTTAGATCTGTTATGACTGCTGCTAATGAAGAAATTGCGGAGCTGACACATTCTTTTAACTGTTTCAAATCACAACGCCGTGTTTTGAGAATTTTGTTTTGGAATAATGTTGTCTTCAGTCCCTGTTGTACCTGTGTGGAAACATTTCAACCTGACTTCTCTTCCTGTGCTTTTTCCTTTTTTTTTTTTTCTCGGTGATCCTGCAAGAATGAGAACACTGCACCACTATAAACAGAAACCACCAAAAACGTAAACCTGAGTTAATCTTTTTAAGGTGAACCTTCGTTCTGCAGCAGACCCACTGAAAGAACTTGACACAAATTAGATTTTGCATAACTTTCCATTACAGCATCATGAAGAAGTGCAGCGTTCATGTGACAGTCCACCTCAGCCTACAGCGAAACGAGTGAAGCAACTTCAGCAAAACATGAGACTAAAAAAATTACACGCGGTGTCTTCTTCTACGGCGAGTGTGATGTTATGCGATCTGTGAGCGCAGCTGAGCTCAGTTCCTCTGTTGTCTTGGCCTTTTTCCATCAACAAGTGGACACTGGTTCAGCTGAGAGGCATCACTGAAGTCTGACACATGGAACAGGAAGACACATTCACTTCAAGTTTTTTATTTCAGCTCCAAGACGCTTTAAGGCAGGCGTGGGCAAACTAAGGCCCGGGGGCCAGATGCGGCCCGTTGAGCCTCTTAATGCAGCCCGCCAACCTTGTCCAAATTAAATATTTTTTTTGTATTATCATTATAATTATGTATTATCATTATAATTATGTATTATCATTATAATTATAATCATTATTATAACTTTTTTCTTTTCCCTGCAATGTCAGCGGTTCCAGATAATGTCAGAAAGGCTATTATTATTATTGTTATTTATAGAAATGTAGCATTTTTTTAACATGATTTTCTAAAGGCCATATCTTAGTTCAACGAGAGCTGCATCTTTTTGCTCTCGGCTTGGCCCCCGTGTCCAATTCTGGGACCCATTGTGGCCCGCGAGTCATAAAGTTTCCCCACCTCTGCTTAAAGGTGTTCCACATATTCCTGTAAGCCGCTCCAGAGTTTAAGTCGCACCAGCCCTTGGATGGAAAAATGTGCGACCGACAGCAATAGAAGGCACTGGTACACCAGCATAGAGCCCTCTAGTGGCTGTAAGTGTATAAATACCCAACATGTACATTTTCATTGGTACAGGATAACAAATACTGGTACAGCAGATTAGAGTGCCCTCTAGTGGCTGTCAGTGTATAAATAACAAACTTGAATTTGCATTGGTACAGGAGTTTAAAAAAAGGCATACAGCCCTGCAACCTAGAGCGCCCTCTAGTGGCTGTCAGTGTGATAACATTTAAAACGTAATTTTTCAGTAGGACATGAGTATCAGATACTAGTAAATGTAAAATTTTATCAATACAGGAGTCTGAAATACTCTAGGCCTAGAGAGCCCTCTAGTGGCACTCTAGGCTGCCACTAGAGGGCACTCTAGCTGCTGATGACTTAGAGTTTTATCTGATGGCTAATTGCTGTCAGTGTGAGAATAACAAAATTAGTTATTTCAAAAATATAAGTCGCACCCGAGTAAAAGTCACAAATTCAGCCAGAGTATGAAAAAAGTATGATTTATAGTTGGGAAAATTCAGTGGTTTGCTAAATTACTAATAATACACGAAAGTTTAAGTATTATTAGAAGTAAACCTATTGGAGTTTCTGTGATTTAATGTAAACTATATCTATATTTTTTGTTTTCTTTTAAAAAGAACACTGACCTGAAGACAACTGACCGATCGTGCCCTCAACCTATCTGCTCCTTCTGAACCAAAGAATCCCTCAGTGGGCGAACACATGCCTGAAGGCTGTGGCTGCTCTGACCTCTCTGAGCCTCAGCTCCTTCATCCAACCAGACGACTGAACTTCAAACAAAGACGTCTCCTCGGAAATAGACGACATTTATAAAGCCACCTTTAACACAATACCTTGGTGTAACCTTTCTATTTGATTTTTTGTTCGTGGCATCAGTGTGTTGTTGTTGTTTTTTTGCTGCATTTTGCTGCAAAAGATTGGGATTGATAGGATGGTCAGTGCTCTGGTCTGACAGTGAAACATCACAGATTTGATTTTTTTTCTTTCTACACTCTGACAAGAACCAGGTGAGGATAAGGTCACCTGGTCCCTTTGAATTGACTCTTGTTTGAATGTGATAATTATTGTTTCCATATAAGTGACAATAAAGTTTACTTTTGGACCATTAACAGTAGGCTTTGGCCCAGTTGTTCAGTCACTGCAGCCCATTAAAAATGACGAGGGGTAGAAGATGGAGAAATGACTGAAAACACTGGAGTGGAGTAAACAGAGATGGAACTGGAGCAGCAGCAGGGCCTAGTTAAGAGTGTTGACCAAATTACCATAGTTAGGCTCAGTTTTAGTAATAAGACAACAAACCTCAGACTGGTGCTTTTCTTACTTAGAAGAACCTGCATTTGAAGACTTTAACATTGACCTTATTTGGGCTGAGTTGACGGAGCTGAAAGGGCAACAGAAAATGTGGACCTCATTGGGAACATGTCAGTGTGGATTAAATCTGTTATCTATCACCCCGCAGCAACAACCACATGCATTCTTTGTCTACCGTCTTTCTCCTTTGTTTCATCTTCTTCAACTCACTCCTGTTCAGGATGTGGGCGTGGCCTAGAGCCTTCACAGCTGGTATGGACTGAAGGCAGGATTTAACTGGAAAAGTCTCCAGTTCATTATGGAACTACCTGTAGAGACTGTAGACCATGGAGCTTTCATCTGAGTCCTGAGGTGAACCAGTGGTCTTTTCACAAGAACTCAACTACACAAGTCACAGCACCGTGTTACAACTGTTCACCAACACAAAATGCACCAAACTGGCATTTTGCAGGAATATTTTCCTGTGATCTAAAAGGTTAAAAGCTGGGGAATTAACAGAAAAACACAAGAAGTCCCTACAAGGCATTGGTAGAGACTGTAAGTTGTACAGAGTTCATGGCATCATTTGTTGTCATTCCCTGACGTTCCAGCAGTGGCTCCTGCTCCTCCCATGTATCATTTTCAGTAAGAAACTCCACTTCCTGTCTGCAAGAATATTTCCAAAGCAAGAGTCATTAAAAAAAAAAAAAAAAAAGTACAGTTGTTCCTCTCCTATTGCGGTTAATGCTTTCCAAGAAAAGGGAAAAAAATTGCTGGGTAGTGATGAGACAGTTATTATATTTCCCCTTTACAAACCTCCCCCGCACCGTTATCAAACCTCCCTAGCCTGTATCAGCCTTTTCCACACACGTATAAGGTGGTAGAGTTACTGTAGTGATTGGAAATACAAAACAGATTATAAAAATATATAAGGTAAATATATCACACATATGTTTTCACGTCACAAGGGGACTGTACTTAAAGGTAACTTGTAATTTATTACAAAGGTTCAGTTCAATTAATCTGCTCCTCTCCTTATAGTAGTAGGAGACTGGACCAAAGAGGAAGTTCTTCAAAAAATAAAGAACTGTCATCTGTGTCAACATTAAGGAGACATCATAGGGTCAACCGTAACCAAACACAAGAGTAACAAACTTTATAGCAATAACACAGCAGACCAAAGTGAAAGATTGATGAACGGAGATGCTATAGTATTGAGGAAATCAGTGCGTGGGACAGAATCGCCTGCTGAATGATGTGTTTAAAGTTCTCAAGGTAAACAAAGCTACCTGTGATGCATTTTAGCTTTTGCATTATTTTAACTTTTACGTTTTTTTAGGTAAGGAGATGTTTTGTTTTTATGGCAGTGGTGGCCTCACTGTTCAAGAGCCCAGGTTCTAATCCACCAGCTTCCAGGTTACCACTGAGGTGCTCTGATCATAGCACCGCCCCGACCCACATTAACTTCCAGTGGGGGTCACCACCCACAGGAAGGGTGGCAGATGTGACTTCCTTGCAACCTGGTAACAAATAAGAAGATGAATGAGAAATATTTTTAGCACAAAAATGTGTATCTACAAAATCCCACAACACAACGAAACACTGTTAAAGAAAAACAATGTCTTGTACAATGTTGGAGGCTGATAAAAGTGCAAAATTGTTTTGTTTTTTTATTATTAGTAAAGTTTTATAAATCATTCATCCATATACCTGCAGGTTCAACCCCCTACACCAGAGGTGTCCACACTTTTTTGTCTTGTGAGTTACTTTCCAAATGACCAGGCTGAAGTGATCTACCTAGATTGAAAATTTTAAATATATTTAACTACTGTATATAAACTGGATACCTTATTCTATACATTAACACATTATACTGCCTGATTCAATACCTATATGATTCTCACTTTAGCTCAGTGATTAGCATCTTGAAGTAGAATTACGTCTCTAGTTTTTATTAATATTATTTTTTGTGTTATTGCTCAGCATCTACCAACACTCCTTTGGAGATCTCCTGTACCAACCAACATTTTGCAGCACAGTCAACCGATGAAATCTTCCACTGTCAATGAAACATAGCAGAGGTAAATCGAAGAGCTGCGTGTTTGTGCAGCTGCAGATTAATGTCCAAGGATGGTTGAAACGATTCCTAAACAGTATGAGTTCACTTTTATGTGTTATTTGCCCGCAAGTGCGCACCAAAACGAAACAAAAATGAAGGAGGCCCGTGATGCTTAAAAGATCCCATTTAATTTTTGGATACAAACTCAGGAAGCAGTTTACAACCCTTATTCAATGTCATGCAGTGACCATTAAGACACATCAAATATGTTAAAGGTGGGAAACTAAGATTAGACCAAGGTTTTTGGCAGATTATCGTGTTCACATTGCTTGTGTTCTAGATCCAAAAAAAAAAAAAAAAGTTCTGACGCAGAACAATCAAGCCTATAAAAACAAAACATTGCAAAATTGGTTTATACGACGTGGAAGTAAAATGTACAAAAAAAGGAAGAATATGGTGACATTTGGATAATACTAATAGTAAAAAAAAAAAACCCCACTCCTTGTTGATGTTAAAAGTTTAAAATTTGAAGGTGTGTGGCTGCAGGAGCTGACGTGTCCACACAACTGTATATTTACATGTAGAGGGAACCAACCTCTTCTGCCCAGAGGCGTCCAGGTTGGAGCAGAGACACGTCTCCTCGGTACCAAGCCAACCCTCTGTACATCAGTTCACAATCTACTCTGGTACCTTTAACAATTTCGAGCTGTTCATTCACCCTCATTCAAAAACACCTCTAAAATTTACACTACGTAACAAAATAGTAAAAAATACTGTGTTTTAAAATGAGGTTGTTTATATTTATATATATATATTTTTTTGTTTTTACAAAAATGAATGTTCATGGCAGAAGAATGTCCTCAAGTGGTGAAGTTCTGTACAGAGGATTTTTCACCTTTCGCTCCTCGCTAAACAATATTTAACAAAGAATCCTTTCACATTTCTATGCTGTAAAAAGGTAATTCCACCATATTAAAAACCTCAGAACTGTACACGGTTACAGAGTTGGGATGCAGAGCTGCGCCTTCATCAGATAAGGTGCAATTTCCTGTCTGTGATTCTTACGTAGTGTCCGCAAGCCTTTGATGATCTTCGCCGAATTGAAAAAGGCTTTTCACACATAAGCCCCCAGCGCCGCGTGGAACTCTGTGAGACACTGAACAAGCTGCTGGAATTTGGGCCTCTCCTCTGGGTCCAGGGCCCAGCAACAAGCCATCACTGCAAAACTGCAAGAACAGAGAGAAGAAAAAAAAGCACAGGAAAGGAGATGAGTCACTTTACATGCCCATGAGTCATTAAAGAAAACCAGGCTGCAGTGGTAAAGAGGAGAGGAATGTCATAGAAGAAGAATCCAGAGCTGGGGACTGTAAACGCTAAAGATTTAATGTAAACTTACAGCACTTGTTGTAACGTTCTGAAACAGGAGCTGCCTGACTGGTGCAGATATAAATCAGCAAAATGTAATCGTTTCTTCGTCATTGCACGACCTTTTATGTTTGATGCTGCTGTATCTGCTGTTTTGGAAAGAGGAAGTCATCACCTCGCCATGTATTGTATTTAGAAGGAAACCATGTTGGGTTGTTTAGCAGATGTTCTTTTCTGAATCCTCAAAGCAGTTTCCAAAGCACAGCCTTTTTTTTTTTTTTTGTTAACTCCAATCTGCCAAAATCCCAAAAATGTGCACACAATATTTATGATAATGCCGTAATCCCTGTATTTTTATTGCTGTCAGAAAGTAAGCTAGCCACAATAGTTTGCTCAAAAGCGCTAGCCAACATGAGTATCTGAAAGATTAAAAAAGAAAAAAAAGAACACGGCCTCTCCGTTTGGTATTTGCCAGTTAACGTTTCCTGAACCCTCCGTGTTAGGAGACCATAACAGTAATCTAAACATATGGACATAAAAGAATATATTATACATTTGGCTTCTATTATTGAAGTCATAAACAGACACATATTTGCAATACTCCTTTAAAAAAATAAGAACAAAATTGGACGACCTTGCTGACATTCGATTCTAAATTAAACAGTGCGCGGGGCTTTGACACGGAGAGCTTGGTGTTATTGTTAAAAGGAAGTGAGGGTCTTCATCTGTGTATGCAACATTGTTGACTCTGGAAAAATAAATAAAAAAAGAGAAAAGTTTTATCGCAAGTTAATTGAAGACAGCAGTCTGTCTTTTATAGTGGACTAACTAAGATTTTAAAGCCAGGCTGGGATGTTCAGCTCTGCTCTGACCTTCTTTGTTTGGTAGGGAATAGAACATTCTTGTAGCTGTGTCCCTAAATGTCCACACGCAGGGTGTGCCACGCAGCAATTACCGCTCTAATTCAAGCTCACCTTACACCAAAACAGGGAAAACTCTAACTTGTTTGTCAAAATAGAAGGAAACCATGTAATGAACTGCTGGGTGATTTTTTTTCTTCACTCAGAATCATTTTTTTCCTCGCCTCTTTGCTCTCCAGGTGTTGCCAAACATGAAAATAAAAATGATGTGAATGAGTCATGGTTGCAGGGAATGGAGAAGACCATAAAACAACCCACTGGTCTCAGTGGTGAGAAGTGGAGTCTTCACTAAAAGTGAACCAAAGGTCGTTTCGCTGTCACTTCCTCCCAAACATCCTTTTTGCTTCCTGTGTCCTTGTTGATAAAACCGTGCACTTCAGGAGCAACATCTGTGATCAGCTTCATCCAAACACACGCTACAATTATTAACTAATGTACAAATACATGGTCGTATTCAAGTATTTAAACACAAAATGATTTAGCGTTTACGTTCTACACATCCAACAACCAGAACACGACAGAAACACTGGACGATTAGCTTTTAGTTCAGTTCATTTCCAAATAAAGCAGTAGTAATTGTGGTGATTCATAAAAAAGGTAATGACTCGATCCGATACTAAACAAATGGAGCAGACAGTGGTCAAAATTTCAGCGTCAATATCATCCATGAAAAAAAAAAATCAGACGAGCTTTTCCTACACAAAACCATGTTTTATGATAAGACAGGAAGAGGTTAGTGATTGTGTAAAACTGCTGCAAACAATGGAACTTTGAAATGCTGAGCTATACATTCAACACATCAGCTTTTACACTCACCATGTTTTATGAGCTGTTAATAATTCTTCATAAATCTATATGTTGGAATCTCTGATCTTAAAGTTCTGACATTTGTTTTTCAATTCATCAAACCCATTGTAACATAATAATGCTTTCTCTCTAGAACTTTTCTTATTTTGTTATTCTTCTCCATCTTTAAATTCAATCACTTCTACAAACTTTAATCAAGAAAACAACAGAACTAGAAACATTTCATTTGGAGAAATGTTTCCTCATTCAAAATAACTAAAAACCAATTACTTCATTCCAGACCCCAAAAATATACCAACAATTACTTTAATTACATTTCACTGGTATCTAAACATCAAAATAATAGATATGAACCAATATATTGATAATATTAAATAATAATTATTAAGAACATGATTTTTTTTCTATTTCATATTAACACAATAGTGTGTTCTCTTTAGCAGAGACAAGGATGGACAGGATCAGGAATGAGGGGATAGGAGGGACAACTCACATGAAGATTTGGAGAAAAAGCTAGAGAAGCCAGATTGAGAGGATTTGGACATGTTCGGAGGAGGGACAGTGGTTACATTGGTAGAAAAAATGATCCTAGAGATCGTCTACAAGGTAGGAAACAAAAAGGAGATTGATGGATGTCATGAGGGAGGACCTGTCTCTTATACACATCTAGATGTGTATAAGAGACAGAGTTAGAGAAGCCAGATTGAGATGGTTTGGACATGTCCACAGCAGGGACAGTGGTTAGGGACAAGCTGAGAAGAAGAGTATATTTACACAATAGTGTGTCCATGGAAAGAGCTTAAATGAGAGCAAGAGAAAGAAAAAGAGAGAAAGAAATGGATTGAATTTTATTATTTATCGTGAGGAGAATAGTAATAACTTTGAGTTCTGATGAATCAGACGGAGCATTTTCAGAGGAGGAGTCTGTGTCTCTGACGCTGAGAGTGCTCATTCATTCAGTCTGTAGTAACAGTGTTGTCCATGTCCATGAAATGGACACACTGGATATTTGCACTATGATAATGGGAATATTAAGTGTGTTCAAAGGCACATTAATTTGTTATTTTGTTTCTTTGAAGATGTCATAACATAAATAAACTGTCAATCTCGAAATTGAAAATGTATCACAAGCAATTTTTGCATTTTTGGTGTTAAACAGGGAGACAACGCCACCTACAGAGACAATGTTTGGGCTCCCATTGCTCCAGGACTAACAAGCACTAACGCAATGTTGTAATGAGGAACGCTGAAGGAGAGAGAGGCACTGAGATTGAAGACAGAGGACAGAGGCTGCCAGCACAGGCAGCTGACCTGGGATCAGGCAAAGAGTGAACCTCAGCTGAACACTCATTACTTGGTTCTTCCTTGTAGCTCCATTGAAATGACGGCAAAGTATTTTGCTTGTATGCTGAAATAATAGTTAGTGGAGGAGCTGACGGTAGGGCTTCTCTACTTACTAACGACCAATGGGAAAAGTATTGGAATAACCTAAATGTTTTAATATTGACCAAGACAAAATACATAATTAACATTGCATAATGTTTGTTTATTGTTTCTCTAGTTCAGAACCCAGAGAGCCAGACATGCTTTCCTTTTTTTTTTTGTTTCATTTATGATTGCCAAAATTTACTCCAAAAATACTCAATCAATACAATTTCCCACACGTTACTTGGCCATCGTTACATAATGTAGAACAGGGGTCAGGGGGGTGTCCACCCTCTTTTTTGTCTTGTGAGCAACTTTTCAAATGACCAGGCTGAAGTGATCTACCTAGATTGGAAAACTCTAACTATATTCTATACATTGTTATATATTTGTTAAACTGTCTGACTCAATACCTACATGATTCTCACTTTAGAGCATTTAGAGCATTTCTCTGCTATACCCACACATCCCAACTTTGGTAACTGGT
>JAFBJS010002150.1:0-21464 GCA_016785265.1 Paraplagusia blochii | reverse complement strand
GAAGATGTTTATATTTACACAATAGTGTGTCCAGGGATAGAGGTTGAGTGAGAACGAGAGAAAGAAATGGATTGAATTTTATCATTTATCGTGAGGAGAATAGTAATAACTTTGAGCTCTGATGAATCAGACGGAGCGTTTTCAGAGGAGGAGTCTGTGTCTCTGACGCTGAGAGTGCTCATTCATTCAGTCTGTAGTAACACCGTTGTCCATGTCCATGTACATGATTCTCACTTTAGCCCAGTGATTAGCATCTTGAAATACAATTTTATTCTTAGTTTTAATGACTATTTTTAATGATCTACCAGCACTCCTTTGGAGATCTACTGGTAGATCCAGATCTACCTATTGGTCATCCCTGCTGTAGAACTACTTCCTACAGTCATCATGTCTTCCTGAAATACATCACTATGAAAAGTTTTGAGTGTAGATATTCAGGAGACTGGATTTTCTTGGGAAACAGTCTCATCTCCACTCACACTTCCTCAGAAGTGTGAGGTGCAACACACTAGTTCATCTTAACCACAACCGTGACAACTTACTGATTTAGAAACGCTAGACGAGTGATATAATCAGCTGAGGGGGTAAAGAGCAGTTACTAACACTGGTTGTGACTGTGGTCAACATCTCTCTGAGTCTGTGACCCTGTCAGATGAGGCTGTAGTCAAAGCTGAACTCTGACTCACTGCAGTCAATCATTCAGCAGAGGATAATCCACTACAGCTCCGCTCTGATCCAGGGAAATCCCTGCTATTATTCAGCAGCGAGACGGTGCCAGGCGTCTTTACAGTGGAAACGGAGAACGTTGTGTGAAAGTGGGAAACGCGATGCCTGTGGGCACGGCTTTCACCTATTTGACACTTGCAGGATGTCGATAAGACGCCACTTTATCTCAGTTTGATTGGGTTTGCGGCAAAAATAACAAACAAAAAACAATGTATTAACATGGCGCAACATCTGGCAGAGGTCTGAAACAACAAAGCGGGCTGCAGCTCCACGTACATGTGGCTGCATTAGTGCACCAGTCTCCAACTGTGAGTTATACAGGCCACCTTCCAGCACTGTCAATCACTTTAACTGCCCTGTGCTTCAATAGGAGCACATAATGAGCTGCAGGTGAGGTCCACCTATTAGTACATTTAACACAAACAACTCCATATGTACATACATGGACATGTATGTAATGTGGCCCCGTGCCAACCTACCAGCCTGAGACTCTTACCTATTTTCTCTGGAGGCTTTAGGAGAGGTTGTGTTTCTCCGTCTCAGGAATGTCCATGGTTTCACTGTGTGTTTGTCTTCACTTCTAATGCTTCCCTGACTGTCATTATGGCTGTGTTCTATTAAGCATTTCAGATTCCTGTTAATGATCACTACAACTGCTTCTAATGATCAGTTTGTGTTGATTACTCAATCATTTTGAATCATTTTTTCCCCACTCTGTTCGTTCCAAGATGTCAAAGGGAACACGGAAATATCTTCAATTAAAGTCAATTAAAATCAAATTTTGCAGACATTTAGAGAGAGTTAGCAAGAGAAAACTACTTTTTTATTGTCAACTAAGGATTATTGATGCTACTGGCCTTAGAATAGGAAGAAAAGTACTGCACTCAGAATCTTAGTTTGTGAAAATTGATGTATGAAGAGGAAGAGTACGTGATTTACAGAGGTTTGTCCCTGTACTGCGTCCTTTGTGCCAAATTTTTCTCATATTCATTCATGTCATCCTAGTCTCGGACAAAATGCAAATCTGTTGCTGGGTGAATCATTTGCATACAAAAATGCGGAGTAGACAAGGGTTGATAGAACGATAAAACAATCATTATAATGGGCGTGGTCTAACAATTTCAATAAAAATAAAGGTTAAAATAAAATAATAAATGCAGATTAACTTTGTGAAACTCCTGGTGCTGGTGATCTAAATGTATAGGCTTAGCTGAATATAAAACATGCAATGCAATTTCTCTGACTGTAGATGCAAATATGTGAAATGTATGAACATTGGTTCGAGCTTTGAACTTTGAATGTGCGTAATACAAAACAAAATTAATTAAGATGAACTTTATTGATGCCACACTTCTTAATTGACTACAACTGGCTGCCCCCTAGGAGGGGCTGAGTATGGGTTTCCTCTGGGAATCAAACCAGGACTCTCTGCATGCGAGGCAGACGTGGCAAGCATGCAACCACAAAACTGAAAAATTTTACAAAAAAAAATCATCCATGAACAATGCTAATCTACAACTGTCCTAGAGCAGGCATGGGCCAAGTTATTGACTTGTGGGCTACAATTGGACAGACAGCTGGATTGAAAGTCTTAGTATAAAAGTATAAAATCTAAATCCAACATTTATAATACCCTTAATGACGTCATCTACTAGAGAAACAGAAGTATAATAGTAATAATATAAATAACTTAT
Organism: Paraplagusia blochii; assembly: GCA_016785265.1. Taxonomy (NCBI): domain Eukaryota; kingdom Metazoa; phylum Chordata; class Actinopteri; order Pleuronectiformes; family Cynoglossidae; genus Paraplagusia; species Paraplagusia blochii. Next base: position 19,044 of record JAFBJS010002150.1, on the reverse strand, counting down.
AAGGACTCCACCTTGGGCCACATAAAAAAGCTCAATGGACCAAATCCGGCTCCCGGGCCTTAGTTTAGTTAGCCCATGCCTTTCTAAAGCCTCTGTGTGTGTGTGAATTTCTATGTGCAGTGTACATCAACTCACAGTTCGTCTGGACAGTTGATTGGTTGCGCTATTCTGTACCCGTCCTTTAAATAGGCCGACATCTCAAAGGGGTCGATGTCCACATATGGCGTCTGACCCAGAGTCATCAACTCCCATAGGGTCACTCCAAAGGCCCACTGAAATAAAACACAACAGCAAACTGTTTAAAGCGTTTCATACAGAGAAAATAAAAACAGGAAACAAACAGAAAGAGTGGAAGTTGGTGTAAACACAACCTGATTCATGGTTGGGATAAAAAAATTAACGTTGCCAAGTTGTCTAACACTGCACTGACACTCACTTTGACCTCACATTATAAATGTATGAAAATATCTACCTTCAGGTTTCAGTTCACATCAATCTAACAATGTATGCTAGGAATTTCTTAATGCATTCTTCTCCTTGTGGGAGCGGTTTTGCAATCACAGCTCGATACCATGACAGTGACTGATGAAGAGAATAGACCGAGTGATCCCTGAAAACATCAAGTCTCTGGATGTGTACCATAACCCTGATGGGGATGACAACAGGACCTTTGGAGGAAGTGAAGGGTGTGTCTCCTGCACTGCTATCCTGGGACAGGAAAGAGGGAAGAGCTCAAGAATCATGGGGCTAAACAGTGCTACTCCCTTCCCTCTGATACCTTCATCATCTGTCTGGGAAAAGCCCGAATACAATTGGTGCCATTTCCTCCATCAGCTACAGTTCATTATGTGCCCTTAAAAAAAATGTATCTTTGAAAACCCATGAGAGACATGAAATGATGGGTTATTTTCTGGTAAGGAACTCATTGTTCACAGACGTTACATGAACTCTCCCTTGAACGATACGTAGAGGAGCTCTAGCGTGGACCATTTCTTACCACGTCACTTGCGCTGGAGAAGTCATTGTTGAGCAGACTTTCCAGGGCCATCCAGCGAACAGGCCGGTTCTCATTATCGCCGAGACAGTGGTAATCCATCGGAAACAGGTCCCGAGCGAGAGCATTGTCTGTGATCTTCACCTGCATGTTGTCGTCAATGCTGTAGAAGGAGTAGACGGGTGAGAGGCAGGAGGGCAGGAGGGTAGAAACAAGGATGAGTATTTTAAGTAGACACAATCCCAGGACAAAACAGCTCAAAGCTTCAGGGAAATACCAGGGCAGCTTCAAACTGCTTTGAAGCTCGTTCCAAGGACACTTACACACAGTTCCTGGCGGCAAGATCTTTGTGAATAACCTCCCGGCGAGCCAGGTAGCTCATACCACAGGCAATCTGGATGGCCATGTAGACCAGGTCTTGTTGAGAGATCGCCTGAAGGGAAACAAAAAATGGAGGGGAGAGATGTTGTGAAAATCAGTCTCGGGAAAAGCAAACAAAAAAAGAGGTTTTAGGGACAGGAACAATTGGGTCTTGAAGTGAAAATGTTTCAAATAATAAAAAAAAATAAAAACAGAAACAACTAAGTTAATCAATCTAAAAATGTTAAGGTGTTTTCCATATGTGTCAATTGGCCATTTGGGACATGTTATTGTTTTCCACCCTGGATAATCTGATTACAATCCCACCAGTGGATGCGCTCCATGAAAGAATTTCCTGTTTGACATGATCTGTACTGTATTCTTCTGTGCTATATTTAAATGTAAAAATTCTCAGAGGAGTCAGAGAATTGATCTAATTTTCTTTTGATAAAGGGGCTGCACACTGAGCATTTCTGTGGCTGAATTAAATTAATATTGAGAATGTTCAATTCTGAAGAGGCTATTCAAGCTGCCATGTATCTCAAAAGACATCTTTTCAAGGACAAAACATGTATAATTTATTTTCTATTTTAGTTTTACAAACAACTAACTCTATACAGTTGCCCCTCGCTGTATCCAGTTTGGACTCATTGCATTGCAGGTATTTAATAACTTAAATGTATTCTTGTAGTTAAATGACATTTTGTAACATAACTAGGGTATTGCAAGAAATATGGGTAACAACTTTAGTGAAGAATGTGTTACCACTAGAACAGCAATAGGTGGTCGTTTTTTTACCCTTTGGGAATTTGTATAAGCAATAACTTTTTTATCCATGCTTAAGGTTTGTTCACTATAGCACCATATTGCATTAACCTGATCTGAAATGTTTGCTCAAGTCCTGCTCAAATTCATTTAGTCTCACTTTCAACAGCAGCAGTGTGTCTTCTTAAAAAATAAAAAAATTCTTTATTTAAAAAAAAAATCAAAACAAATATTGATAAAAAAGATAGTCAATATTCTGCAGTGACGACACTCTGCATCTGCATCAAGTAGACACGCAGTGTTGTTGGCACTATGATAACATGTATATCTAATGTGTTAAAATAGACATTTCCGTGTTGTTTTGAAGCTTGCATAACAAAATTTAACTGTTAACCTTTCATTTGTGAACGTATATTTTGAGTTTATAATCGCGCAGCCATTATTTTCATATCTCTTTTGCTTATTGTTGGCAGTTTTTTATAAATGTAACCCCAGATGATAAATGAATGATAAATACATTTATCATTACATCAAATACAGGGGTTTTCAAAGTGTGGGGCGGGCCCCCCTGGGGGTCGCGGTGCGATGCTGAGGGGGCGCGTGTGACCCTGGGGAACATGCTTTTTTTCCGCCGTACTACAATAAAGTGTAATTGCATATCCTTGTTAGTTGAACTATATATCTTTTTTTGCGCGAATTGGGAAGCACTGATCTAATACATGTCAAAAACAAAAAAATATTTTCACATATTCACAAGTGATTTTGCACGTCTTCAGCTCGTACATTGTGTTTCTGTTTGATTAATACTAATCTATAATTATCATTTACACACGAGTGCTTTTCAGTTTGTTTGAAAAACAACTGCCTAGTTTAGAGATCTGAAACCATAGGTAAAACTTTCATTAATTGTGATTGTTAAATCTCTGCCGTTACCTGTGTGTGTGTGAGAACCGAGTGTTTTTAGAGACGGAGACAAAAACACATAAATTATGTTGGCGTAAGGCTTAAATGGGATTTCAGCCACTGCAAAACAGAAATGGAGCCACAATCACCGGTCCAATGGTGACAGAAAGTACCGAGAAAATAACACAATGATGTTGACTTGTGCAAAAACACTGTGACATTGTGAAGGGTGAGAAGATGTTATCTAAGCTGGCAGACTTAGTAGCATTTAGGAAAAAAAAAAAGAAGAATGTGTTCATTCATGTCCAGACGTATGACCACAGTTGTCCTTAAACCACTTTCCAGGGTGGTTAGTTCTGTAGACAGAAGTAAATGAACCTGATTTGAGTCTTGAGTCTTGTCCCTGTGCGCTCTTGTTGGTCTGTGTGCATGTTAACAGTAGGTCTATGATGCAGACACAAATCACCAAATTTTATTTTTTTGCTCTTTGATAATGCCACCATTATAAATGGTTAAAAGGACGAGTACAAGTGTCCTTTGTGCAGGCGTCATGAACACTGACGATTCTTTGACGTTCCCCTGAATGCCTTCGAGAACTTAACACCAGTGTTTTAAGCGGGACAAATTTTAAATTTTACTGAACAAGAAGTCATTAAACAGAGTGAGACATTTATGTAGCCCGAGGAAAGAGCTGGAACAAGATCTCTTCATTGTTCCTTGTCATGCTACCAACAGATATTTTTGGAAATGCACTAACGAGCATGTTATGAAGCACTTAAAACAATTTTGTTAACACGCTTAGTTACGATGGTGAATAGAGCTTCAAGGAAAGGTCATTTGGTTTACCAAGTTATTTGTCAAATGTATTAACAATTATAGTGACGACGTTAGGTCCATAAAATATAGGAAAATAAGATTATATGCCACAACTGCAGATTTTGTTTAAGTCAAATAAAGTGCAAAAATAAATATAAGGTGATTAATTGCAAAGCAAGGTTACAAAAAATAGGAAAACAAAACAACAAACATAAAAAAGAGTGCACAGATGGCTGCATAATTGAGTTTTGCAATAACATGTTAAAAGCTGTGCTTGATTCAGACTGTGTGCCTGTGTATCTGGACAGTCAGGATAAAAACAACACAGGTTTTATACTACCCTTGTTACCAGGATGAAAAAAAAAAAACTGAGGTGCAGAAGAAGAACAGGCCCACGATAGAGAGGAGCCAGTGAGTCTCGTCTGTAGTGAGGCACAGTCGCCGTAATGAAAGAATCTTATTACTGGGAACATGCAGCTAAAGTGGATGAGTTGTACGGCAAATTGTGCTTGGATAAAGTCAACACAGGTGTCTGTGCTCAAAGATCATATCCTGTTGGGAGAAGCTTTTCTGCAAAAAAGTAAGAACATAACAAAGAGACGCACGGAACCTAATGTTTAAGAGAAAAAAATGAAAAAAAAAATACTTATAGGACTTCTATTTAAGAGCAAACACGAAAGCAATTCTTGCATTCTTGAGGATAAGTTATACGCAATGGCACACGCGAGGGTAAGGGATTGTTTGAGCGGGCTATTGTGACTAATACCAGCATCCTTATAACACAAGTTCTACTCATTCCTCGCCCAAACCCCCCTGGTCACACAATTGGCCAAGACGCAGAAGCAGTTCCAACTATTGCTTCGGGGGGTTGGTGTAATCTGTACATTCAATAATTTAGTACGGCTCACAAAAAAATGTTATAAACCTGAAATGGCCCACTACAGCAGTGGAGTTCTCTTCCCCTGATTTAACTGGAAACCCTGCTGTGGCAAAGCACAGCCCAACCCCCAGAGCTGTTAGAAAGGCTGTGAACTTGTTTTGTTTCGCTGTCTCGTGGACAAGAACAACACATTACATCAGAGCTGAAACGTAAAAAAAAGCCCATCAATAATTCAAGTTGTTAAAAAATAGCTCGACCCCCCCTTGAGAGTTGGTTATTACATTTAAAATAGCCAAAAATAATAATTTTCTGCTGAAATATGCTATTTGCAGAGTTAAATCTGTCTTCAGAGAGAAACGGTGACAGAATCACAAAACCATCCATGTTTGCATTGGTTCTATATCAGCCTCGCTTTCTGTATATTATTCACCTCGGCCACTGGGACGCAGTGTTCAGGAAAAAAAAAATGGCAACTCAGTTTACAACACAAAGAAACTGCGTCACTCATTCCACAAACAGAACAATGAGGAGAATAGCGCTCACCTGGTATCTATCTCCAATGATGTAAATGCTGGAACAACTGAACAGGCAAAAACAAAGCCTCAAAAGAGAAAAATAACCCAGTTGTCGCAGGAACAAAAACAGGTAAAGAAGGTTTGTGCTAGAAAAACGGCTACAATAATGACCCCCAGATCCGTACTGAGATCTTCAGGACTTTGGGAGGCGTCACTCCGTATCTCTACGTGCAGTATTGCACGAGTAATACAAGCACCTGACCGCAAACAAGTGTTATTACAACACTGAACATATGGTTATGTGTTGAATGTCTTTCTTTACACTTTTGTTCTGTGCTCTGAAAATAATCAAACTAGAAGAGTTCTTTTTTCTTAACTGAGGAAATGCTTAAAGGTACTTTTTCTATTCTTATTGGGAACTGAGGAACATACAGGCATCGCTCTGTCCAGCAGGTTCCTCTGAAGAAAGTCAAAACACTGCACAGACAGAAAAAAGACCCCTGACTGCTTCTTTGGCCTTACTAAATATAAACATCCTGTGCAGCTTTAAAAATATATATCTTTCTTTGTGCGAGCCTCTAATTTAAAGTGACAAATACTGCATAAATGCGTTCATTCTTACTGCTGCGTTGGACATCTGCAACGGACAGTCCGCTGCATGACCCCCGCCTGAAGAACTGTGAGTGGAAAATTTGGCCGTTTAATCTTATCACAGCGTGAACATTGTGATAGAGCCTAAATGAAAAATCCCATCAACTGTGAAAAAAAAAAGTCTTGGCAAAATGATGGTCCAAGATAAGATGTTTTAAAAGTCAACAATCAAGGCAAAACAGAGATGTGCGTAGCTGGTACCACACCATCGAGCGCACAGTTGGCTGTCAGTGGGGAAACGACAACTGTGAAAAAGGTCAAGGCTCACCTCCATCCCTCTTCCTACCTTTCAAACCAAATGTTCATTCTGGGAATAAATAGCACTATGTTGCACTTTCCTCTCGCCTTTTACTCCTCCATAATTACTGCATTGCTCCGTACATTAAAAAAATGTCTCCGTAGTATAAAAATACACTCCATATCCACTTAAAAAATGTACTCTGTAATATTATCTAGAAGGGAACTTAATAGAGACATAAATAATTTTAACATTTAATGACTGCTGTCTATCTATTAAGTGGGATAGGCAAATCTGACTTTTGCAATTTGCAATACTTACATTTATTGTGCTTTTGTCAATTTGTCAAGGCAAAACACTTGAAAATGCCAAGTCCTCTTTATGAAGATAAATTAGAAGGTCATATTTCCCCCTTGCACAGTTGGTCTGAAGGTTTACTGGAACAAATTCAAAAAGTTTGCAGGCACTGACAAAATCTCCATTTTGCATGTTTTCCCCTGGATCCTTCTTGCACTACTAATAAATCTTAATGCACGGGTGTCAAACCCGCATATCTGGCCCGTGAGATCAAACCAATTGTGTACTATAGTTGGCATCAGTACGTAGCCCTTACATACTCTCAGAATTTGTAATACTGATAATGCATACGTTTCGTTGTAGCGTATATTTTGTTCTGTAATGAAAGATTAAATGAGAGGCCGAATAAGAAACACTGATGTGTGAATTTTTTCTATTATAATTTATCATGTGTTGATTCTAAATAGCTCTGGCTGTTCCATTCAATGTTTCCACATGAAAAAAAAACAATATTTAATATCTGGAGAGAAGGGAAAACATGCATTTTAGTTAATATCTCATTAAATACTGAGTTCGGCCCGTGACATCCTGCCAGTTTTTGAATCTAACCCACTGTGAAATTGAGTTGACACACCTGACTGAATGACTACTTTCTTCAGCCAAGTCCAATAAGTAAATAATGAGACTAAAATTAAAATGGGAAGCGATAAAATTCAGTGAAAAATTGCACAGTGGTCCAGAGATGAATAATATTTTGAAAAAAAATAATAAGAATGAGCCTTATTGGCTGTTTGACCCAATGGATCATTAGTTTTGATTGTTTCAATTTTGTCCACCTCAGATCCATGGCTTGTACCAAATAATTGATCTAAATGGCCAAACAAGTGTTTCAGCTCCAGTTAAGGTACGAAGGCTTGAGCCTCACCTGAGGGTTGTTGGCCTCGGCTAACTTGCACTGTCGCAGGAACAGCTTGAGATTCCCCCAGGCCACGAAGGGCAGCAACACCATCGGCTTCTGTCCGTCCTCTGTGCACACGTGACTGATGGGTAGAAGGTTTCTGAAGGGAAAGACAATTGTCAAAGGAGATCATTGTGCAAGAGATCATTAGTAATCATTTTTTGACGTTTGACCAAAGTCAGTTAATGGACATGATTTGTAGGTGTCAGTCATAGCACTGCTGAACAAGAGGAAGTGAGATAATCGTTCAAACACTGTCTACTAAAAAAATGATGAATGTTAGTGTAAAGGTATAAAAACATTTTGCTTATAAATGGGGCAGTGGTGGCCTAGTGGTTAAGGAACCGGACTGGGGTCCGGAGGGTTCCAAGTTCAAATCCACCAACTTCCAGGTTATGACTGAGGTCCACTGAGCATGGCACCGTCCCCACTCACTGCTCAAAGCACTGTTCACTTTGGTGATTGGTGAAAAACAGAGGTGACATTTGGTTGTGTGCTGTGCTGTGAGACACTATGTCACAAAGAGTTTGCTTTTCTTCTTTATATTGAAGAAAAATATTGTACTAATAATAAAGTTAAGAAAACAAATAAAAATAAACTTGTGCATTTGTGATTAATACATTTACACTAACACTATAGTCAGTCAAGGTATCTATGGCATAACAAAGTAAACACATATGCCTGGCATTAATGATAAAAATAATAAATAAAGGTGCAGATCATTCTGGAAATAAAATACCCAGATAAATTAATAACAGACTAAGAGTATAAATCAGTCACGTATACTGCTTTGGCACTTCTTTTACGCTAAATTGTTGGTTTTGGTCAAACAGTCCCACATATAGTTGTATTTAGGACCAGGAAAAAGAAAGATGTTCAGCTCCTGAAGACTGTGTCAACTATGGATTTGTCAATGATTTGAAGATCAAAAGAATAAACTTGTGGTATAAACTTTTATGACTGTTGTCAAAGCATTAAATGCCACCACAGATGAACTCGAGGTTCAATAAAAGGTTCAATGAAAACTAAAGTGTCATTTGTAAATTAATTATATGGAAATGAATGTGGAACATTCAGCAATGTGGTCTTACTTTTTGCTTTAAAAAAAATCATCTACATTTTTTTATGAGCCGTGGTTTGAGGTCCAAACGTATAATGCCGGGAATCCATCTTCACAATTTTTCTACAGTGAAATTAGCATAAAGAACAGATGCAAATTTCAACATCCGTTATATTCTCGTCTGGAACATACGCTGAACATGTCCATTTTAATTCTCTTTTATATTAAATTTTTTTCTGTGTGTGTGTTAGTGAATGAACGGGCCCTTAGGTCAGGTTTCATGTCACTGTAATGTGTAATGATCATGTCACTAAAACACCTTTGAAAGAGTGCCGCTGGAGTTCCCTTTGGAATATCAGGGTTTTCCATCTATTTCCCACTCACCTATGATGAAGTCCACGAAGTTTGCAACTTTCAGTCAACATCATGGTCACCTGAACTTCAGATGCATGATCTAAAAAACATAAATGGAATGATTAACTGCCATGTAAGTGGCACAATCTTGCTTAATATCTTGTGTACACTTCCTTTACTAATGTTCTTTTTGAAAAAAAAATTGTTCAAAGCTGTGATGTTTTTGGTGTAATGTCACGCATGAGGAAACCCACATTTCTTTTTTTATCACAGAACGAGCATTAGAAGGAAGTGCAGGGTTTAACAAAGCCAGGCTTGGCATGAGGATATTGTTCGCTGCAAAGTATCCACCCCTCCCTGAGTAAACATGTGGGAATGCAGAGGTCAGAAGGCAACTGACAAAGAGGGTTGACACACACTGCTCACAAACAACCAGACACTCCTATGTTGAAAAAAGGCATTTTACTGCCATGCAAAAGCTGCAGCAGGGAAGCAAGACAAGGAACTTGACCATAGATTCCATGCCAATAATAATAAAAGCCATAGGAAAAGCCCTTCATCTGGGACAAATGGACAGATATGTCCATGTCTAGAAGGCAGTGACATGGCTGCTGACAAAAACCTGTATTAAAACTACATACAAGGGCAAGTATGAAATAGACAAACATGAGGCATTTACTTAACAGTGTTTTAAAAAGGGAGTAAATAAAAGGTAGTAGCAGCATTCTGTTTAAGAGTATAATGGACGTCCCTGCTGTGGCAGAGTAAAAAACCTCAACATTTTTCCATTCCCCTCACCAGCAGTTCAAGCTGTTTTCTACCACTTGTCAGAGATGAAAAGTGCAGAAATCCCTCAGGTCATGTGCTGCACTAACAAGACAACCTGAGCAGTCTGACAGCCGTCAGTTGGGAAAATGGCTTCTTTAAACAGGACACAGATTTCAGAGGAATTTCTCATGAACCAAAGAGAAATCCACCTCAGACTCTGCTTGCAAGACACAATTTAGCCAGTTTGGAAAACAGCATTAGTAAAAGCAATATTTGATATTCAGATGGATCGAAGCAGGTATCATGGTTTAACTTGTACGAAGTGTTCGCAGAGATTGTTTCCACAACATCATACATTGAATTGTGTTCCAGCTTCGAAGCAGCACAGGTTTTCCTCTCCGGGTAAGAAAAAATCAAATTGTGTGTTATTCAAAACATAATCATTTACATCTTTCCATTAGTATCCAATAGAAAGAAGTATAAAATAACACATACAAATCACTATGAGGTTAGAAACCAGTAGGAACCTTTTTGAATCCATGTTTTTACAAAGAATTTGAACTCTTATTGAAGTAAAAAAAATATGTTTTTTCTTTATTGCGGTATTTTGTTTTGCTACTTCCCTGGTGCTCATGCGCAACTTTTGAAAAAAGGTTTATAAAACACTGATAATAATATAAACAAATTTTGTGCCTATACATGTAATCAGGGCACAAAAGTCAACTTAAGAGGTGATCAGTTACTGCCTTTGTTCAACCCTAACCCTGTCTGCTGCCTCTACCCTCGTTACCTTTTTCACTTTAACCTCCAACACTCAGTGACAAAACAGGCAACTTAAAGAAATGAGTCAAGTCTGACAGAAACTTTTTTTAGACCAAAACTCCAAGTGCATCAAACAGTATCTCTGCTACCAATATTAGAACTAAATTAAATAAAAGAAAAACCTGTAGATCTCATATATAACATGTGCAGTAACTTAATAAAAGGATGTACAAGGAAAAAGAGCTGGTTAACAGCTGCAGCATGTTCATAAAGATATTATATAAAATCCCTCTCTGTCTGTTTATCTTTCTACAGATGAATCTATCTATATACACATAGATTGGGGCAATGAGAGCCTGGCAGTTAAGTTCTAATCCACCAGCTGCCTGGTTGACTCTGATGTGCTCTGAGAATAGCACACACATAACTGCCAGTGAGCTCAGTAACCTCAGAGGGCTCACAGTAAGGTGCAGTGTGACTTGGGTGGCAGTCATACAGTAGACACTGTCTCACCTGTGACTCAGTAACAGATGAGAGGATGATGATAAATTCATTCATTTTATGTCTGGTACCATGAAGATATATTACCAGAAGAGTTCAGTGAACATGAAAATATGTTTAATTCTTTATCTAGTGGTGTAAGAACTTAGGTGATTTTGGATACAATGAAGAAAACCATTGTAAACTAGGAGATCTTTATGTTGTTATTATGTTTGTCAAAACAAATGCACCCACCTTTAATGGTAGCAGACATTAAAATTAACAAGACATTGAAGAAAACAGCAGGGTGGTTTAAACGACTCTATATATGCTATTGTGTAAAATTATTTGGGATAATACATTTTTAGCACAAAATATCAACATGTTGTCTTTGCACACCAATTGTGGACTGACAATAACAATAATAAGTCACAATATTGTAATTTCATTGCAGGAAAAAACAATTTTAGTCACTATATACAATAGTGAAATCACACACAACACATTGAAGATATTTTAAGAGAAAGATCTCAATCTCTAGCAGCACATAAGACAGAAAACACGTCTCAGCTATTTCAATAACATCCACCAATCTACTTCCTTCACTCTGCAAATTCAATGTAGTAAAATGAGAGGGTGAAATATGTAGTTTCTATCTCCCTCAAAGCCTAGAAACAGACATGTGAGGAAACTCATTTATTGAGCCGCTCTAACATCTGGACAGAGTTCAGATGGAAAATTCTGACAAGATACTTTAGAACCTCACACATAACAGCTAAATGGTAACCATCGGGATCAGATATACTGTATGCTGGAGGAACTGTGGACAGCACATTGGGAATCATACTCACATGTTGTCAGTGTGCCTGAAATAGACAAGAGGTCTGAGCGAGGATATTTGATGTTCCCAAGGTAGCCTGACTAACACGATATAGCACAATGAAACAATTGTTTGGTACATGGTGGTTGGAACAACGACTTGAGTTGTAAGGTGTGAAAGATGTGTAAAAATACAAAAAAAGGGGAAAGATTTTAATGTTGAGACACACTTCAATGTGGAAGGTTTCTTCTGACAACTTGTACTTCTACTATAACTACATGTCGGAAGTAGTATGTGTTTTGATGAAATCTATTGAAAGTATTGAAAGTGGCAGCACATATCTTTTTTTTTCTTGAATGTTTTTTTATAAGTCATTCTAAAGCAGGGTGTCCACACTTTTTTGCCTTGTGAGCTACTTTTCAAATGACCAGGCTGAAGGGATCTGCAATGATTGAAAAAATCTGAATATATTTACCTATATAAACTGGATATCTTATTCTCTACATTGTTTTATAGATTCATAATTATATATATACATACCGTATATATACAGTGGACAGCAATAATGAGTACACCCTATATATACCCTATGTATATATATACATATATGTGTGTGTGTTACACTGTCTGACTCAATACCTGTATGATTTTAATTTGGAATCAGTGATTAGCATCATTAAATACAATTTTATAATTTTTTTATTACTTTTATTTCTATGTTATTGCTCAGGATCTACCAGCGCTCCTTCGAAGAGATCCTGATAGATCCTGATCTACCTATTTGGCACCCATGGTTTAAAGCATATTAAAACAGAGGTTGATTGAATGTTTACAATTGCTTTGGCATTTTAAGATATCACATATACTATTACAGGTATTTATGCCCTAATACAGTAACACACCCTCACCTTTGATTCCAGCGGAAGGCACTACAAAAATATTTAGTCTCATCTAAACAGCAAGCCACTTTGTAGGTTATAAGTTCACATTTTTAAAGATGTAAAAAAATATATAAATATATGAAATAAGTACTGTAAAAGACTAATGAGACTAGAAATGCATACCTTTTACTGTTTTCACAAAGACCTGCTTCTCCTTGGTGGGGTCCTTCTCATCCAGCAGAAACCCATGGAAGATGCGGCCGAATGTACCTGTCAAAAAAAAAAAAGGTTTAAATAGAGAGGAAAAACAATACAATGCCAATAATCCAAGAGCATTTTATTCCCTGGCTACACTGTGAACATGAAGAGGTGTAGAATGAAGAAAGAAAGACAGGATTAGTGGTGGTTCCGATTTTGCTCAAATGTCAGCACCCAACGTTGATCCGAATACTGTGCCATTTGATACTTAATCCACTGTGTGACACCTAATGATACCAAATGCTACTCTGTGAACAGATGTAGAAAAATTAAGCTAGCGATGGCTCAGTTTGATACACAGGATTAGTGTTTGTCCCTTATTGCTCAAATGTCAGGATCCAACATTGATCCGAATACTGTGCCATTTGATACTTAATGATTCTCAACTTAGCACAAAGTACCATAAACTGGAACACTATTGTTCCAGCAGTAACAGTCGAGGCAAATTTTAGGAGAAAGAAGATATCCAATTGCTATCAGTAGAGGCAAATATATGAATATGATAAGTGAAAAGTGAAAATTTGGCTGTTAACGCTTTGTCTCTAACTAGAGTTGCCAGAAGAAAAAAAAATAAAACCAATTACTGGAATTTGTCAAGGACCCTTTCTCCAACCCAAGGTACATGAAATAAACCAAGGTGAGTGTGTTTATCCACCTTTTGCCTATGACATCATCAAGGACTGTAGCCTGAAGCCTAATGTTTCAACAGATGACCGGGAAACCATAACAACAGGACAGATGTTTAAACCTCTACCTGCTTCTCTGTCGAGCTTCTCCGTGAACCCACAGAGACCACACGGTTTTGTATATATGATAATATATATTTTTTCTAGCTAATATTTATTTTAAACTTGTTGATACATTAATTTCCTAGGACGATTTGTTTGGGAAACCATGAAGAATTTCGAAAGGAAAGAAAAAAAAGAATCTACTCCAATTCCTCAATTTATCATAGTACACTATTCATTGGTTGTCAATTTACTATTAAGACAATAAGGGATTGAACAAGCATCCATGATGGGTAAATTCACAGACCAGCTATAACTTTGCTTTTTTAAGAAACTGTCCAAGCTTCTTTCAAAAGTCCAAAGAAAAACACTTTTTCTGACACGACATGAAGGTCCCTGAAGTACCCTAACGGCTGCTATCAAAGAGCTGAGGGTCACACAATGCAGATGTTGTGATTAAACATACAAGCAAACATTTAGTCGCAAGCTGCCTGCCAACATCCTGACAGTAACATTGTTAAAATGCGGATACTTAGTCGGTCAATTCTCTCTTGCAGGAACCATAAATGTCAGGACAAGATGAATCACCATATATCACTAAGTTATGGAGATATTTGTGAATGAATTGAGTCGACGGAGATGCTCCAGACATGAAACTGTTTGCTCTCTTAACATCGGAAAGAAGTTTATTTTTCCCCTGTAGTCAGAGCATCTGTGTTTGCTGCGCACACAGCTGGACCACGAACATAACTTGTGAAGGTAAACTAGTAAAATGTTTGAGCGGCTTTTAAAAACTTATTGCATTCTATTTATCACGAGGAAACTATGACATCATTTTAACACACAGGCTTAGTGTGTGTGTTTACTGGCAGATGATAGCAGACATTTCATCTATTTGATGTTTTTGAATTGTAACAAATAAATAAAAATAATTTATGTACATCACCAGGCGTCACCCTTTTTTCGCTCACTGAGACAATGTCAGAATCAACGAATATTGCAGAGAATCTTGATTTTTATCGTCACATTTTTCTGAACAGGCAGCATTTACCGCCTCATTATTGCGGCCAAATTCCTCGTCAGCGGAGCTGGTTTAAAGGCATCTTGAGTGTATGCACACCCATGTACTTCTATCTAATTAAAACCACAGCCAAATATTTACAACACTCCTAGAAATTCAATTTTGTACTTAAGTGGAAACAGAGAAATTCTCCACTTTTACTTGTGAGGATAAAACAAATACACTTTCTTTGCACATGCTTTATGTGCAAAGAAATATTGAATTTCTTTGTAGGTAATTCTTAGGGTATGTTTTAAATTAGGCTTGGGGCTGGGAGGAACTGTGGCTTCAGAAGGCTGTCACACAGCGACCGAGCTGAGACAGCACAGTAGGAGAAAAAATAATAATCAATCCAATATTCCGTTTAAATAAACCTACATAATTCAGATGGTGCAGTGGAGCACGGTAATGGGTTCTCTAAAATAAAATGTAGGAACTCAAACATGAGCTAATGCCACTCTTTTTTTAATACACAACATTGATGCTTGAGTCTGTCAATATCTGATGTCACTTGTCTATTACGTATGTATTCATCTCCCATGTCGGCTGAAGGCTCTTCTCTGAAGTCATTTGTGTTTCCTTGTCTATCCAAGTATTAACCCTCTCCTTGTCCTTTGTATTTTTGTACACAGGATTTGCATCTTGTCACGGAATATGATGAGATGGAATAATATGACATGATAAAGACATTTGATGTAAACACCAATATTTGTAATAGTACCAAGAAATCAATGCGACTGATGAATGTATAAGTCATTTGTTTTTAGGTCTTTTGATCAGAATTATAAAATAATATCACTATGATGTCTGTGAAATAATGACAGGGCTTTTGTTTATTCAACATCAGTAGTAACTGCATTTTTAAATCCCTCTTTACTTTATTCTTAAAACACAACATAAATTATAAAATCAATATAAAGTCAATGATTCACGATAAAGCACAAGTTCTTATTATCATAAATTTAACTAAATGTAAGTATTATTTTTTATTAGAGTAAATTTGTCATAACACATTATCTACTCCAGTGTCCCTTTTTATGACAAAAGCAAAGTGCTACCTTCTTGTAGAACATCCAGGAGGGTGACTCTCTCTCTGGAGATGGCGATGTCTTTCACTTTAGCTTTGGCCTCCATGAGCGTTACACTCCTTAGGTCGTTCTTCTCTATGCGCAGAGAAGGATAACCTTAAGGGAGGGGGAAAAAGATGCGCACTGTTAAAACTTTATGCATAGTGTTAATCATTAACATTAGTCTTTATTTAAACTTTTGAAATAGTTTTTAAAACCACTTCAGCATAATCATTCATGACAACGGATGCATGGACAAAGCACAATACCATTAAAAACACACAAGAGGTGTGATCCTGACTGAGTTTAGGTTCATGAGAATCAACAATGGGCTGTGGATTATTGTAAAATGTAATCAAACCAAAATTTATTAAAAAAAATTAGACGAAAAAAATCAAACTTAAACAAAATTGTTTTATTTAGTGCTTTGTCTTTAGACAAATTCTTAACTTCTAATTAATGAGTTTTTTAGTTATGAGTTTACAACCTTACACTCTTTTTAAAAGACTTATGTTCATTATTATGCAGTGCAATGCTGCCCCCTACAGAGCAAGTAAAAGCAGTTTTCATTTAAGGAATAACCCATGTACTTTTATAAAATAAAATCATGTTAACTAGAAAAAAAAGGTTATTTAAATTCTATGAAAAAACCATGGTTCTGGTTCTTTGGTTTGAAGAATTTCAGTATTTATGAAAAACCTATTTTTAGTCAGCCCGGAAACATGTTAAGGAATTAAAGACTATTGGTAGTCACTTTAAATAAAATGGAATGACAAGCTCTGGTAAAATAAATAGAAAGTTGTTAACATTGTGACATATTACTGACTATTATCTCTGTGTTTTGAGTCTATGTTTAACATTCCCAACTAATTTTGGAAGGATAATGATTCATACAAAATCTCCTTGTTGACAATTGTACAATTTAAAGCATGCACCACAAAACACAACTGAGACAGAAGGAAAACATTAGTGGAAGTTTTAGCAGGAGTAAAAACTTACTTTTCGTTTCATGAGGTGTATTTTGGAAGGAGGAGGCAGCAAGCTGGAGGATGGGTGCAGAACCAGGGTGATTGTCTGATGACAGAACGGGTAGAAAAGCAGAAAGCAGAGGGTGGAAGAAAGTCAGTGATGTTTTAAAAGACAGGCCAAATGAGCTGTGCTGTGTAAGAAAATATCTATAGATTGAGACTGTCCAGCCCTAAGAACAACACCCAATAAAATGCCCAAGCATGCGAGGATGTTTTTCCACCAGAGGGCGTCATTTCTCCATATTTCTTCTTAAACGACTTTGAAAATCAAGTACTAATACTGTACAAAGTAGCTGGTTATTTATGAATGATAAATATCATTCCACACAGATCCAGCATGGAAACCAATAATAGGCAACCTGAGAAGTGTGGAAGCAACTATTAACCTAATTGTAATATACGTTAACCTAAAAACACATGTTTACATACTATATATAACCTTTATTTACTCTGCATGTACTCTCTTGAGCTGTTTGAATAATAAGAATATCATATTTGATATTGACCACTAACAACATATTTCCATTGTATTTAACCGTTCCAAAAGGCAAGATATTTTTCTGTAGGGGTTAACTGAAAGAAAAAGGTATTTTAATACATTACTAGGTTAATCCTATTAACTGGCATATTCATATGATACAAATTCTGACATTTTACAGCACAGAGCAGTTGGTTATTTTTAAAAGAAGTTAAAATGCCCCAAAAACATCTTTCCCAATGACAAAATGTTGTGGAGATAATAGATTACTGAGGTGCTCCAGAACTGGGAAAATCACAAGAACATTAAAGGCACTGAAAAGAAAAAAGAAATGTACTGAGGGCAAAGCAAGAGGACATATAAGATCATGTGTTACAGATGAGAAATATGGAGGATCAACAAGAGTGAATCATGAATAGACCTTAATGTCTGTTAGAGTTGTTATGCAGGTGTGCTAGTGTTAGCAGCAGAGGGAGTGACCAGCTGTGGTGATTCCTGCTCCAAACCCTCTCTGCAGGTGGAATAGTTTGTGCATGACTGACAAGTGGGATGATTCATGACACACCTTTGCAAGCAGCATATAATTTGGACACTTGGACGTGTAGCTTGTGGCTAGTTAGCCTCATGTAGCTTGTACTGACATGTTGCAACTAATTAACAGCTCTTTTATCCTTTGTCTTGTGGGAGATGAACCTGGTGTTTGGAAGAAAAACACAATGGTTCTACGCTAAATTCGTACCATTGCGTTTTTCTTCCAAACACCAGTACACTACATTGTTACTTTCTTAGACGTTTGATGTCTCACATTTTAGTTGAAATATTAAAAGCCATGTTTTACTAATGTAGGCTTTACCAGTAGGCTCTTTTAGTGATGGTGCATTGTGTTCTGTCTGGAGTTGACAAACATTTTAAGGAACAGGAATACAACAAAAACATACATAACCAAACATATACATCAGGAAAATGCAAATGCAAATACATGCAAAAAACCCAAACAACCCTCAATTACATTTGTTTGAAGAAACCACTCAGTCTTTCTAATTTAAATATGATTACATTAGAGCTGATTTTGTAATAAACCATACTGGTGAGAATCTGTAAATGACAACATTATATTGTTGCGTTGCCAACCTGCTCTTGCTCACTTGTGTTTTAGACATATACAACAACCATCCATAAATTTTAGTCCACTTAACCGTTACCAGGTAGCATGTTTTACAATATCATAAGACAAGTAGTTATGATGAGTGAACCTTTTCAAACAGGAGAGCAAATAGCACATCTTGGACAATTTTCCTGTCCATTAATATTATTATCATCAGGTATGAAAAAGGTTTGTAAGTACTAAATAATAAGGTATCATAAACCCTTTCTAACAAATCATTATTTTACACCCTAAAATGTATTATTTGGTACCGTACTCTGGATCTGCATTTCTACATTTCTACCACACGTGGGCAGTGTTGCATAGATAATAAAATGAACGTTCAAGCGCAGAAAACTTTGAAGCACAAGCAAGTATATGTAAAATATATTTCAGTTCAGTTGGTTCTCATATGTTCAAAGCATTATGATGGAAGTTAAAGTAAGCACAAGTACTATTGTCATAAACACAGGAGACGTAATTTACACTGTTTGCCTTAACATCTTTATCATAAGGATCAACTGAACTGCCCAAAGAAGCAAAAGGAAGAGAACGTATCCCTAGTCCGCTCATATTATTTATATAGTTACACATGAAATGAATAACATGACTTATATATTTACATTATTAGATAAATGTTACATGTGCAGCTGAGGAAGCAGACCAGGGTCCGTAAGGTTTCAGATTCAAATCCATCAGTTGCCAGTTTACAGGCTACTGAGGGGCTTTAAGCACATCACTGCACATCTTTTAGCGACTTACAGTGTGGTGCAGTGTGA
>JAFBJS010002149.1:0-24041 GCA_016785265.1 Paraplagusia blochii | reverse complement strand
CGTATGTAGTGTGTGTATCTTTTGCTGCTGGAGCCCTGACTCCCCTATCTTTCTATTCTTTTGTCAGTCTGTCTGTTGATTGGTCAGTCGGTTGATGGGTCGGTCAGTGCGTCAGTCGGTTGTCCAGCCAGTCCAAAATTATATTACTTTACCAGAACTTCTCTTACCTTTACCTATTTAAGAAACCTAAGTGAACTCTCTATATAGTATGGTATCCTCTTTTCTACCAAGACTTCAGTTTCCACCAAAAGACACATAAAAGAAATGCAAGATGAAGAAACATCACTATCTGGATTCTCACTTCAAACCTTTATCCTATGTGCTAATATTTTCATCTCCAACATTGGACACTCAACGGTGTTTTTTTGCACCTAAAATAAATCTCCTGTGTGTTTCCATGTTTGCTTTAAAGAGTCAACAACATAAATCTGAGCCACTGATGAGGTGGAAAACACACACACACACACACGCACTTCGTCTTAGGGAAACACTGACCACTTTGATTTCACAGCTGCATTTCACATTTTTTTTAGGCAGAATGATTTATAGCACTAGCAATGTGAACTGGCGTCTTGGAGAAGCAGAAACTTTACAGACTGGTCTCAAGACAAGGTAACAGCCAGCTGTAAACGGGCTAATGACCTGTTCCCTCATAGATGTATTCATCTCAGGTGTGCAAGCTTAATGGGAAGAGGAACTATTGTCAGTCCAACAATGGGATGCTAACAATGTGCTGCAGTATGTGATTAGGAACAACTGTACACAATCTCTTTTGAATGGCAGCCATTTGTTTCTTCACAATTATGGACCTGAAAGACTCCTGCTGCTCAGGGCTGTTATTTCTTTTACTATTACCTCGACGGAAACAAGTCATTGAATTGACTTATCATTAGTCACGATCCCTAGTGGGTTTTAGAGACTGCAGTGAGCTCAGGGCTTTATGGCCTGTGCCATTTCATGCCTGTTTTACATCGTTGGCTCTGTTGATGGTAAATATTTTGTAAATTTTTTTTGTATATTTCTCTGGGAAAAATTAAAATAATAAAATAAATAATAATAATAAAATTAATAATTAATTAATAATAAATAATAATAATAAAATTAATATTAAATGCATTTAATTAACATTATACAAAATAATAATATCTTCTTAATCCTGAAATGTCACATAATAGGTGTTCGTGTTGGTAAATGATTTGTGATTTATAAATACATTTGTCTGTCTTTCTGTGGATCAATATGTCTATCCGCCTCTTTGTCTATATGTCCCTCTCTCTATCTGTCTGTCTTTCTGATAATCTGTCCATCCTTCCTTCTATCTCTCCATCTGTCTGTCTGTTTGACCGTTTGTCTTCCATATGTCTGTCTGTCCATCTGGCTGTCTTTCTGCCCGTCTGTAGGTCTGTTTGTCCATCTGTCTGTTTGTCTGTCCATCTGGCTGTCAGCTTGTCAGTCTGTCCGTCCGTCCGTCCGTCCGTCTGCCTGTCTAAAACGTTCTCCAAAAAGTACTTTACATCAATTCAGTGGAATTTCTTGAAATTAAAACCAAAAAAAATCAAACTCAGAAAGTTGTGAACAATCATCTGTGGGCTGCACCTTCAGGGAGTCATTATGGCAAAAATAATTCATCAGGGCTGCTTTGATCTAAATAAAAAAAAAAAAAGCTAAAGCTAAAATCAACCCCTATAAAGTAACTTTGTGGACACTGTGTCTTCAGGCCCCTGACATCCTGCATAACCACTGCCTCAACCATAAACCCATGCGGTGGCATGATGTTGCATCACTCGGTTTCACATCTCCTTTAGAACAAACCAGAAAGAAGAGGCAGGGAGAGAGAATTCTTCTCCCAACACACAGCGGGCAAGAAGTTCCACAGCAGTCAGAGGGAATAGTTAAAAGCTCTGCTGAGGAACACGAGCAGGCTGCAGGTTTGGGAGCCCCACTGCTGCACAACTGAGGCGGAATTTGATGGGAGTGATGGCGTCCGCTGCTGCTCAACCAGCACATCTGCAATGCGTCGACATTGAATAAGATTGGTGTGTGAGCGTGTGCGTGGATATTTCTCTCCCTCCTGATTTCTCCATTTCCATCTGCCAGTTAATCTCTCGTTGATTTACCAACACAACAACAATCAGTATCCTTTAGAGATGGAGAAAATCTTCTTCGCTCCAATTTCCCAGAGTTTGTTACTCTGTTTAAAATCAGCGCCTGTATGTGTGTGTGTGATCAGAATTATAATGTTCTCCATGTTCACAACAGGAGAAGACGGAAGCTTAGAAGATTTTTTTTTTTTTTTGCGTGGGAGTTTGTACAGTTTCCTGCAGCGTGATATTTCTCTCCCTCCTGATTTCTCCATTTCCATCTGCCAGTTAATCTCTCGTTGATTTACCAACACAACAACAATCAGTATCCTTTAGAGATGGAGAAAATCTTCTTCGCTCCAATTTCCCAGAGTTTGTTACTCTGTTTAAAATCAGCGCCTGTATGTGTGTGTGTGTGATCAGAATTATAATGTTCTCCATGTTCACAACAGGAGAAGACGGAAGCTTAGAAGATTTTTTTTTTTTTTTTTTGCGTGGGAGTTTGTACAGTTTCCTGCAGCGTTTGGGTTTTGTGGGCATGAAAGGGTCGTCAGTGTTCATGTTTCCCCTGGTGCCCGCCCTCAGAGGATTCCTTTACGTTACGGCAATAAAGCTAATTAGTAACCCAAGTTTTTTACATTTTGTTACTCTATTCAGGGCAGCTTTTCTGTGTAGTGTAGAAGACAATCTGAATTTTAAGATGCAGAGCTGCCATTTTAAGGTAGATGGAATAAATGAAACCACAACTGCCGGTGATGAGGGGGAAAAGTCAGCTTTATCTATGTGTTCTTATTACTTCTTCTTCTTTTTTTACTGCACAATATTAAGATTAAAGATGAACTTTCTCATTGTGACATTGTGATTCACACCTCAGCACACAACGAAGTGTGACCTCTGCATTTAACCCATCACCAAAGGGAGCAGAGGGCAGCTTTGAGCGCCTGGGGAGCTTTGAGTGATGATGATGCCATCCATCAAGGCACCTCAGTGGTAATTTGATGGTAGGGGGATTTGAACCAGGAGCCTTGTGGACCCAAGTCCGCTTCCTTTACCATTAGACCATCAACTGCCCAAAATATGCCCGATATGTGAAGTTCATTCATTCTCAATCTGTTTATTGCTGCCAGGTCGAAGGCTCCACGACTGACCCCCCCAATCACACTGCACCATATTGTGAGCCTTCCTGTGGGTGATGAAGTCACTGGAAGTTATGTGGTTCATGAAGGTGCTATGCTCAGAGCACCTCAGTGACAACCTGGCAGCTGGGAGATTTGAACCTGAAGCCTTAAGGACCCAATTCCGCTTCCTTAACGTTGGGTTTCACTCACTGACACCATCTGTGAAGTTAGAAAAAAAATGTTCTTAAGCCACACTTTAGCCTCAGATTAGGGCAAAATTTCTAAGACGACGAAAAGCCAGACGAAAAACACTGACAAGAGGCCAAACCTGGATTTACACCCCTTAAAAACAACCCTTTTACTTTCACCTTGAGCCACAATAGCACAAAAAAAATTCTGTATTTTTTCTAAAATGCTGTAATTCTGTTGTGTTGGAAGTTGAGTGTAAAAACAAGTAAAAAAAAAAATTTCTGTGCTGTTTTGTGGGCATATAAGTTAAATGAGGAAAACTGTAAATGGGTTGAAGTTGTTTTTATGTGTGTGCTCTGGTCTGTGCACGCCCTTGGCATTTAGTGCCCTGTTCAGCTCCTTGATTATTATGCAAAGCAGAGTGTCGGTGCTGCATCTGCATTGGTTCATTCAGTCTGTTGATCAGGAGCCTGTGCTTCTTGTTCTCTCCATGTCTGCCTTTCTACTCTGTGATTCGTCCACTACTTTGCTTTTCACCAATCGCACTTTACTACATAGTGGTGTGGGTCACCTGCCCTCATAGGGTATGAGCCGTTATGTTGGGTTCTCTACAACCCCATAACAAAAGGTTAAGGCTTAAATCTTCAGTCTTTATCTCTAATCTTTATGCCATGCTGCATTTCAAGTAATGGCTTGTGACCGAGGTTAAAAACTGTGGCTTTCTACAAAGATTGTTTTTGAAATATGTTTGAAGAGAATGTGCAGGGTCCAAAAATGTATTTTATTGTTACCAACAGACCAGACCTTCTGTAGTTGTGCAGAAAACTGTTTCGCAAAGGGCCGATGTGGCTGCTGGTTTTTGCTCCAATCATCGATGACCACATAGTTTGACCAATCAGCTGTCTGATGACTGAGAACAGTTGATTAAGCTGTCAACTCAGGTGTGATGCTGCTTGGTTGGAACAAGTTGTGGAACACCTTGTCAGTGTCTGTATTGTGACAGATCCTACGTCAGGGGTTTTAAACGTGCAGGTCATGGGCCATTTGCGGCCCGTGGAACGATACTTTGCAGCCCCAACAATCTTATAGTTCTCAAAACCTTGATCCACGGTCTCCTTCTGGTTCAGTGTTGTATTACACAAAATCTATGTTTTTCTTTTGTATTGAACACTGAAAGTTGACGCGGCCCTTCCGTGAAATGATAGTGTAGCCCTCAACTTTTTGAGTTTGAGACCGCTGCCCTGCGTGCAGGACAAGGAAACTCAGCGGGTGCAGCCGAGGCTCTAATACTGTGTGGATCAGGCACAATGAACTGCGTCGCACTTTAACTGAGCTAATAAAAGCTGCTAACATCTACATCTGCTATACAACAACATAATTAGTCTAATTAGAGGGTGTCCCATGTGTGACTGCGTGTGCGTGCGTGTGTGTGTGTGTGTGTGTACACCTTGGCTGTGTTAAAGTTGGAGACCTGCAGTCTGTGCAGTGCATCAGTGCGGACTGACAACGTATAATTAAAGCGTCCCTTGAGTCTGCAACGTCTCCGATGTTCTCACTAAAGGTGTCGGCCGTGACGGCAGTTTCCTCGATGTTGGATGGACACTGTAATTGTGGGAAGTACATCAGTGGTTAAAGCTAAAAAGGGCCAACTCTGTAACATCTAGAGGTGCCCTCATCACCACACCATATCAGGTCCTGTTAAATTAAGATGAGTTTTGTGGTTTCACCAGGATTGATGAACATCTGTGAAGGTTAACGCTAACTTTTAGTCACCGTTGTTCTCTTACCACTGGATTTCATCTCTGACTTTTTGCATAAGATGTTGTCTTGTTGGCTTCTTCGAACCTGGACCTGCAACATGCACTGGGACAGTTTGTAGCCTAGTGTGAAGCTGCTGGGATGAAAATAGACACCTTTTAGTCTGATGTCATAGTTCACGACTCAGGGTTGGGGAGGAGACCCTGCCTCAGGTGGAGGAGTTCTCCACCTTAAGTATCTTTTGGTCAGATTCATGAGTGGGGGAAGGATGCAGCATGAGATTGACTGAAGAATCGCTTTTTCAATCCATTGTGGTGAAGATAGAGCTAAGCTAAAGGGAGAAGCTCTCAATTTTCCGGTCAGTATTAGTTAACACCCCCACCTTTGGTCATGAACTTCGGGTCACTACTGAAAAAACGAGATCACAAATACAAGCAGCCGAAATGATCTTTCTTCGTAGAATGGATGGGCACTCCATTAGAGATGGAGGTCCTGGAGCTCCACATCTTAGAGGAGTCACTTGTCGTAGCTTGGATACCTGCATTGTATGCACCCCGGTCTCTACGACTGACACGCAAATCACACTTCATGATATTGGGAGCCAAAGGTCTGGCTCTAAAACACATTTGATACAATCAAATATAATTACACCAGGGGCGGGAGTTTGACACCTGGGTGTTATTGGTCACAGCTGTGCATTTCCTGTCTATCTTTTTTCCTCTTAAAATAATTTTAACAAACATGGTAATTTCTTATATTCTGAGTCCTTCAGTTGTTTAGTTCTCACTTTCCTTGTCCTCGTCCCCACATGTCATGATAGCAGATGAAATGTGAGATGACCATCTTACAGACACTATTTTCACCCATTGACTGTCTGATTAAATTGATCCAATCTTAACTCATGGGTCAGTGAACTCTGTTTACACCTGGGAAATACTTTTTTACAGCTTTTCTAGAGAATCTGCAGGATAAGTAATAAAAAAGACACCAAGAGACTGAAGTCTGGGGACTGACAGAATGAGTACGTGAGGAATTCCGTGGTTTTTAATTGTGTTATGCTCAAAACTCCACATTTTTTTCACTTGAATGAATAAAAAAAAGTGATTTTTGCTTATGTTGCTGAAAAGAAATCATTTCTGCTGACAGGAAATGTTTCCCTGCAGCTAAATGAAGACTTGTTGTTCTGCAGCTCATCTAATAGTAACAAACAGTTCTGGGGGATTAGTCCCCGGCGGGTGGTAAATGCCAGACATTGATCAGAATGCAGAGGCACAAGCAGACGTAGATATTTCTACTGCCGTCATTTGAGTATTTAACCCTGTTTTGAAATGCAGCTAATTGTGCAAATGGAGCGAAATCTGCCTGTCGTGTTGGAACTGGTAAAAACTGGCACTAGGAATAAAATGAAATGAAAATCTGAACATTTTTATGTCATATTCTAAGACAAAAAATATCTATTTTCACATTTTTGGATTGAAATCTTTTTAATAATATTTAACCATAGACAAACTGTAGAGTTCTAACAATTAATCGTGAATATATTAGGATTTATTTATTCCTAATTCACTTATACAAATTACTGCTGGGGAAAAATATTCCTCAGAAATCTGGATTTTCTATAAAAGAGTGCTATAACAGCAGGTAGAGTGCAGAGTATTTAATCTTATTGCTCATATTCAATTTATGGGACTTACAGATGAAACCCTAATGTGTTAGACATAATATTAAATTAAAACCATTTAACTTATATATTTTCTCAGGAATTGCTTTAGTGGATGCATTTCTGACTCTTTTCTGATGATGTCGCTGCGTGACTCCTCCTTTCCCGTAGGTTGAATCCTCAGCTCACTGAGAGCAGCACTAGAAGTACATGATTAATATGCAGCTTGATCAAGGCAGTGATTTGGAAAGGTCATCTAATGAGCAGGGCTGAAGATCATATGTTAGCCTTTATCCCTCACTGAGACCTACTGTGGTGAGCCCAGAACACCTGTACCCTCACTGTCACAACATTAACTCATGTTAATTAGAAGAAGTGATCTCCACGTCTACCTGCGGAGAGGCTGGAAGCAAGTCGACATTTTTTGGGAGATAAGGAAGCAAAGCCTTGTCATTGTGATCCACACCACTGCACACAACCAGATGTATTAAACTCATCACCAAAGTGAACACTGGGCAGCTTTGAGCGCCATGGGAGCAGTGGGTGGAGATGGTGCCATGCTCAGTGGACCTCAGTAGTAACCTAGAACCCAAAACGCTTCGGACCCAAGACCGGTTCCTTGACCACTAGCCCACCGCTGCCCAAGCCTAAAGCCTCAACAGCCTTCTGTTCATGTAGATGTGTGTGATTATCCATTAACATCATATTTAACAGATAAAACTGCAATTAAGAAGAATTATCCAGTAGGGTTAGGGGACGGGGATTATGTGTAATCAAGTGTTATTCCTGAGAATTTTTTTCTATATATTTTAGAGTTATTAAAGAAAGAAGCTTGCAAATCAGCTCACGGATATAAAAAAGGATAAGGATTAAGGATATTCACTTCTTGCAAATGAGTATTTTGCATGTAAAAGCACAAAAATGAAAGTAAAAAACATGAAAATAATTCTCTCAGAAACTGCAAATCTGAAAACACAACACATGCTCATAGCACCGTCCAGACCAACAAAATATACTGGATAAGACCTGTCTCTTATACACATCTAGATGTGTATAAGAGACAGGAACTGTTCACCCCTCTAATTGTAGCGGCCCTTATTTATATATATATATATATATATATATATATATATATATATATGTTGATCATTG
This sequence comes from Paraplagusia blochii, assembly GCA_016785265.1. Classification (NCBI taxonomy): domain Eukaryota; kingdom Metazoa; phylum Chordata; class Actinopteri; order Pleuronectiformes; family Cynoglossidae; genus Paraplagusia; species Paraplagusia blochii. The sequence continues at coordinate 16,083 of JAFBJS010002149.1, read as the reverse complement.
AACATGAAAATCCAATTATATATTTATATTATATATATTCATATTAAATTGTATATTATATATATTGGGTTATATTTTATATATAAATCCAATTATATATACAGTATATACATATATGTATGTATATATATATATAATTGGATTTTCATGGATGAATAGATAGATAGATAGATAGGTAGATAGATAGATAGATAGATAGATAGATAGATAGATAGATAGGTAGATAGATCTACCTGACGTTGTTGACACTGAGTGATTGTTGGCTGATTCAATATCTTAAAAGTATATACATCGTTCTAAATTCAGAACTACCGATGTTGCATGATACAGATCCACCTTTACATCACCTTTCTAGAATACATTTCCATTTACAAGAGATGAGTATTTTCCTCCCGTTTTTTTCTCTAGGAATAAATAAAATAAAAATGTACATGCACAAATGGGTTTTCAGTATTTTTCTGACAGTAGGGCCACCATGAGGATATACGTATATTTTTATCGGATATGTAATTTTTTCTCTCTCTCTCTCTCTGTCTCTCTCTCTCCATCTTCTGCCTGTAAACCAACATATTTATTCCCTCGAACTGTGATGAATTGAAACCTCCGCTGTGACATTAATGTCAGGATAGTAACCACTGCAGGAGTTCCATTTAAAACCTGTCATAAGTTCCCACTCCTGCGTGAACCTGCAATGCAGCAGATTGTCTTTTTTTGTCACCATGAATCATGATGGCAGTCAGCTACAGTCGCTTTCATCATACAAAACCACTTGCTCCCTTTGGAGGCTTTTTTTTTTTTTACAAGGAACACATTGTTCCCAGTAAGGATTTCAGGAACGAGCAAACTCCTGCGCACGACATGCTGCAACGCTACAAGAGGCTTAGCAGAGAATAAAGAGTCAAAGATGATCTGGAGAGCAGATATCGAGTAATTTCATTACACAACTGCAGTTTACACAAGCCTTTTCTGACATGATTCAATTATTTTCTATTAATTACAAATAGATTTATTATCTGCAGCTACGAGACACTCAATAAGTTTGATTTCTACAGTAAAATAAGGGGACATGAGTGAAATCTGTAAATGTGAGGCTGGCTGAGGTGCTGAGGTGTCGCATGTTGCAGAGTTGCGCATCCTGTGCAACATAAATACGGAATTATGGAATGGTGTTCAGATTTGAAATAGCGAGACTCCTAAATATCAGCTTTACTACGTCTGCATTCGTTTTCACTTCTCTTCTCTGTCTCTCTATCCTTCCTTCTGTTTCAGCTTTTGCTTCCTTGGAGAATTCTTCTACATAGGGCAGAACACTGACTACACCAACGCAGAAGTCTCAACAGTACCTCAGAGAGAAAGGAAAAAGTTGTTTGAGAGAGAAAAGAAATTCAACTGCAGTCAAGTCTATAGTTCAGTGTGTACGTGACATGAAGTATGCACATTTATAGATTATCTTAAATTAAAAGTAACGGCTTCCAAGGGCGAGGGCAGCAGTCTCCACGATCGCCACCCGAGTCTTTGCACCGTTACAGCTCCTGATGAACCTTTCTGCAGGTTCTGAGTCCACCAAAGTATGCCAAAAAACCTTAACTGAGATTCAATCTTATCCAAACCAATGTCAGATACAGTGACTTTGGGTCCAAGTGCAATATAAGTAACATCTAATGTTCAATATAACCCCTCAAATATCTTCTTTACGGCTCAGACAATGACAATGATCAGCTTCTGTGACTCTACCTTTAAAAGGTAAAAGTGCCTGAGTACTTCCAGTACAAATGTCTTGTATTTGGTACTTCAAGCAGATACTCCAGAGACAGAAACGTCAAGGGCTAAACCTTGACAGTGGCAGTTTTTAGTATTTTGTCCCCATTAAACTAAACATTGTACAGTGAAAGATTGTGGACCTCACACAGTACTCTGTGAGTAAAGCTTTTTGATTTGCCCATATTAATGTACTGCATAATCAAAGCAAAGTTCCAAAACAAATGTGCTATAACGTACAGTATTGGATGATTTTTTTGTGAGCCTGGATAACTCTGCATCCTCAGAACCTGTTCAACTTTTCCTGAGCGCCTTAGCAGCCTTGAGGCGCTCTTGCCCCAGAGGACGCCAAAGTCTTCAAAAATAAAAAAAAATCCATGGTGCAGTCTTCGTACAAACGTTGTTTGTGATTTCACTGGAAAGCAGTACAAAGTCAAAAGTGGGAAAAGGAACGACAGCCTTAAGGCCTGCACACTTCACTGGACCTTTGCTGCAGATGTCTTTGTTCTGATGCCCTGTCCTGTTGAAGTTCAATCATTCATGGAGGCAGATTTAGGAGCTTACGGGAGATGGGCAGCCTAGGAGTTAAGGAACCAGACATGGGTCCAGGTTTAAGTCCACCAGCTACCAAGTTACCACTAAGGTGCACAGGGAAAAGCACCATACCCACTCAGTGCTCCCTGGGCGCTCAAAGCTGCCCACTGTTCACTTTGGTGATGGGTTAATTGCAGATGTTGTGTGCAGTGGTGTGTATCATGATCGCAAGGAGTTTGCTTTCCTCGCGTCCTTTCTCTTCCTTATCTTTCTGATATTCTCAATTCAAAGGTTTCTAGCCTTTGTCTTGGGTGATCAAATTCAGCTCTTCAGTGCTGCTCACTGTAAGTTAAAATGCACCTTCACTTTCCTTACATATCATATAAAAAACTATTGCCAGAGCTATCAAAAGACTCACGCCTGTGAGTCACAATTAAGGGCAAAAGGTAAAAAAAATAAAAATAAACAGACCCTTCTTCAACAACAAGTCTTTCCTGACATTTAATATAATAATAAAAGTACAGTATACAGGTCACCTGGAGGTTAAGAAGGTGGACTTGGGTCTCGCAAGGCTTCAGGTTTGAGTCCAGCTGCCAGGTTGCCACTGAGGTCCTCTAAGCATAGCAAAGCCCAGACACGCATAACTTCCTGTGGGCTCACAGGAGCAGTGTGATTCGGGTGGCAGTCATGGAGACTTCTGCCTCTGCAACCTGGTCAAAAATCAAAGGATAAAGATAAATATGGCCTCCAGTGCTGTCTTAGTCTGTAGTGTAATATATAAAATACGTTTTTAGACACTACTACCCCGAGAGGAAGTGAAAGAAAGGAGTTATGTGATGTCATTGGTATATCTATATATTCTAGCTTTACCCTGTAGTTTGGCTAGAACTTCATTAGACTCTAAAGAACTAAATATCTGTTGTCTGATAATGTTTGAACAGAAATAATGGTCACAATTTATATATTGCGTGTGTCGATGCATGTGTCTGTGTGTGTCCTGCTGTAGCTCTATTTCAATTTGTCCTCTCACTGTAAAAGCAAAATAAATCAGTTTTTATTGGACCTCGCTGTTGCTTGAAATGACTCCAATACACCAGTGAGAGGCTGATTAGGTTTTTCATCAATAGCAGTGGCTCAACAGTTACCGGCTGCAGCTGCTGCTGATGGATCCTGCTGCTCATCCGCTGCAGCGTTTCACAGTTAGTGCATTTGTTCATCTTTTGATATATTTTTTTTTATTTTGGCAATAACATATTTATTATCATGGCGTGAGAAGCAGATGGGGCACATTAAAAGAAGACAAATCACCGTAGCACATTATATCATTATTAATATTAAACTGTTGACTGGAACACAATGGGCTAAAGGGGCCGCAGCCCCAGGTCTCACCACCAGCGGGGGGACTCAGGTTGTTGATGTTAAGCGACTAAAATTAGTTTAAGTAGTCTACTGATATGAATTTTACTCTACTTCACACCTATAATATTTACCTACCTTCGCCACCTACCGAGGTGTGTGTATAAAAATATGCTTCCACCTTTAAAACTTAAGGTAGGTAAATATTATGGTTGTTTAACATCTATAAAAATATGCTTCCACCTTTAAAACTTAAGGTAGGGAAATATTATGGTTGTTTAACATCTATAAAAATATGCTTCCACCTTTAAAAGGGAAGGTAGGAAGATATTATGGTTGTTAAACTGCTATAAGAAATATGCTACCATATTTAAAAAAGAGGGTGGCAAAATATTGTTGGGTAGGTAAGAAAATCAGATAAAGCTATAAATATTTGCTATGAGTAGGAAAATATTATGGGTAGGAAAATACTTCAGAACAACGGCACCTTATGTTGAACACAGTCAACGAAAAAGAGAGTGTTAATCCGGCCCTGCACGCAGACAGCAACACAGAGAAACTTGCACTACAGTAGCAGAGAGAGAAATTTATATTGAAGAAATACATAAACATGCAAACACACACACATTAAGTGTATGTGTGTGTATAAGTATATGTCTATATATATATGTATATGTATATATGTATATATTAGTGTAGTACCTAACCTTTTATATAATTTCAGATGAATTGCTCTAATCCCTTGCTGTAAGTCCAAACAAGACAGCCCTAGATGTCCAAACATCCGTTTCTCGCACCCACAGGGTCTGAAGGCTAAAGAAAATTAATTACTGACCAACCCGAGGTGGATATTGGCTTCGTCCCTCTGAGATTTTATTCCTTCTTTATTGAGCAGTCGTATTTTATTGCGCGGGCTTGATGTTCTGCTGAGCAGGCAGATGTAAGATGTTCTCTTTTGTCTCTGAGGAAATTATATTACAGTTAGTCCAGCCAGTGCTGTAGTAGTATTCCAATTTATACTGAGACGTAGTGTTTTATATCAAATCCCGCTTTAAAGACACTGTTGTTCAACAGATAGCACTGAATAATAGTTTTTATTTACAAGTTTAACATTGTGCAGGTTGTATACTGCTTACCGCGTCCTAACATTATGACATTTTGAGTTTGATGAAATCGTCCCTTGTTGTAACGATTGGTCCTTTCATGCAGTGCTTTAAAATAGTGTTGTGTTTTAACTTGACACGTGCGCTCGTTTATTTTCAGATGAATAATTCTTCACAGCTTTTAATCAGAACATCTTCATATTTGTATTTGTATTTGAATTTTATGCCAGAAATGTTTTTCTGATGTTTATTTATTCAGGTTTGGGCTCCGAGTTTAAGAAATAATGTGAGTGATGATTAGACGTTAAGCAGTTTATGAAAACTCCTCACACTTTCTCCATCTGTCACATTTTTTTTTTTCATTTCTTGCTCTAAATAGAAAATGAATTAAGTAAATTAGGTATTATAAAGTAATACTTTATAAAATACTGCTCTATGGCCACTGTTTCCTGACAAGGGTAAAACCAGGGCTTTGTAACAGATTTTTGGGCCGCAATAATATTTTAAGGTTTCTGGTTTTGGAATCCATCAAATTATCAAAATTGACGTTGCTGAACAACAAAGAAAAGATTCATTCCTAGAATATCCTTATTATATGTATACGTAGATAAGTCTCTGCATTTTCCCCCCGTGGTTTCCCCCAATTCTGGCTCCACATCCCTCAACATTGCATTTAGACTTGTTTGTTGCCAGATCAAAAGAAAAATGTAGGCCCATGGGATTCTTTACAACAACATTTTAGCAAAAAATACTGTAGTCTAACTAGACAGGCCATTGATAATATGTTTTTCCCCATTTAAAATATTTAATGCTCGTGGGTCCGTCATTAACACAATATCAAAAATATATTGATATTGTGTCTGAAACTAACATTTTCCATTTTGACAGACTCCAATATTGACCTCATATTGTTGTCTTTGAGATGTGACAGTAGTTGGTAGTCAGTCCTCCCCATATAGTCTGATGGTCCACCCACTCTCTCCATTCAGTCAGTGAACGTCACAGGAAGTCAACCTCATCAGGTCGTTGTGGGCTACCATAGACTAGGCTAGGAGACCAATGACTTTGATTGGCTGCACAAGATTATTAAAACAAATAATAATAAAAAAACGGTTAACTGGTTACTATATTTTGGAAAAGCGTTTCTGTTCCTAGCAAAAAGCTAAAAGTTTCTGGTTGAAAGCCCTGGTAAAACCACAGTTGTTGTCTCAGTTGACTAATTATTGTAAAGCAGAGTGGACTAAAGACGTAGCACTGACACAGATACAAGACAAAGAATCACACACACATACAGGAACAAATGGGGGAAGCTGACGGGATGCAGTCCAGGATTGGCAGCCGGCTTTGATGTCAGCAGTAACAGCTGACTCCATCACTCTCATCTCGCCGAGACGTCTAATTAGAGACGGGATGTGCGGCCACTCACTGAGATAAATGACTTGTTTTTTGTTTAACCCTGTAAGCTCATGCAGTGGACTGGTCAGTCATTAACACCAGCAGAGAACGATGAGTATGGCTGGTGGCCAGCATGCTGAGTGTACAAATGAAATGTTTATATGCGAAGAAAGCAACACATGGCCCAATCAAAGCATGACTTTTTTTTTTTTTTTTTGCTAAAATTGATTTGTTTCCATAAATAATTCCATAAAAACTATTTTCAGCAGTTATGGTTTGTTTCATTTTGGAATTGTATAACAAAAAAAATAAATAAATAAAATTCCCGGCATATATTTTCTGTAGAAAAACATAAGAACCCCTAAAATTTGTCTGTCTGTCTGTCTGTCTGTCTGTGTAGGTTCTAGTGGTTTAAACAAACAAATTTGGTGTCTTTATCTCAGTGGCTTTTTCTGTAATGATGGAAGAGAGCCATTATTATTCTGCAACAAGCTGAGGAGACGGAGGCTGCTGATTGACTGACAGGAAACGCACACACACACACACACACACACACACACACACAGACACTCTTATAAATAGGTCAATCACAGTTCCAGTCTGTTCTCTCAACCCAGTCTCCGAACAAGGGAGAAATAACAGGCTGTTGGAAAAAATCACGGCTGTTGTACCAATAACAGAAATGAACCATTTGAGACATGCTGTGTCATTTATTTCATGTTGGGTCTGAGCATGACTCAGGGTTTTTATTCGCCACGAGGACACAAACTGAGTCATTATATGACTTCAATAAACACTGACCAGTTTACAGAAATACAATCATTCAATAAAGAGATATTTTCTCGTGACGCAGACATGATACTTAGTGTAGTTATGACCTAACATGGGAGCAGATGAAATATACTGAAAAAAAAAAATACTGGTATGAGCCTATCAATCATAAAAAACAAGCAGGTCAAAGAAAAAAACTCAAATTTCTACACCCACAATGTTACCTATCATCGTCTGTCACTTTTCTGATAAGCACATGTGAGTTCAAAACGTACTGAGGCTGTATTAAAGATGGAAATATTTATAATTTAGCAAGAATGATTAGCAATATTAACATTAAACAAGATATGACAACTACAGAAGTGCTTTTTTTAAATTTCATTTTGTCAAAAATAGCAACTTTCTTGGGTATTAATCAAGAAGCATATCAAAATCTTAGCCAAAAACAAGAGCTGTATGTTTGCCTTTAAAATTTGGGGATATACGCTTGCATATTAGAGTCAAACTCACTAGATGGCAGCATTGCAGCCCATGCCAAACTCATACAGTTGTTTGTACAGATAAATAAACATATTACCAGGTCTGTAATAAGGTAGGTTGTGATCAGAATTATAAAGTAGAATTATATTGTCATGTTAGATTTCGACAAAAAGTTAACATCATAGATCATTACCAAAGCAAAACATCAAAATATAACTCATGGACATAATATCAAATCTTCACTAGCCTCTTAGCCTCACTTGTTTCTTTTCTGCCCTCTAAACTCCATTATCACCATAGGTTCCCCATGAGCTTCACAGCTTCTGGCTGTGGAAGTGCAGGAACATGTTATTGGAGATGAATCACCTCCTTACCTGTCGAAATAAAGGTTATAGAACCCTGACATTTGTTCCACCCACTGACTCTGTGGTAGCTGCCATGTGGTGACACGGAGAAAATATCACAACAAGCAGCGAGAACTTTTAGACATAGGATCCAGACTCACGTTGCTCCTGAATGTGAGTTTTTCCACACAGAGAGCGAGAATACAATCTACAGAAAATAAATATTTCTTCGTCCTTGACTACGATAAAATCTACGCTTTATGATCACACGGACATATATACTTATTCACAGTGAGAGGGACAGAGTGTGTGTGTGGAGACAGACTGACAGCACATCTTTGTTGGATGGAACCAAACAGTTGCAAAGGGAAACTTGCTCAGGGACATATATATTTAAGAGTAAGTATAACAAGAACAATGGAAATAAGGAACTAATGTCAGTCCGTTTTCATCTGCTTATCCATTACTGCGTCACAGTGGCAGCAGTCTCCACAACTGCCACCCAAATCACATTGCACCATACTGTACTTTTGTGCAGGTGTTGATCCCACTGGAAGTCAATCTTCCTTATTGGGATTCGAACTTGCAAGGAGGTGAACCCCGGAGTTTCACACCAGAAAATAAAGTGTACATTTAAAAAAAAAAAAAAAAATACTGAAGGGAGGAAAAATTACTGTTAAATAATATAAGGCATATAATACTTTCTATAAGTCTTATAGGTATCTTATAATAGAGGACTTTAATATTACTTTGTATATTCTTTATTACTTTTACTTAGCATATTCACCTATAATACCATTAATATGAGGGATGACTTAAAAATGGCCCAGCTGCACTATATAAATTAGAAACCATTCTCTCCCTGGAAATATTTCCTCTGCTGTATATTAAAAAAATTACAACCAGCTCTGAACTAAATGAGGTGGAGATGAAGTCACACAGACTCAGTGAGCAGACTCTGTTATATATATATGTGTATAAAAAATGATTGAAGAGTTTTTGGTCCATATGGCAAAGAACAAATCCCAGTTCTTGTAAGTGGCCTTGGGGCTGAATAATTGCCTCCTGGTCCCAGTGGTCAGGAGTGGAAATTACACACTAATAGTAGCTGACTGGCTCCTCGGATCACTGATGGGGGGAGATTGGACTGACAACACTGATAACTTTGATCGCTCCATCGTTCCCACATTCTCGTTTGTCATTCTGCTCGACCTGGATACAAAGGTTACACATTTGTCTCTATGAATGGACCTGCCACTCAACTGAGAGACGCTGGAGGTTTTCTTTCTTTGTCCTTTTTTTTTTTTTTAGTCTTAAATGTAGGTCCTCGGCCGTAATAACGTCATGGGTTATAAAGTTCCAGGACTAAAATAACTGGAAGTCCAAAAATTATAGGTGAAAATTATATTAGGTCTCTCGATCACAGCGCCAACAGCAGTTATTTTATAGTAATGTGTGATAAATGCATCAATGTCAAAAAGCCATGTTTTCTTGTCTCTGTCTCAGCTCATGTTTTACTCATCAGCAGCTTTTAATTTGGCACAGGCTACACGACTTTGCTCTCCTGCACAGGGTTTGCTCCCATAGGGAGGCCATGACAGTTGCTTGGAGACACAGACCTTCAGCTGCACTTGAGCTGCCCTGCAGTGAGAGCATGAAAGTGCACTCTTGAGCCATTAGAGTGGAGGGAGACATCTTGACCTCCAATATCTCCCCGGACATACAACAAGTCCAGAGTTTACGTACTAGAGCTGCTGCAAGGGACAATAATAACAATATGAAAAGAAAACAATGAAAAATGAGAATGATCAGGCTCAGAGGCAATGTCTCTGTCATTGGTGTGAAACTTCAGGTTTCACCCTCCGGGCGAGATGGAATTCCTGTTTGGGTAGATGGTGCCTTCAAGTGGGTTCACTGCCTGCAGCAGGTACTGTGGGCGCAGTAGTGGCCTAGTGGTTAAGGAACTGGACTGGGGTCCGGAAGGGCTCCAGGTTTGAATCCACCACCTAGCCAAGGTCCACTGGACATGACACCGTCCTCACTCACTGCTCCATGGACGCTCAAAGTTGCTCACTGTTCACTTTGGTGATGGGTTAAATACAGAAATTAAATTCTGTTGTGTGAAGTGAATTCGACTTGACAAGGATAATGACAATGAGTTTGCTTTCCGTCCTTTCCTTTCCTACTGGTAAGGTGCAGTGAGATTTGGGTGGTGTTTGTGGGGATTGCTGCCCTTGTGTCCCACTAAATAATTTATTAGTGAAAATGGATGGATCATCATTCCAGAGTTGGGAAATGACTTAGTAAAACCTCGGTACCATTTTCCTGTATTTGATAAACACCAGTCCTCATGTGCGACAGCTGGTCCCACTCTAATCTAATACTGTGAGCCCACAAGAAATTGTGTGGGTCTGAACGTTTGCTATACTCAGAGAACCTCCGTGGCAACCTGGAACCTTAAATTCCCATATTCCCACCCTACTTTGCAAAGGCACAAGGTGCATAATTTAAAATTAATAAAACTCCAGTAGAGCTAACTGACCTTTACAGCTGGTGATTTTGGTACCTCTTTAGAGAAGTACATGTGGTAATATAATGTTTCTGTGTTAGAGTGTTCTGATTTAATGCTGTTTAAGACATGATTTTTTTTTTTTTTTTACAATCAGACCATTGTTAGGGATACAGAAAGAAAATAGAGTAGAGAAATGTCCATCCCAGGGGAAGGACTTTCTCTGAGGGGAATTGTTGATGGACCAGAAAACATCAAAACATTTGGGTCCACAGCGGGAGGTGCTGGCCTGGGTTGCCAAATTGCCTGGTGCATGAGAATTAAGCATATACAAGATGTCAAAAACTGTCCAGATTGAGATGGTTTGGACTTGTTCAGAGGAGGGATAGTTGATGCATCGGTAGAAGAATGATCCTAGAGATGGAGCTACCAGGAGACAAAGAGGAGATTGATGGATGCAGTGAGGGAGGACATGGAAGTTAGGACAGAAGAATCCCGAGAACAGATGAAAAAAGTCGATTCCCTGTGGCAACCTCTGCAAAAGGGACAAGCCGAGAGAAGATGATCGAAAACTGAAGAATGCAACCCGGAACAAAATATTTTTTTTTAACTTAGAAAGAAAATATAGAACAGGAGCTTCGTCAGGCGTAAATACATACACCACAAACTGCTTTATAATTTTCCTCAAGCACAGCTTTCAAAATGATATTGATTTTTTTTGGCGACTCTCAGTTTCACGCAACAGTCTCATTGACTCCGGGTGTAAAATGCACTCGCTGAAATGTATGCTTTCATTGTGTGGACCCTTTCAACAAGATGGATATCAGGAGTCCATCATCAACTATAATGGAGTGGAAGGTGGTGAACTTACAGTCAGAACTGATGGCGTGTTATGAGAGTAATAACCTCCACAGTGCGAGTGCTGAGCGTGAGTGGACAACTTATTCCATTACTCCGTAGCAAACTGAAGAACAAACTTTCACCTTTGCATTATGAAGATGGATAAGAGACGTTCACTCCCAAAGAGGGGGGTGAGGATCTCAGACAAACACTACTTAAAATGGCCCCAATTGTAATGAAAAACAAAAAGTTTCTTGCGTTAAATTTCACTTTTAATCCCTAGCAAAAATGTTTGATGAAGTTACTTGCAGTCTGAACAAGTTCTTATATTTAACCAGTATATCTGTCTCCTGGCAGACAATTCTTCTTATTTCCCAGTACGTATTTCAGACCAGAAACCTATGGCAATTTCCTTTATACGTCCACTAAGATTGATGGTGTATAATATCTTTTTACAGAAACACCAACTTGGATTCCATCCACTAACACTTGTATTTCAGGTCCATTGGGTAAGTGGTAAAATGAGAAATGGAACCGTAGGAGTGTTTGTGAGCAGCGTAACCCGTACTGCACGTTGAGAGGACTTATTGCCTTAGCAGAAATGAAAGACAAGGGAGGGAGTTAATGTGAGCAAAGTAAAATGACCTTTAATATCCTACTGAATCTGACCTGAAATTCCCCTGAGATGTTTAGATTGTGTTTGTCATGTTTTTTGCAGCCTGGCAGCGTTGAGGCTCGATGCTGGAAGATTGAGTCTGATAGTTGATAAAAGAAGAAAGAAAATGAGCTCTCATCTTTTTTTTAGATAAGATCTGTAGAAGGTAAAGAAGGTCATTTGTCACCTTTGTCTGCAGATTTTATTTATAGCTTTTATTTATAGGTGAGGTCTAGGCCTGTAAACAGATTAAATCACATTGATTGTAATCACAGTGAAGCTGTTGATTAATCCTGATTAACCATTCAACGCTAAATAAGTGAGAAAGATGATGCAAATAAATGTATTTTAGGATTGCTCTACCTCTGCTGCATGGTGGACGAAGTGATGATCATAATGTTTCACTTTTAGGCAGCACCAGAGAGGATGATGGGAGAAGTGGCTGCTACTATTTCACCCACATGACATTAAATATTAACACTTTGATCCCGTCCTGAGCCTCTCTAATCAGACTCACTAGAAGAGAAAAGTTCATCTCGTATTCAACAAATGGCTCCAGGCTATCTCTTCATCCCTTCAAAGTCTTCTGGGATTTTTTTTTTTCTCCTCTCTCCTTCTATACGGTTTCTTTTGGTCACAGGAGATTGCTGTCAGAGCTGCAGTGGGCATCGTCCCAGTGGAGGCTTTCAACCCCTTGTGTAGGGTTACACTGTCATCTTAGGTCAACTCTTAACTCTCTGCCGCATCACGGTCAACACTAATAAGTCAGTTTCCCACAGATATTGTGTAATACAACAACGCAGAGGACAGGAAATAACAAAAAACACTGTCTGTGGACTAAGGTTTGAGAACTTTAGGAGTAACCAAACATGTGAGAGAGCAAATCTATAAAATATAAAAACTTACTGGTGAAGCCCACAATACTTTACTGTGGTACAGTACAGTGGATCAATCTGTGAAATTACTGCAAATGGAATTTCTGATGAAAATATGTCATCGGTGAGTTATTAACCTGACTGCCGATCAACACTGGTTTCTGTGAATGCAAAAATGTTCGGTGAAATTGCAACGATTGAAAGTCTCCATTGCAAGACTCAGACTCCAGAGCTGTCTCTGCTGTCTTCCCTGAGTGCATACAAAATGAAACATTTCCCTCATTGTTGACTTGCACATAAAAAACCTTTATAATTCTGACTTCAAACTTCAAATTAAGGTGGGGCCACAAAATATTCCTCCACGGGCAGCAAATGGGCCACGGGCCGCAAGTTTAAACCCCTCACTTAGGTGAAGAGTTATTATAAAGCACTAGAAATTCAGTTCAGTGACTATATTCAAGTTTTGTGTATGAATTCCAGTCCAGTCGTACTGTGTTTTCACCAGCACTGAAGCAAAAGGACAAGATTTTGAAAGAAAACCGTAATAAAAACATAAAAACAACCAAGACCACAAACTCACCTGCTCCCCCCAACACAGAGACCTCACCTCCCTGCATCAGATGGAGTGGAAAACTATTTCAAGTGTTCCCTTGAGCAGGGCAATCCAAGGCTGATGGTGCTGCTGCAGAGCCTGCGTTGAACAGACAGTATTTTCATTGGGCTGTATCTTGCTGCGAAATGATTCAGCTTTTAGTGAATCTGATCAGATCAGTGATAACGAAACGACCGCTCTGTCGACTTTCCCTGGAGAAATAAGATAAAATAAACTTTATTGATCCCCCAGGGGCCAGAGGCTACAGCAGCGGTGAAGAAGAGGCTGTGTTTTCTTGGAGGAAAGATGTAAAGATTAGCAAAATGTAATGACGGTTGTTAACTGCTGCTTTTAGGGGACATTATTTTTAGAGAACATTGGGTACATGTCAGTAAAATACAAAAAAAAAAATGCTCAAAGCAGTAATTTGGTACTGAACTTGAACTTTTCTACATAAATTTATCTCCATCTGCTTATCTGTTATGGTCTTCCAGGGGCAGCAGTCTCCATGACTGCAACCCAAAGCCCACTGCACCATGCAACTGTGAGCCTTCTTGAGGGTGGTGAGCCCACTGGACGTCATGTGAGTCGAGATAGTGCACCTCAGTTGCAGCTTGTTGATTCGGACTTAAACTTTTGCGAACCCAAGTCTGGTTCTTTAACCACTAGGCCACATATCTATGTTTCAATTTTTATTGCATTAGCAAAGGCTTGGACCCACTGAAAACAGGATTAGAACCCACTTTTGGATCCTGACCCACCACTTCAGAATCCCCACACTAAATAACACATTTAATAAATAGATATACCTGCAATTTCTAATGCAAGAAGTACTTTCTGTATGAGAAAGAAGAGACTGACAGAGTAAGAAAGCAAAAATGGACACAGATACAAAAATGGACAAGTAAATATTATATATTTCACAAAATCAAAAAGTGATTAGACCAATATTTTATCAATAGTCTATATTGAAGGCCTTCACTTTGTCCATGGTTCACCTTCTGGGCTCGTTGGGATCCCGGTTCGGGCAGCTACAGTGTGGTGCAGTGTGTTTTGGGTGGCATTTGCGGAGACTGGGTATGTTGATGTGGCCTTGCGGTTAAGGAAGTAGAATTGGGTCTGCAAGGCTTCAGGTTTGAATCCACTAACTATGGTGCAGTGTGATTTGGGTGGCAGTCATGGAGACTGGTGCACGTGTGACGCAGCAACAGACAAGAAGCTGAACGGATGTTGAACTGAAATTGATTACCTGAAATGAGTCAAACGAGGGCTTCTATTTTTGACCAAATACCTGAACATCGATTGATGAAATGTTCATTTCATGTCTTCGTCTATTCTCAACGTCTTTTATCTTGAACTGACTGTCGTTTCCACAAATCCAGTTTCCATGCACACAGTCACGTCTGTGAGAGTGAACACCTGGACCTCTTCCCGCTGATTTAGAGCAGAGCCTGCTCTTGTTAGTCTAAAAAAAACTTGCCTGGAGGCTAAAACAAGATGGCTGCCAAGTGGCAGGACCTTTCCTAGAAGGACTCTACTAACACCTGGTCTAGTTGGACTAACTCTATCATTCAACAAGACACATAGTTTGGCCCCAAGGCAGTGACTTCTGCTGTTCCCTGTCAGTAAACCAGCAAATGGCTGAGGAAACAAGGGAGGATGTGAGAAAATGTGCAGTGTCTGAAAACTGTGTTCTTACATAACGAAAGAGAAACAAGAATGAAGTTTTCAGAGAATAAATATTACCATTCAGTATAGTTTTCATGCTGTTCTCATTGGAGCCAAAAGCATTGTGACGAGAGAGATCAGTGCATTTGAGCATCAGTGGAACAATACACTGCCGGAGTGATATATTGCACACTCGCTGCAAATTTTGAATATAAACACTGGTGTGAGGAAAGAAAATGTGGTAACTATGGAAACAAAAGTGCAGTTTACAGGCTGAAATAAATAGAGGGATCTCTGTCACAGCCGACACCTCCGCAGATCCTCAGTAATATGAGCGTGGTGAGCAGCAGATGAGAGGTTTATTATGAAACCATGGTATAGAAAGGTCTGCTTCTGTTTGCTTTGCTTTGTTTTTTATTAACACTGAAAAAAAAATACAATAAGTTCTAATGAAAATAATAATGACACAATGGATTCATCGAATCTGCCACTCATGTTTCCCATGAAGGTGACAGTACATCAACTGTAAAACAACTAATGAGTATATAAAATATTCAGTCTGTCAGGTCTGCAACCTGAAGGAACCAGCCTTATACACGTGATAAACATCTCTGACTGGATAGAGTTTATAAGTGTATATATATTTATAAATGTATAAATGGAGTACATATGTATATGTATCTATACTGGAAGTGCATACATATATGATGGATAAACATGGGTGGCACGTGTGAATGTATTTGCATGTATATATGTATCTGGGTGTTTACGTATGTGGATAAATATGTACATTTGTATGTTTATATATAAACTTAGGTTTATAATAATAAAGTAAATTATAACTTTGTAACTCATAAGTAATATTGCCATTCTTGGTGAATGTATCTATCTATCTATCTATCTATCTATCTATCTATCTATCTATCTATCTATCTATCTATCTATCTACCTACCTACCTACCTACCTACCTATCTACCTACCTATCTACCTACCTACCTACCTACCTACCTACCTAGCTACCTATCCATCCATCCATCCATCCATCCATCCATCCATCCATCCATGAACGTCGCAAGAAATTAATTCACACTACTTTGCTATAAAATAATGCTAAAAATATATACTTGCTCGATGCTGGACACTATTGAAGTCATTTACATGTGTTTACCATATTTTTTTTGTTTTCCTGGTGAATTTCACTT